>CM032379.1:3735699-3968623 GCA_019023105.1 Diglossa brunneiventris | reverse complement strand
CCCAGTGCTGTGGGGTCCCAGGGGTGACACCATCACACTGCACCCCAATGCCCCCAGTGCTGGGGGGTCCCAGGGGTGACACTGTCATGGCCACACTCCCCAAGCCACCACGGTGATCCCAGGGGACACATGGTGACATGACACCCCCCAAAACACCACCGTGTCCCCCACAGCCTGAGGACATCGGCCAGTCCCCTATGGCCTCCATGCCTGACGGGGACAAAGTCGACCTGGAGGCGTTCAGCGAGTTTACAAAAATCATCACCCCGGCCATCACCCGCGTGGTCGACTTTGCCAAAAAACTGCCCATGTTTTCAGAGGTAACAGCAGGCTGGGGACTTTGGGAGGTGTGGGCTGCTCAGCCCAGGGTCTGAATCGCAGCAAACACCCCCAAAACTGCCCCCAGCTGCCTTGTGAGGACCAGATCATCCTGCTGAAGGGGTGCTGCATGGAGATCATGTCGCTGCGGGCGGCCGGTGCGCTACGACCCGAGAGCGAGACGCTGACGCTGAGCGGGGAGATGGCGGTGGAAAAGGGAGCAGCTCAAGAACGGCGGCCTCGGCGTCGTCTCGATGCCATCTTCGACCTGGGCAAGTCCCTCTCTGCCTTCAAACTGGATGAACCGAGGTGGCCCTGCTCCAGGCTGTGCTGCTCATGTCCTCAGGTAATGGGGTGATGGACACCCCGGTGGCCAGGGAGTCAGAGGGTTTGTTGGGTGGGCACCCCAATGCTCAGAGTTCTCACTGTCCTGGGGAGGGATTGGGTGGGCACCCTGATGCCAGAGATCCCCTGCAGGTTTGGAGGTGCATTGGGTGGGCACCCCCATGCCCAGAGGGTGTCCATGGGGATTTTTGTGTTGCCATCCCCTTGCCCACAACCTCCAACATTTGGAGGTGCATTATGTGGGCACCCCAATGCCCAAAAGGTGTCCATGGGGATTTTTGTGTTGGCATCCCCTTGCCCACAGCCTCCAACATTTCGAGGTGCATTATGTGGGCACCCCAAAAGGTGTCCATGGGGATTTTTATGTTGGCACCCCCTTGCCCACGACCCCCAGCATTAGAGGTGCATGAGTGGGCACCCAATGCCCAAAGTCTTCACTGTCCTGGGGGTGTGTTGGATGGACACCCCAATGCCAGAGCCACCAGCATTTGGGGGTGCATTAGGTGGGCACCCAACCTGATGCCCAGAATCCTCAGTGTCCTGGGGAGTGTTGGATGGGCACCCTGATGCCAGAGCCCCCCATCATCTTCAGAGTGCATTGGGTGGGATATCATGCCATGCCCCCCTGGATTTTGGGTGGGTTTGGGGTGGGCAATCCCAATTCCCAGAGCTTCAGGCAGCTGTGCCAGGCTGGGAGGGGCCCCAGGAGAATGAGGAGGGCACCCAGGAGCACAGGCTGAGTCTCTGGGGATCCCTGCCAGGCTGGGGTGGGCACCCCAACAGCCAGGGGGTGTTTGGGACACTCAGCCCCGTGGGAGGGAGAATCCCTGCAGGGCTGGACTGGGAGAGGGACTCCTCCATGGGCAGAGAATGCCAGGACAGCAGGGAGAGGTTTAAACTAAAAAGGGGAGATTGTGGTGGGTTATTGGGAAAAAATTCCTCTCTGTGAGGGTGATGAGGACCTGACAAAGGGAAGTGTCCAAGGCCAGGCTGGATGGGGCTTGGAGCACCCTGGGACAGGGTGCAAGGTGGACAGTGGGAGGTGTCCCTGCCACCCACCCAAACCATTGTGTGATTCCACCATTCCCTGACGATTCCTTGGGTTCCTGCAGACCGGACGGGGCTGATCTGCGTGGAGAAGATCGAGAAGTGCCAGGAGACCTATCTGCTGGCCTTTGAGCACTACATCAACTACCGCAAACACAACATTCCCCACTTCTGGCCCAAGCTGCTGATGAAGGTGACGGATCTGCGGATGATCGGCGCCTGCCACGCCAGCCGCTTCCTGCACATGAAGGTGGAGTGTCCCACCGAGCTCTTCCCCCCCCTCTTCCTCGAGGTCTTCGAGGACCAGGAGGTGTAGGGACGACACCCCCCACCCTGTGCCCCCCAAACCCCGCTCTGGCCCCCCCCCAAATCTTTCTCGTCCCCATGTAAGGACAAGGGGATGCTGTGCCCAGGGTGGGGGTCCTGCTGTGCCCCCCAACAGCCACCCCCCCACCCCCCCCACCCGCCCCAGGACTTGACGAATTTTGTTTGTTTGCACAGGGAAGGGCCCCGACGGTCGAGCGTTCCTTTATTGTCCTTCTCTTCGTAGATTATTATTTTTTAAGCATTTATTCCCTCCCTGAGAGGCTAAAATATTAAACTAACTGCACTTTGGAAGGAGGAGGAGGAGGAGGAGGAGGAAGAGCAGGGAGGAGAGGAGGGGGCTCTGGGCTGCACAGGGAGAGGCTGCCCCGGCCGGGGGGCCGTGGCCATATGCACTTTTGGCCGGGCAGCAATTTGGGGGGCTGGGGTGGGGGCCAGGACCCTCCCCCATAGCAGGGCAGGGGCTGGGACCCCCATCCCCCATAGTGGGGTGAGGGCCAGGACCCCCCCACAGCAGGGTGGGGGCACAGGGGGGGGCACAGCAGTGGCGAGGGGGACCCCAGCCCATCGGGGTGCAGGGCTGGTGGACCCCCCCCCACCCAGCCCACTGGGTCTGCCCCGGCTGGGGTGACCCCCTGTGTCCCTCCTTTATCCCCAAATTTGGGGCAGAATTGGGGTTTTGGGGGTTCTCTTGTCTTTTTTGGGCTGAGAGGCGACGATTTTTGTGCCAAGCGCCGCTGATGGTGGGCGCTGCAGGACACTGGGGGAGGGGGGGGCCACTCCCCACCCCCCCAAACCCCCCAATTTTCCGTTGTCCTTTTTTTTTTGTTGTTGTTTTCCCCTTGTCTCGTGGGTTTTGTCTGTCCGTCAGGAGTTGCAAAGGCCCCGGAGGCGCCGGCTGGGGGGGGCTTGGGTGCCCCCCCGGGACCCCCCCACTGCACTACTGCCCCGGCCCCCCGGCAGCAGCACTTTGGGGGGGCTGCACCCACCAACTGCCCCCCCAGTGCTTCCGGGGGGGGCCGGGCTGAGGTGGGGCCGGCAGGGGGAATCCCACAGGGGGCTTGAGAGGGGAGGGGGGGGCACAGCTGCGAGAGGGGGCACCCGGGAATGGTTTTATCACCTTTTTAAACCCCCCCCCCCCCAAAATTTAGGTTTGTGAATTTTTCTTACCTCAGGCGGAGGCCGAGGGGGGGTGCGGGCCGGGGTGGGGCCGGCAAGGCAGGCCGGGCCACCTAAGCTAATATATATATATATATATATATAATATATATAAAATATATAATTTTTGTAATTAAAAAAAAATCTTTTACGGGTCGTTTAAAAGCAGAAAATCCCAACACCAGACACGTCCCCCCCCTCCATAGGCACAGGGGGCCGGGCTGGGCTCCCCCCACACCCCAGACTCCCCACCAACCATGGGGGTGGTGTCGGGGGGCCCTGCCAGACCCCTTGCAGCTGGGTTGGGGGGCACAGCGGGGCTGTGGCACCCCGGGGTGCCCTGGGTGGGGGCGCCTGCCCCCAGCCCCAAATACCAGCGCCGGATTGGACCTTGGTGCAAAATGTCTTAAACCCCCACCCAGGGGCCTGGCTCGGGGGGGCCCAGCTGGGATCCCCACTTTGGGGGTCCCCAGTTTGGGGGTCCCCGGTTTGGGGGTCCCGGCAGCACCGGCTGCGGGCGGTGCAATAGGAGCCGAACACTAACGCCCCCCAGGGGGGGCACAGGTTTGGGGGTTCGCCCCCCACCCCTGGCAGCACCGGTCCCACCTCGTGCCTTCGGGCCACGGGCGGGGCCGCGGCACCGGGTGATGCCCCCCACGCCCGGCGGTGGCCGTGACGGTGCCGTGGCAGTGCCACGTTGCTGCCGTGGCCACGCGTGCTGGTGCCGTGCCAGCGCCGTGGCTGTGCCATGTCGGTGCCAGTGCGAGGCACCTTGGCGCAATGCCGGTGCCACAGCCACGCGTGTCGTGCCATGTCCGTGCCATGGCAACTCCTGTTGGTGCAATGAGGGCGCGGTGCCGGTACCGTGGCCGTTCCGGTGCTGGTACCATGGCCATGCCGTGGCCGTGCCGTGGCCGTGCCGTGGCCGTTCCGGTGCCGGTACCGTGGCCGGTACCGTGGCCGTGCCGTGGCCGTTCCGGTGCCGTTCCATGTCGTTGCGGTGCCGTGTCCCCGCGCTGCCCGCGCGTTCCCGCGCACACTCCGTGCGACACCGCGCGCTCCCGTCGCGACACGGGACGTGTCTTAATCAGCCCCCGTGACCCCCCTCCGAGCGGCCACACGGGGCCTGGGGCAGCTGTCCCGGGCTTGGGGGGGGGGCTCAGCCGGCCCCCCTCCCCGCTGCCACCCGCACGCCCCCCACCCTGTACACCCCACCACGCCCCCCCCCGGGCCGTCCCGCGTCTCCGTCTCGCGTCGCCATCGCACGTCCAGCATCCAGCGTCGGTCCCGGGGGGCCACAGCGGTGCCCCCACCCCTGCGCCACCTCCCCCGGGCCACCCCCGCCCCGCGTCCCCCCCGTCCCCGCACCCCCCTGTCCCCCCCCCCCACCCCAAGCACATACCTCATGGCTCCAGAGCTGCCCCTGCCCGCGGGCGTCGAGCCCCGCCAGCACCTGGCCCAGCACAGCCCCGGCACGGCCCGGCTCGGCTCGGCGCGCCCCACGCGGGGTCCCCCACTATGCAGGGTGCTGGGAAGGGGGTGGGGGGGGGGGGGGTGGGGGGGGGGGTCGCGGCCGGCGTCGCTGAATGTAGGGGCGCGGGCCGGGGGGGCCGTGGAGCCCCCGTGACAATCACAGTCTGTGACGTGCGATTTTAAACCCTTTTGTGTTTTGGTCAGGATTTTAAAGAAAGATATTTTATGGTAATTGTTGCTGGTCTATTTACTATATATTTATGTAATAAATATATGATGAAAAAAAAACCAACCAACCAAACCCCCCCCCCCTCCCCGACCACCCCCCCTCTCCCTCTAGACCCACCTCCCCCCCCCCCCAGCACGGCTCTGCGTCCCACCCCCGGCCGCCAGAACGGGGGTGTCGGGGCGAGGGGACCCCCGGCGCTGCCAGCGGTGGCGTGGGGGTGGTACCCGATCTGGGGTGGGGTGGGAGGGGCGTCCCAGCATCCTGGCGCCCACCTCGGGGTGGATCCCTGCGAGTCCGACGGGCGCCACGGGGTCGGTGCTGCCCCGGGGGAGGGGGAAGTCTGTGTGTCCGTCCCCCCGCTGTGGTGTATGTACAGGGGTGCGCGGGAGGGGGGTCCGGGGGGGCACTACTGGGCGTCGATGCGGAAGGAGAGCAGCTTCTCGGAGTGGAGGTTGTTGAGGGTGCGCAGGTCCGGCAGCTTCAGCAGCAGTTTGGTGAAACGCGAGGTCTCGGCCGGGCGCGTCTTCAGCACGAGGGCGCGCAGGGCCCGCAGCAGCGTCTCCTGCAGCTGCTCCACCGATGCCGTGTCCTCCATGCCGAGCGGTTTGACGAGGCAGGGGAGGGGACACCTCAGTTCCACCCCCAAACTCCTGATCGCACCCCAGCATCACCCCGATCCCAGCACTGAACCCCTGATGTTCCCCCCGTATCACCTCAATGCCACCCCAATCCCATACCTGAAGGCCCTGAATGAACCCACTAACCCGATCCAGCCCCAAACCCTCGATTCTTTCCAAACTCCTCTGCTCCCAGCCCCAAACCCCTCAATTCTTTTCCAAACCCCTTTATTCTTTTCCAAACTCATCTGATCCCAGCCCCAAACCCCTCGATTCTTTTCCAAACTCCTCTGATCCCAGCTCCAAACCCCTCGATTCTTTTCCAAATCCTCCGATCCCAGCCCCAAGTCGATCTTTCCAAACTTCTCTGATCCCAGCCCCAAACCCTCGATTCTTTTCCAAACTTCTGCGATCCCAGCCCCAAACCCTCGATCTCCCCAAATCCTCCCGTGACACTGCTGAGACCAGGACAACGGCAGTGAAGAGCCCCAGCTCCTCGTCACTGAGCTCGAGGGCGCTGAGCTTCTCGCTGAAGTCGAACATGGCCCCCAGCAGGTCTCCCATGCCCATGGCCCACAGCTCCTCCAGCCCGTACCGCGTGCGGCTCATGAACGTCACCGTCTGCTCCTTCACATCGAAGAGCGACGCAAAACGAACCATCAGCACCTGTGGGCAGGGGGCAGGATGTGGGACAGGGCACCAGGCAGAGCCACGGGCACCGCGCTTCATGCCAGGGACATCAGTCTTCATGTTACAGGTCCCAAATGTGGGGCACTGCCGTGCCATGGGGCACCAGGCAATGCCAGGGGCACTGTGCCATGCCATGGGCTCTGTGATCCATGCTGTGATCACCAAATGTGAGGTACCATGCCATGGGCACTGTGTTTCATGCCACGGCTCACAAATGTGGGGCATTACAATGGGGCATGGGGCTTTGTGTTAGCCCGTGGTCCCCAATTGTGGGGCACCATGCCATGCCTGGGGCATCGTGCTCCGTGCCACAGCTCCCAAAAGCGTGGCACTGCAGTGCCATGGGGCACTGTGTAATGCCAGGAGCACTGTGCTGCATGCCACAACTCCTGCTTGTGAAGCACTGCAGTGCTGCAGGGCTCCATGCCAGGCCTCAGGGCACTGTGCCATGACAGGGACACCGTGCTCTGTGCCACAGATCCCAAATGTGGGGCACTGCAGTGCTGTGAGGCACCAGGCAATGCCATGGGCGCCGTGGCTCTCAAATGTGGGGGACTGCAATGCCGCGGGGCTCCCGCTGTGTTCTGGCCCACTGTTCCCATGCTTTGGGGCTCTGTGCCAGTCCATGGGGCACCCTGTCAGTCTGTGGGGCACCATCGAGCCCTCACCACCCCAGGACGTACCTCAAAGGTGCCAGCCTTGAGCAGGGTGACCTGGTCGTGCTGGGAGAGCGCCTGGAAGCCGGGAATGTGCTTGGCGAACTCCACGACCTCGCGGACGGCGGGGGTGAAGCTGAGGGAGAAATCCTCCCAGATCTCCTGCACGGAGCGCCCGCTGCGGCCGGGCACGTGGCTGTTCATGGGGCACGCCTGCGGGGGAGCGGCGGTCAGCGGGCACCGGGGGCTCCCCCGGGCTCTCCCCACAGAGGGGAGCGGGGCGCGGACGAGGGGATTCGTGTGATTAGCGGCTAAAAACAGCCTGGGGGGGAGCGGGAGCGCTCACCGGCAGCACGTCCTTGGGGCCGCGGGGCCAGGGGCACCCCCGCGGGGCCGGGGGCTCGGGGTACGCGGCGGGGCACAGCCGGGGCTCGGGGGGGCCGGGGGCCCAGGCGGGGGGCGCGTCCCAGCGCAGGAGGCCGCTGTCGCAGGCGGGAGGGGGTCCCAGCTTGTCGTGCGCGTAGATGAAGATCTCCTTGTGCGCCTTGGCCACCTGCGCGATGACATCCTCGGTGGCCCCGCCGGGGCTGGGCGAGCGGGGCGGCGTCAGCTGCTGCGGGAACTGGGAGAAGCAGGCGGGGGGGGCGAGCGGCGGGGGGCCGGGGGGCGCTGCGTGCCCCCCGCCCGCGGCGGGACCCTCGCCGGGCCCCGGCATCGGCGGTGGGCGCTGGCCATGCCGCCCATGGCGCTCTGCATCTCCGCCAGCATCCGCTGCTTCTCCCGCTTGGGGATGCGCCCGAAGCGCACGGCTGAGGGGGGACACCGGGGTTAGGGGGACATCAGCGGCTGGCGGGGACACCCCCATGCCCCCCCAGACCTGCACCATGAGGGGGTGACGGGAGCAGGGCTGCATCCCTGCCCTGGGCTTGCAGGGGACACGCAGCTTTTAAAATTTGAATACTCGGTCCTGGAGGGGACACAGGGGCACACATCCCGGGAGGAGACGTCGAGATCTGAACATGGGGGGGACACATCCAAGGGAGGGACATACAGCCTGGATGTTGGGGGAGCCGGGGTGGGAGGGGATACACAGCCCTGGCCATGGGGGGGGACATGCAGCTCTGGGCACGGGGCACCCAGTCTGGGAAGGGACACGCAGCCCCACATATGGGGGTGTCCCAGGAAGGGGGGACACATCCCGTGGGACAGGCAAAGCACCCAGACGGGAGGTACAGCCCTGGAGACATCCCGGGAAAGGACCAGCCCGCTGGGCACGGGGAAATCCCACCCCCGGAGGGAATCCCCGGCTCGGGACGTCACGAGGGTCCCTCCGAGCTCACCATCACGGGACATGCCGACCAGCAGGCACTTCTTGAAGCGGCATTGCTGGCAGCGGTTGCGGTTGATGCGGACGATAGAGCAATTCTCGTTCTTGAGGCACTTCTTGTACTGGATGTTCTGCTGGATGCTGCGGCGGAAGAAGCCCTGCGGGCCGAGCGGGGGGCATCACTGGGGGTCCCCGCAGTGTGACAGGGGCTCCGTGCCCCATGCCCGCCCCCATCCCAGTACCTTGCAGCCCTCGCAGGCGTGGACGCCGTAGTGGAAGCCGGAGGCGACATCCCCGCAGACCTTGCAGAGCAGCACCATCCCGTTCAGCTCTGCGGGGGGACGGGGGTCAGGGGGGTCCAGGGGTGGGGAGACCCCCGCCCGCCACCCCCCCGGGAGCCCCACTCACTGGTGACGGTGCTGCCGGCTTTGCTCGGCGAGCTGCGGCGCCGCTCGTCCGCGGGGACCGGCTGCACCCCGGGGAAATTCACCGAGGAACTGTACGAGGAAGAGGAGGTGGAGGAGGAGGAAGAGGATGACGACGAGGAGGAAGGGGAGCCGTCTTCATGTGGGGCCAGCGTGGCTCCGCCATAGGCGCGGGAATCCTGGAGGGAGCCGGTGGGCGACGGTGGGAAGTAGGTGGGGAAGGGCTGCGAGCCCGACTGGGAGCTCCCGTTGGAGCTGTCGCTGCAGAGGGACACGGGGCTGGTGCGGGTGGGAGAGGCGCCGCTGGAGCCCACGTAGCTGATCACCCCACCTGCAGAGAGAAGGAGCCACTCATGCACCGAGCTGTGCCGGGCTCAGCCTCCCCCGACTCACGGAGGTGGGTGGGATGGCCAGGGAATCACCCCGAATCCATCCGCAATCAGGATCCGAGGGCATCCCGCGCAGCCACACGTGCACTGAGCCGTGCCAGGCTCAGCCTCTGCCAGCTGAGGAGGGGGAAACCCCTCGGAGGGCGATTGCAGCCCCAAGTGCGGTGGGATCCATAGGGAAGCATCCCAGATCCACAGGCATCCCGGTGGGCCACTTATGCACTGAGCTACACCAGGCACCGCGGGGGTGGGGAAGCCCCCCAGAGGGGAATCGCAGCCCCACGCGGGGTGGGGTCTCCGGGGAAGCGCCCCGGATCCATCCCGGATCCGTGGATATCCCGCTGCGCCGCACGTGTGCCGCCCACCCTGAGTCAGGCACCGCACCCAGCGGCAGCCACGGGCCACGGCCCCACGTGGGACGGGGACAGCCGGGTTTATCCGGGTACGTGCCGGCTGGGGACACGGGCAGGGCACCCCGGAATTGCCTGCAGGAGGAATGTGGGCTGGGAAACCTCTACAGAGGTGAAATCAGGAGGTCACAGAGTCGCTGCTGCCGTTCCTGGCTCTGTGCCTGCAGCTCCCGCCCCACGGCTCCCGGGACGGTCTCACGGCACAGCCCCCCGGGACGGAGCCCCCCACGGCACTGGGGTGCCCCCAGTGCAGCCCCCCCATGGCACCGGGATACTGCCAGCGCAGACCCCCAAACTGGGGGGGTAATTCCGCACTGCAGGACTGAGGAGCTGTGTGAAGACCCCCGAAAATGGGGAGCAGGATGGGGAGGGACACACGCGTGGCCCCTGGCTGAAGGCACAGTCGTTGTCACCCCACTCACGGGGCAGGGACGGCAGCACCGGGACACGACTCCGG
The DNA here is from genome assembly GCA_019023105.1 of Diglossa brunneiventris. NCBI lineage: Eukaryota > Metazoa > Chordata > Aves > Passeriformes > Thraupidae > Diglossa > Diglossa brunneiventris. Next base: position 3,958,758 of record CM032379.1, on the reverse strand, counting down.
GCTGGGACACGTGGATGGTGATGTCGGGGACACACGGGATCACCAGGGCCATGTGTCTCCCGCCGCACACGGTGCCGCTGGCACAGATGCCACGCGCCAGAGCCAGCTTGTCACCATCCCCCCCTCACTGAACCACCTCCAAAGGGGGTCACCGAATTGGGGACAGTGGGTCCCACCTCCAGGGCAGCTGATCCTGGGGACGCCCCGCTGCTAAGGCACCAAAATAATTGGGGGATCCCCGCACCCCAAAGCTTCGGGACATCCATTTTAGGATTTGGGGTGCGGAGATTCCCCAGAAAGGCTTGCCCCAGAGAGAGGGAAACTCTGTTGACCCCAAAACAGAGGGAACCCCCCCAAACAGCCTCCCCGCAACCCCCCCCCCCCAAGCTCAGGCGGCCTCACGCCGCCGCCCCACGTGCTCCAGCCGCACGTGGACCCGCTAAACCCCGCCCCTTCACGCTTTACCACGCCCATACGCCTCTCATTGGTCAAACTCCGCCCCGCCCCTTCTCGTTGCCCCGGAGACAGGGCCGCCCCCCCCAATGAACGGCGGCGTCCCCAGTTCCGTGCGTGACGTCATCGCTGATGTCATGTGCCGACCAATGGGAGGGGGCGGGGCGGGGCTGAGGGGAAAACAAACTCCGCACGTGGCAGCGGCGGGGAGGGGGACACGTGCGGGGGGGGACACGGGGGAGGGGGGGGGGCACCGCCTCCGGTCCCCCCCTCCGTCCCTCCCGGTGCGCAGGGAGCCCCGACACGCGCGGCACCGCCTCGGCCGTCCACGGGCTGCCCGGTCCCGTGGCCCCGGTGCCGCTGATAGGGATACCCCGCTCCCGCCGCGGTCCCCTCCGGTCACCCTGATCGGTCCCGCCGCCCGGTACACACCGATCCCAGTGCGCTGCCCTGCGGTCCCGGTTCCTGGGACACCCCGGTCCCGCTGCCCCAGGAGACAACACCCGGACCCACTTCACTCCCCTCCGGTTCCGCTGCCCAGGAGACAACAATCCCCGCTCTCACCCTTCCTACCCCCGCGTCCAGCGCTCTCCGGCGTTCGGGAATCCTCACTCCCGGTCTCCGGGACACCCGGGTCCCGCCGCGCTCCCCTCCGATCCCTCTGTCCGGGACCTCCCGGAACACAGATCCCCGTTCTCAGCCTTCCTATCCCCGCGTCCCGGACGCTCCGGCGTTCGGGACACCCCGGTCCGGTCTCCATCCCTCCTGCCCCGATCACCGGAGCACCCCGGTGCCGGTGTTCACGTCGCCCCGGTGTGCAAGACGCCCGGTACCGGCGCGCAGCCCTCCCTACCCTCCTCCCGGGGACACCCCGGCCCCGCTGTCCGAGCCTTACCCCGCTCTGCAGGACCCCCCGGTCCCGGTAGGACGGAGCCCCGTTCCGGGACGCGGTCCCAGTGCGCATCCTGCCCGGTCGGGCGTGCGGGACCCCTCGGTCCCGGTGTCCGGACCCCTCCAACTCGCGTCTCAACCGCGCAGCCCCTCTCCGCGGTCCCGAGGCGCTGCCCCCCGATCCGCTCCGGTGCCGGGGACCGCTGCCGGTGCCGGTGCCCGCACGGTGGTCCCGGGGGTGGGGGGCTCCGGCGGGGCACTGACCTGTGCTGCCGGCCTCGGGGGCCGCCATCCTGTCCCGGCCCCGTGAGCCTCCCGGAGCGGAGCCGCGCCGAGCCGTGCCGCGCCGCCGCCCGGTGCGGGCTGTTGTGCGCCCGCCGCCCGCCCCGCCGCCCCCCGCACCGGCCGCGGCTGCGCACTGGGCCGCACGCGGCGCCGCCGCCTCCCCCATGTGATTCCCGGGGACAGCCTCGTGCCCCAGTGACACACTTTCCGCCGGCGGCCCCGGCCCCGCGCCGCCGCTGGGGAGCCCGGGCTCGGCGGGGACCCCCGCACCGGGGCCGCCTGACGGACCGCGGGGACCGGGACCTGCACCGGTAGCCGCACCGGGGGACACGGGGTGCCCCGTCGGGCAGCACAGCGCGGTTCCCGCACTGGGGACCCCCGGGCGCAGCAGTGTCCCCTGCACTGCGGACACTTGGGTGCAGCACTTGACACATCTGTCACCTGGCGCGACACCATCCCCCCAGTCACGGCACTGGCAGCCCTGTCACCTTGCACAGCGCTGTCACCTGCGCTGGCAACACCTGAGCGCGGCACTGGCTGTCCCCTGCAGCGGGGACATCCAGGCACAGCGCTGTCACTCTGCCTGGCACCTTCCCCCGGGGATACCTGGGCACCGATGCCACCCCGCACAACACTGGGGACACCCAGGTATCCCTGTCACCCCTCAAAGCGCAGCCCATTGTCCTAGGGACGCGCAGGTAGCCCAGTAACCCCGCGTGGCACCGTCCCCTGCACTGGGGACACTCAGCTATCCCTGTCACCCCACATGGCACCGTCTCCTGTGCCCACCTGTTCCAGCAGCGCAGCCGGCCCGCTCCAGGGGTGCCTGTGCATGGCACAGCCCCCGGCACGGCTGTCCCCCTGCCGATGGTCCCCTGCTGTCCCCACGCTGCCCGCTGTGGCACGTGCCTGGCATCCACATCCCAGCCTGGCCCCGCTCCTGGCTGCCGCGGGGGCTGCGGCAACGCCGCGCCAGGGCAGACTCGGTGGCAGATCTGGGTCGCGGAGCCGGCCGGGGCCAGCCCAGCCCCGGTGGCACCGCGGGGCTCCGTGGGTGCTCCTGCAGGAAGGTTTTGGGGGGTGCCATGTGCCGGGCGCTGCCCTGGCCCCCAGGCAGGAGGAGAAGGAGCAGAGCACGGATGTGGCAGCTCCGGGAAATCCTCCGAGCTCATCCCGCAGGAGGGGAGGCCTCCGGTGTCCCTGCAAAGTACACGGGGAGGGACACCAGAACTCTGCACCCCAAAGACCCCCTGGAACCTCTCAGCTGGGGGTGTCCGGGACTTGCTGGGGATGGTCCGGGATTTTGGGGCTCCCCAAGGCACTGGGGCAGTGGGAACACCCCGACACCCCACAGGACGTGCCCTTGCCCTGAGTCACGGGGCGGGTGCGCGGTGCCGTGGCACCTCCGGCCGGGAGAAGCGCGGCAGCTCCCGGAAGGATGTGTGGGGCCAGGCGGGCACGGGAACGGGGGACCCGGGGGGGGCGCCCCGCTCCTGGGGTGAAGGGACCCGCCTGCCCGCAGGGCCGTGCAGATGCCCCGGCCCCCGCAGCTCCTCGTTCCCCCTCCCGGCACGTTCCCGGTGATTATCCGTGACTCAGCCGCGCGTCTGGATTGGGAAAACATCCCCGCGCACGGCGCTGCGGCACACGGCGCCTGTGATGCTCGCCTGAATCCCTGATCCCCCAGGAATCCCCGGGACGGGAGTGCGGCTGCGAGGGACGGGACAAACCTCTTGGGGTCTCTCTGTGGGGTCCCGCCGTGAGGCTGGGAACCCGGCACGGGGGGTCCTGGTGGAGGTGCTGTAAGCAGGGACCCCAGGCTGGGCACAGCTGGGATATTTCCGGGATATCCCGACTCTGGGACCACCCATGGGGAGCAGAGCGAGGGAGAGGGGCCACCAAAGCCAGCGGGACAGGGGGGTCCTGCCGCTGACGTGAGCCGGGAACGCCCCCAGAGGCCGGCTCTATGTCTCGGGGGGCTCCCCGCGGCTCCCTGTGCACCCCGTTATGGCATCGCCCGTGCCAAGCAGTCCAGGGCACGGAGGGGGCACCTGAACGCCCCTCAAGGCTGTCACATGCCAGATTCACTCCTAAATCCTGCACTTGCACGGATCTGTGCACCCCTGCAAGCCCAAACCCTGCACCCCTCCGTCCTGCACCCCCAAACCCTGCATCCCTGCATCCTGCACCTCCAAACTGCATCCCTTCATCCTGCACCCCCAAACTCTGCATCCCTGCATCTTGCACCCCCAAACCCTGCATCGCTGCATCCTGCACCCCCAAACTCTGCATCCCTGAATCCTGCACCCCCAAACTCTGCATCCCTGAATCCTGCACCCCCAAACTCTGCATCCCTATATCCTGCACCCCCAAACTCTGCATCCCTGCATCCTGCACCTCCAAACTCTGCATCCCTGCATCCTGCACCCCCAAACTCTGCACTCCGGTATCCTGCACCCCCAAACTCTGCATCCCAGTACTTTCCTGGGGCCCCTGCAAGCCCAGATTCTGCCCCCTTGTATCCTGCACCCCCAAATCCTGCACCTCCCGGGGTCTCTCCCTTGTCGTGCCAGGACCCCGCGGGGTACCCCCACCCGCCGTGGGGTGCCCGGAGTGTCGGGGAGGGGACACACCCGTCACCCCGTCCGTGCCACCGGCTGTGCCCCTGCCCTTCCCGTGCCGTATCCCCCCAGGTGCACCCCCTGCACCCCCCCACTTCAACACTCCGCATTTCCCTCCCCTGCCGCTGCTCCGGGGGCAGGAGGCAGCGGTGGGGCCGGTGCCCGGTGCCCGGTGCCCGGTGCCGGTGCCGGTGCCGTGGCCGTGCCGCGTGACGCTCGCCCGCTTCCCGGCCGGCGCCTGCGTGCCGAGGGTTTATTTTTACTCGGGGCTGGAGCCTTGTTTACCTTGTTGAACCTTTTCCAGGAAAACGGGGGGGGGGTGTCTCCGCCGGGACACCGGGTGTTCGTTCTTGCTTATCACCCCCTCGGCCCCCAGGCTGGACACCGGCGGCTGACACGGGACAGGACCCCCAACCCTGCACCCCCAGCCCCACTTGAACACCCCCAGCCCCACCGTGCGGCTGCAGCTGCCCTGTGGGTTTGGGGACACCGGCTCCAGCTGTGTCCCCGTGTCACCCTACCCACATCGAGCCTCAGTTTCCCTACCCATAACTGTGCTTTGGGGGGCAAGAAGAGGTGCTGGGTGCCACCCAATTTGGGGGTCCTGCACCCCTGACCCCCCCCTTTCATGTGTCCCCACTGGGGGGGAGAGTGGGGCAGGACCTCCAGTGCTGCTGTGGGGGCCAGGAGAGTGCTTGGAGGGCCGGGTTTTGGGGTGGTTTTGGGGTGTTTTCCTGCAGGGAGCAGCCCTGGCTCGGCTCCTGGCTCTTGGCTGGGGCAGCAGTTCCCGCTGCCAGATTTGTCCTCCCTCCCCGGGAACGGGAAAAATCGGGTAAACAAGGCATTCCTGGCCCCGGGCGGGGCACCCCACGGCAGGTGGGGGCGCCCCAAGACAGGCGGGGACACCCCGTGGTGTCCTGGCACTGCGGAATGGGGCAGAGCGGTGTTGGGGTGCAGAGAGACCCCAGGAAGTGCAGGGTTTTGGGGTGCTGGGTTTGGGGATACAGGGACCCCCCAGGAGGGTGCAGGAGTGCAGGACTGGGGGGAGTAGGAGTGCACAGTTTTATGGATGTGTGGGATTTAGGGATGAATGCACCCCAGGAGGTTGCAGGGACCCCAAAAGGAGTGCAGGATGAGGGGGTGTAGGGACCCCATGAGGATTCAGGGGTGCAGGGCCACAGGAAAGGTGCACTGGGATAGAATTTGGGAGTGTCAGGACCCCGGGAGGGTTCGGGGGCCCAGAAATTGGGGTGATAGTGTGAGATGGGGGTGCAAAAGGGGTGCGGGACCCCTGGGGGAGGGGGGACCCCAGTGTGTTCATCATTTGGGGGGCTCTGGGGAGGACACCCAGGGGGAGTAGCCCTGGCAGGTGGGGATCCCTCTCACCTGCCCCAACCCCCAAGATCTCGCTGATGTTTGTGCTGATGTTTGCGTTCCCTCTGCGGCCTTGGGACCCCACAGGAAAGGGGAGGGGGCAAAGGGGGGTAGGGGGCGGGACAACACCGGGAACTCTTTCACCCTCCGCATCCCCCACCTCAAACCCGCCACCTGCGAACCGTCCTCCCCTTTCCCGTTCCGCCGTCACCCCATGTTTGACCTTCCCAAAAGTAAAATCTGTGAGGAAGTGGGGAGGGGGCCACCTCATTACCCCCCCCCCCCGTCCTCTCCAAACCCACAGGTCACAGAGAGGCCACGGCGCCGTGGCCAACGGCCGGGTTGGCATCTGTGCCAGCCCATGTGAGCGGGCTCCCTCCTCCTCCTCCTCCTCTTCCTCCTCCTCCTCCTCCTCTCGCGGGGAGCCCTCTCCATGCGCGTCACGTGGCGCTGGCATGTGCGCCCTGCTCCATTTTTAGCCCCAGCAGCCTCCCTGCTGCAGAGCCATGTGCGGGCGGGTGCCGGCCCGCACGTGGGCCTGCCGCAGCGGGCACCGGCACCGGCACCGGCCCCGGCACCGGCCCGGGCACGGCGGGGACACGGCACCGTGTGTGCGGATAGGGACGTGTGTGTGTGTGTGTGTGTGTGTGTGTGTGTGTGTGTGTGTGTGTGTGTGAGAGCACAGCCGGGTGTGTGTGTGAACATGGTAACGTGTGTGTGAACATGGCTCTGTGTGTGTGAGCAGTGTCATGTGTGTGAACATGGCTCTGTGTGTGTCAGCATGGTGACATTTGTGTGAACATGGCTCTGTGTTTGAGCACTGTCGTGTGTGAACATGGCTCTGTGTGTGTTTGAGCACTGTCATGTGTGTGAACATGGCTCTGCGTGTGTTTGAGCACTGTCATGGGTGTGAACATGGTCATGTGTGTGTGTTTGAGCACTGCCATGGGGCGGCTATGTGTGTGTTTGAGCACTGTCATGTGTGTGACCATGACCACGTGTGCATGAACGTGGCTCTATGTGTGTGAGCACTGTCATGTGTGTGAACATGGCTCTGTGTGTGTGTGAGAGAAGTTTAATGTGTGTAAACATGGTTCTGTGTGTGTGTGAGCACTGTCATGTGTGTGAACACGGCTCTGTGTGTGTCAGCATGGTCACATGTGTGAACATGGCTCTGTGTGTGAACATGGCTCTGTGTGTGTCAGCATGGTGACATTTGTGTGAACATGGCTCTGTGTATCAAGCCGGTCATGTGTGTGTGAGCACAGCCACACGTGTGTGCAACCACAGCTGTGTGTGTGAGCACAGCCACATGTGTGTACAGCCAACCACGGCTCTGTGTATGAGAATGGCCGCACACGTGTGTAAACACAGATGTGTGTTTGAGCACAGCCACGCAGGAGGACAAACACTGCCACCCCTGTGGGTGACCACAGCCACATGTGTGGAGGTGCACAATCACACGGGGGGCACAACCACAGCCCCCCCCGTGTGTGAACAACACCCATCCGTGTGCACACGCTGCTGGCAGGTCTTGATGTGACCCATGGCACAGCAGGAACCTCGGAGGGGCTTCCCCCGTGCCACACCGCGGGGGTGGCACCGCCACTGTGACCCGGCCACCAGGAGCAGGGGCACCCTGACGCTGGCAGGGGGGTGGGTGAAGGGGATCTCCCCCCGCGCGTGTTTGCGTGTCCCTGAACGCAGCTCTGCAGAGGGAGGCACGTCCCCACGTGTCCCCTGTGCGTCCCCAGCACGTGCCACGCGTGTCCCCTGTGTGTCCCCGGTGACACGGCCCCGTGTGCTGCGGGAGGGGCGGGGTTTCAGCCGGGAGAGGGGGAAATGCTCCTCCGTGTGTGTTTGTGTGTGTGTGTACGTGTACATACATGTCCGTACGCGTCCATGCGTGTGCCCGCAGCCCGGGCTGTGCGTGTGCATGCATGAGTGTGCATGAGTGTGCTCCGGGACTGCAGTCGGGGGTGCTGAGCAGGGGCTGCAGTGTCTGCGGGCTGCGCCTGTGCTGCAGCGGGGGCTGCGCTCGCTCCCTGCAGGGGGACACGCGTGTTCGTGTGCGTGTCCGTGCACGAACGAGTGTGCTGGGGCTGCAGCCTCTGCAGAGGGGGTGCTGCGGGCTTGTGTGTGTGTGTGTGTGTGTGTGTGTGTGTGTGTGTGTGTGTGTGTGTGCGTGTGTGCGCGCGCTCTTGCACACGTCCGGCAGGAACTGCAGAGCTCTGTGTGTGCACGGGGGGGTTCAGTCCCCGTCGGGGGTGTGGACCCCCATAATCACAGCACAGCCCCCCCATTCTCAGCCATCCCCGCGTGAGGGGGCTCGTAGCTCGGGGTCCCTTTGTGCGGTCCCCCCGCCCCTCCGTGTCCCCTCCCGCCACGGGACCGGCCCGTGACCCGAGCCCCCCCCCGTGGGGCGGGGAGCCGCTACCGCCACTCTCGGGGGCCCCCGAGCGGCCGCCCCCGGTACTGCGGCGCGGGACCCCCGCCTCACGCGTGTCCGCGTGTCGCGACCACCCCCCACCGCCCCCCGCCCCGGCCCGGGGGGAGCAGCGCCGGTGGGCACCGCCCCGGGGGTCCCCAGGCGGGGACCGGCCCCGCTCCTCACCCCCGGGGATCCCACCGCCCCCACCGCCGCCGGCGCATGCGCGCCGAGCCCCGTTCGCCGGTACCCGGGGTCCCGTGCCCGGTACCGACCCCCGCCCCGCCGCCCCCCCGCGAGGGTCATCCCCGGGCCAGGGGCCGCTCCGCGCCGATGCCCCCGGCGCCCCCCGCGCCGCCGCCCCGCGGTGCCGGCGGGCGGTAACGGGGGCCCGGCCATGCGGTCCACGGCGTTCCGGGGGGGCGGGCGGCGGCGGCCCGAGGGGGCGGGCGGGGAGGAGGAGGAGGAGGAGGAGGGGGAGGAGGGGGAGGAAGGCCCCGCTCCGCCGGCCCGGCGGCCCCGGGCCCCGCCGCCGCTGGGGGCACACACGGGCCGCGGCTGCGGGGTGGCGGAGCGGGAGCGGAGCGGGGCCGCGGCGGGGCCGGCGGCCGGCGGGGGCAGGGCCGCGGCGGGGGATGCGGGCGGGCTGCCCGGGGAGGCGGCGGCGGCGGGGCCGGGAGCGGGGCCGGGGCCGGGAGCGGGGCCCGCGGAGCCGGGGAAGCGGCGGCCCGCGGCCCGCGCAGCGATGGGCGCCGGCGGAGGGTCGCCCGGGCAGGCCGCCTGCCTGCGGCAGATCCTGCTGCTCCAGCTGGACCTGATCGAGCAGCAGCAGCAGCAGCTGCAGGCCAAGGAGCGGCAGATCGAGGAGCTCCGGGCCGAGCGCGACACGGTACGGCGGGGGAACGGAGGGGGGGGGGGGGGGCACCGGGGGGAACGGGGAGGTGGGCGGGAATGCGGCGTGGAAGGGGTTAACTCCCGCCAAGGTTAACTCCTCCTTGGGTTTAACCACCCCCCCCCCCCCAGACTTAACCCTCTACCCTGTGGGGTGACCCCCCCCCCCCTCAGGGTTAATTCCCCCTTAGGTTTAACCTCCCTCAGGTTTAACCCCCCCACCATGGCGTGACCCGCACCCTAGGGTTAACCCACCTTAGGTTTAACACCTTCCTATGGGGTGACCCCCCATGGGGTGATCCCCACTAGATTTAGCCCCCCCCAGCTTTAACATCCCTCCCGTAGAGTGATGCCCCCTTCCCATAGGGTTAATGGCTCCCCAACACCACCCAGGGGTCCCTGGGATTGTGGTGGAATTCTGTCTGCCAACAGGAAAGTTCTCACTCCCCCTGACACCCAAGGGGTTAATGCTGCCCCCTTTTTGGGGGTTCATACCCCCCTTTTTGGGGGGTTAATACTCCACTCTTTGGCGGTTGATTTCACTTCTCTTTTTTTTGAATTTCGTCCCCTCAATGCTTAATTTACCCCCTCCCCTTGTTGGGGTTAATACCCCCTTTATTGGGGCAATACCCCCTTTTTGGAGGTTTATTTCGCCTCTTTTTTGGGGGTTAATTCAGTGTCCTCTTTGGAGGTTAATGTGCTCTCTTCTTTGGGGGTTAATTCCACCACCTCATTGGGAGTTAATTCTGCACCCCATGGGAGTTAATGCCCCCCAAATTAACACTTTGAGGGTTAATTCGTTGGGGTGAATGCCCCCTCCTCTTTGGGGGTTAATTCCACCTCTCTTTGGGGCTTAATTCCATCCCCTTGAGGGTTAATGTCCGCCCCTTTTTGGGGGTTAGTTCTGCACCCCATGGCAGTTATTACCCCCCTATGTGAGGGTTAACTCTGCTCCCCTCAAGGGTTAATGCCCCCTTTTTGGGGGCGTTAATGTCCCCCCATAGGGGTTAACGTCCAACACCCTTGGGGGTTAATGTGCCCCTCATGGCAGTTAACCTGCTCCCCCCCCGTGGCGCCCCAGGGGTTAATCCCCCCCCCACCTTGGCTGTTAATGCCCCAGTTCTCCCCTCGTGGGGGAGGCCCCTTGGGGGTTACCGTGCCTCCCTTTGGGGGTTCACCACCCCCGTGGCACCCCAGGGGTTAATTTCCCCCCCCTCCTTGGGTGTTGTTGTTCTCCCCCGTGGCACCCCAGGGGTTAATTCCCCCCCTCCTTGGGTGTTGCTGTTCTCCCCCCATGGCACCTCAGGGGTTAATGCCCCTCCTTGGGTGTTGTTGTTCTCCCCCTGTGGCACTCCAGGGGTTAATTCTCCCCCTCTTTGAGAATTCCCTCACTGGGGGGGGGGGTTAATGCCCCCCTCCCCAAAGGGTTAAACCCTCGCCAGGGGCAATTCTGCCCCCCCCCTCCCCGCCCCGGGGGTCTCTGCCAACCGCAGGGCTGGGCTCCCCCCCCTCGGGGGTCGCGGGTGCCCCCGGGGGTCGCAGCCCCCCCCAGACAAAGCGGCGGGGGCACAAAGGGCGGGGGCGGGGCGGGGGTTAACGGGCCGCCGCCCGTTACCGTGGCGACCGTGCGGGGGGGGGGGACCTTAAAGGAGCCGCGTCACCGGGCGGGACACGGCCACAAGGGATGTCGCCTCTCGCTGCTGGGGCCAGCTCGCTGCACCCCCACCCCGGGGATCTGGGGGCCATCACAGCCATGAGAGGCTGCCAGCCTTGGGGGGGACACTGTGGGGTCCCCACAGCTGTGCTCTCCCCCCTGCACCCCCCACCGCGTGTGTCCTGTGTCACCCCAGAAACGCCGTGTGTGCCCCCACCCACATTGTCCCACCTGCGTTGTCCCCCCATGGGTGTTGTGTCACCCCAGAGATGCTGAGTGTTCCCCCCCCCCCCCCCACAGCCATGGGTCACCCCCCTGCCAGCCCCACAGCCCTGTGGCCGTGTGCCACCAGCAGTGGTGGCCGTGCCCAGCTGCAGTGGCGGTGCCAGCAGTGGTGGCCCCGTTTGTGGCAGGAAGGACGGGGATGCCCCACGTGGTGTCACCGCAGGCAGTGCCGCGTCCCCCAACATGGAGGAGCCACTGCAGCAAGTCCGTGATGGGACTTGAGGGGCACAGCCTCCTGGGGTGACACTGCTGGGGACATGGGACTGCCACACCCTGCGTGCACTGGGCTTTGCTCCCCAAAGCTGGGCCACACCTTTGGGGGGTGCTGGGACCCCCCCACTCTGCTGTCCAAAACCAGTGCTGGGGGTGGCTGGGGGCAGGTGACCGTGGGCAAGGGTCACCAGGTGCACTTTAAACCCACAGTTAATTCCAACCCCCCCCTCTCCATCCTGCATCCTCGAGGAGGACACACAGAGGGTGGAACCCCCCAAATCCTCTGCTTTCTGCTGCCCCATCTCTGGAAGTATTCTGGGCTGGGTTGGACAGGGTTTGGAGCAGCTGGGATAGTGGAAGATGTCCTTGTAGCAGAAGCAGACAGAGAGTGGCCATTTTGTGCTGTTGGACATCCGGTGGCAGCTGCCCTGGGGTGCCCAGGGGGTGACCCCACCCCGAGGTGAGCCCTCCCTCCCCTGCCTTGCAGCTCCTGGCGCGGATCGAGCGCATGGAAAGGCGGGTGCAGCTGGTGAAGAAGGACAGCGAGCGGGAGAAGCACCGCATCTTCCAGGGCTTTGAGGTGGATGAGAAGCCTGAGGCAGAGGCCTGTGAGAAGCTGCCTCTGGAGTGTCCCCAGGAGCTGCTGGAGCCTCCCCCGACCCTGCAGCCCAAGCACTTCCCCTACGGCAGGAACGGGAAGGGGCATAAAAGGTACAGAGTGCGTGGGGGGGCTGCGTGGGGAGGAGGGGGGACACTCCCCGTGGCTTCACCTTTGAGATGTTTGGAGAGGCCACCCAGCGCCAGGAACACATCCCTGTGTCAAGAAGACCCTCAAGAAAGCCTGTGTGGGGAATGCAGGGTCACAAAATCTTGAGGAAGCTCCTCTGTAAACTGCTTAAGTCTGGCCCTGGTGCAGCAGCCCTGGTTTGGGGGTGCCAAGAGCCCCCCACGGCATTCCTGGTGCAGGGTGAGGATCCATGTGCCTGGCTCAGTTTTCTTCCTCCTGCAGGAAGCCAACATTTGGGAGCACAGAGAGGAAGACGCCTGTGAAAAAACTAGTGTCAGAATTCTCCAAAGTGAAGAGTAAAACTCCGAAACACTCCCCGGGGAAGGAGGAATCGGGTGGCTCCTTGGCTGAAACTGTTTGTAAACGAGAACTGCGGAGCCAAGAGACTCCGGAAAAAACCCGCTCGCTCCTGGAGACCCCACTGAGAGCATCAGCCCCACCCAAGGGTCCTGGGACACACCCCAAGGAGAAAGGCTTTGTCAGTGAGGCCGACGACCTGCCCTACCTGTCCACCACAGAAATGTACCTGTGCCGCTGGCACCAGCCGCCCCCATCGCCGCTGCCGCTGCGGGAGCCTTCCCCCAAAAAGGAGGAGACTGTAGCAAGTAAGAACGCAGAGAATGATGGAAAAGGGCTCCAGCCTGGGAGCAGGGCTCAGCACCCTCCTTCTGAATCTTGAAAAGAGCTCCCACATTCCCAAAGGGAGTGCCCGTGGTGGTGGAAAGGTGCCATGCTGCTGGTTCCTTCCACGGCGGTGGGTGCTGGCTCTGGGCTGTCCCAAATCTCATCTTGGGCTCATCCCGCTCTGGGCAGGGCTCCTGGTTGGTGTCTGGTGGAGCAGCTTCCTGTGGGTGGGTGGGAAATGTGTCTCTGGCTCGTGCCACGGTGACACAGCACTGGGGTCACCTGCTGTCCCCAAATCCGGTGCTTGTCCTGCCTTGAGCCCAGCGAGGTTGGTGCCAGCGATGGGAACTGGGCTGTGCCAGGTGGCTCGGCATTGTGACTCAGACAGAGCCTGGCACATGCCTGGGAGTGGCTCAGGTTTGCTTGTGTGCTTGGCTAGGGGGTGGAGATCAGCTCTGCTGCCCTGGGGATGCAGAGTTGTCACATGGTTATCAGCCAGATGTCCACTGCTGGCTCAGGATGGAAGTTTGGGGCATGCTAAGCCGTGCTCCAAGGGGAAGGATGGGCAGGAAGGGAGTGTGGAGGTGGTGGGATGGAGCAGGGGCTGTGGGGATTCTGGTGTGGGGTAACACACCTTCTCCTTGTCCTGCAGTTCCGTCTTGGAGGGACCATGTCGTGGAGCCCCTGAGAGACCCCAACCCCTCAGACCTCCTGGAGGTACGTGAGCCATCAGTGCTGCCACAGGGGCTTTGCAGGCTGTCCCCCACTCCCAGAGCTGGTGGCATTTCATCCCCTCATCTAGCACAAACCCCATCTGTGCCTGGGAGGCTGAGATGGGGGGATCTGGCCCTGGGATGATGCACTGAGCCCTGTCTGGTGTCATTGCAGAACCTGGACGACAGCGTCTTTTCCAAACGGCACGCAAAGCTGGAGCTGGATGAGAAACGAAGGAAAAGGTTGGAGCAAAGGGGGTCTGGAGTTCCAGTCTCACAGGGGAGGGTCCTGGGGTATCACCTGGAGCAGGGTGCAGCTGGGATGGGCACCAGGAATGCTGCAGGAAGAGGGATGCTCCCACATCACTGGCAGCCAGAGGGTGACCCTGTGATCACCCTCTCTCTGCTGAGGGAGGGGTTCTGGTCTCTGGGGGAGTCTGGCACTGCCCCATGGCTCCTCACTTTCCCAGCCATCCTCTTTTCCAGGTGGGACATCCAGCGGATCAGGGAACAGAGAATCCTGCAGCGGCTGCAGCTCCGAATGTACAAAAGGAAAGGGATTCAGGAGTCGGAACCTGAAGTTACCTCATTTTTCCCTGAGCCAGATGATGGTGAGGCTTGGGAAGGGGGTGTCAGGGGTTTGGGGTGCAGATGTTGGGGGGGGTCTCACACACTCTGGTGTCTCTCCACAGTGGAAAGTTTGCTCATCACCCCTTACCTGCCCGTCGTCGCCTTTGGCCGGCCCTTGCCCAAACTGACCCCACAGTGAGTACTGGGGGCGGGAGGGGATGGGGCTGGCAAGTGCCAGGGTCACTCCTAACAAGGCACCCTGCCCATTTTGGGTCTGGATTGTGCCATTTTGGGTCGGGAGGGCACTGAGGTGACACCAGCTGTGCCCACAGGAACTTCGAGCTGCCTTGGCTGGACGAGCGCAGCCGCTGCCGGCTGGAGGTGCAGAAGAAGCAGACACCACACCGGACCTGTCGGAAATAAGGGAGATGCTGGGAGCTCCAAACACCTCCAGGAGCTCCAACCACCTCCAGGAGCTCCGTCCTCAGGGGCTCTGAACACCTCTAAGGCACCAGAAGCTCTGCCATCAGCGGGTCACCACCAGCTGCTGCCTGCTCCGTGCTGACGGATGGTTTCGTTCTTCTGCGACCCCAAGTTTTGTTCGTTTGGGTTTTGGAACGTTTCCCGGACTCATCCCCCGCACTGGCACCGCCTTCCCAGTGCCACCAGCCTGCAGCTCCACTCCTGGGGGCAGTGGGTTGATCCCAGCCCCGTCCTTGAGTCCCCTGTGTGCCACCCCTGCACTCCACAGCCCGTGGCCTTGGGATCTGGGGCTCTCCCGTGTCCGGTGGGAGCACGGGGATGGCCAGCACCAGATCCCGTGTCTGGGGGTGCCACATCCCCCGGGACTCACCCGCTGCTGCCTTCATGTTGTGTTTAGTTAGAGAGCAGGATAAACAGCGGATTGTGTTGGAGCCAGCTGGGAAGCACCTGGGATTCTCTTTTGGGGAGGTTTTCCCCCCTCTTTGGTGGTTTTTCTCTCTCTCTGGAGCAGGGTTGGCGGGGGCAGAAGGGAGAGTTAAAAAGCAAAAATTTCCTTTTTTTTTTTTTTTTTTTTTTTTGTGAAATAGAAACCCTGTGCGCACAATTTGGGGGGTTTTAATGTTTTTTTTAAAAATGTAATTTAAATGTTTTGAGGCGGGCGAGGGGTTTGCTGTGAGGGGGGGCGATTATTGCCTGTCCGAGCCCCTGGGTGCTGCTGGACCCTCTTGGTGCTGGATGGGTGGGGAGGGGGCTCCATGGTTGGGGGCTCCATGTGTCCCTTTTCCTCTTTTTTCTCCCTATCTCCTTTTTTTCCTCCTATCTCCCCTTTTTTCCTCACCTTCCCCCCCGCTTTTTCCACATTTTTTCCCCATTTTTTCCCCCCTGCACTGAGCCTGTGCCCCCCCAGTCTTATCCCCCCACTGCCCCCTCTCTATAATTAACCCCGAGCTTATTGAACGCCAGAAAACTCGTTTACAAAAACAAAATTAGTAAAAAAAAAAAAAAACTTTAAGAAAAACAAACTTAAAAAAAAAAACTTAAAAAACCCGGAAATTGTTTAAAAAAAATCGATAAAGTTCTAAAACCGCCGAGTTCTAAACAAACGTTACGGGGAGTACGGGGAGGGGGTGGGGTCACTCGCGGACACGCCCGCTCGCTGGTTTTATTTTATTATTTTTTATTGCTTTTCGTTGTTGGTTATATATTTTTTTTTGTTGGGTTTGTTGTTGGTTTTTTTTTTTTTTTTTTTTTTTACAATAAACAAGGAAAAGGCCGCTGGCTGCTGATGATTTACCCGCCCTCGGGTGTGACGCCATTTCCGCGGGGCCGGTGACGTCACCGGCGCGCGCGGCGCGCGCCCCCTGGCGGGCGCGGTACCGGAGGGGACGGGGGGGGGGGGGGGACGGCGGAGGCCGCGCGCGCGCCGTTCCCGTGGTGCCCCGCGGCCAAGATGGCGGACCGGCGGCGGCAGCGCGCCTCGCAGGACAGCGAGGACAGCGAGGGCTCGGCGGCCTCCGACAGCGCCGGGTCCGCTCCCGGTTCCCCCCGCTCCGCCCGCTCCCGCTCGGCATCCGGATCCCGCTCCCGTTCCCGGTCCGGCTCGCCCCGGCTGTCGCACCGCCCGCCGCGCGGCGCCGCGGGGGCCCTCGGAGCTGGGCCGCGGGGCCGCGGGGCTGAGAGCGCCGGTGGGGCCGGGGGGAAGAGCGCGGCCGAGTCGGAGTGTGTGAGTGAGGGGCTGGGGGGAGCTCGGGGACGGGGGCTCGGGGGTCCGAGTGTGGCCGGGGGGATGGCGGGGGGCTTGGGGACACTGAGGACCCTGGGGATGGCGGGGGGCTTGGGGACACTGAGCACCCTGGGGAAGGCGGGGGGCTTGGGGACACTGAGCACCCTGGGGACCGGGGGGGGCTTGGGGACACTGAGCACCCTGGGGAAGGCGGGGGACTTGGGGACAGTGAGGACCCTGGGAAAGGCGGGGGCTTGGGGACACTGAGCACCCTGGAAAGGCGGGGGCTTGGAGACACTGAGGACCTTGGGGATGGCGGGGGGCTTGGGGACACTGAGCACCCTGGGGACCGGGGGGGGCTTGGGGACACTGAGCACCCTGGGAAAGGCGGGGGGCTTGGAGACACTGAGGACCTTGGGGATGGCGGGGGCTTGGGGACACTGAGCACCCTGGGGAGGGAGGGGGCTGAGGGGAAGGTTCTGGTGTCTGCGGAATCACGGGGAGGTTTGGGGTCCTGGGGAAAGGAGGGAGGGGGCCCAAGGATGTTCTGGTGTCTGGGGATCCCGAGGGGGAGGTAGGTGGGTGGGACATTGAGTACCCAGGGCAGGGAGGGGCCTGAGAGAGGGGTTCTGGTCTCTAAAGGGGGCTGAGAGAGGGGTTCTGGTCTCTAAAGGGGGCTGAGAGAAGGGTTCTGGTCTCTAGGAAGGGCTGAGAGAGGGGTTCTGGTTTCTAAAGGGGGCTGAGAGAGGGGTTCTGGTTTCTAAAGAGGGCAGAGGGAAGGGTTCTGGTCTCTAAGAGAGGCTGTGAGAGGGGTTCTGGTCTCTAGGGAGGGTTTAGAGAAGGGTTCAGGTCTCCAAGGAGGGCCTTGGGGAGGAGTGAGAGACCTGGGGGGCTCTGCTGTTGGGGGGACTGATATTAGGACCTACAGGGTGTGGGGACACTGGGGACAAAGAGAGGGGTGAAGAGCTGGGAGAACACCAAACAGGGGAATTGAGGGAGTTGGGTTGAACCCCCCCAAAATGTGTGGGGGAGGGCTGGGCTGGGGCAGCCCCCCCAGGACCAGTCTTTGCTCTGGCTCCCTGTGTGTGCCCTGTGGCTGGATCTCCCCAGTCTGAGATCCTGTCCCTTCTCCTGGGGTCCTGTTCCTGTTCCTGGGGTGCTGTCCCTGCTCCTGGGGTGCTGTCCCTGCTCTTGGGGTGCTGTCCCTGTTCCTGGGGTGCTGTCCCTGCTCCTGGGGTGCTGTCCCTGCTCTTGGGGTCCCTGCAACAAGGGCAGGTGTGGGGTGGGTGCTGCTCTCTCCCCACCGTGCAATTCTGCTTTGCAGTTCACATCCAGGTGCAATTCCCTCCTGGTTTGAGTTCTGCTGGTGGTTATTTCCAGCTCTTTCTTGTTTTAGGTTCCAGGGCTGGTTATTTCTAGCTTCCCCTGACTCCCTGGGTGTTTTTCTCTGGTGGTTTTGGGTTTATCTTGTCACCTTGGTTGGGTTGTTTGTGCTCTGGGGTTGTTGTTTCTGTGCAGTTGGGTTGATCTTTGTCTTTATGCTGGAATCATGGGATGGTTTGGTTTGAAAGGAGCCTCAAAGCTCATCCAGTTCCACCTTCTACCATGGGCAGGGACCAATTTCCACTATCCCAGTTTAACCCAAGCCCTGTCCAACCTGCCCTTGGACGCTTCCAAGGATGAGGCAGCCACAGCTTCTCTGGGCAGCAATTTTACTGAGCACTTTTCCTTCTCTGCGCTGTTTGCTCCTTCCAGCCCCTTCCCTGAGCTGAGCCTCTGTTTGTTATTCCCTGTTCTTGCCCTTTCCCTGGCTCTTGGTTGCCAGGGGAGGGATCCTGGCTCCCCTGTCACTGTCACTCTGTTCCCTGGAGACCCCCAGCACTGACATGCTGTGCTTTGCTCTCCATATTCCCCCACTGTAGCTGCTCTAGAAGGTTCTTGGAGCCTTAGAAAGGCTCTGGGAGCCTGGAATTTGTTTCTTCTTGGTCATTGGAGCTGAACTTCCAAGGGTGGATGCAATAGGGTCAGCATCAGACCTTGCTGTTATCATGTGTGGGGTCATGGGATGCTGGGTGTTAGGAAAAATGGACATTAGAACAAAAGAGCAGCTGTTAGGAAAAGGTATTAGGATAGTAGAAACTAAGAAAATATGTTCTGAGGGAATTTTTTTTCATGGAAGGGGTGGTCAGGCACTGGCCCAGGCTGCCCAATTCCCTGAAGTGTACAAAAACTGTGGATGTGGCTTTTGGAGACGTGGTTTAGTGGTGACATGGTGCTGGTGTTTGTTGAAGGTTGGACTTGATCTTAAAGATCTTTTCCAATCTAAACAATTCCATTATTCTGTGGTTTTATGAATCCATGATTCCATGTTGCTAGGACCTGGCTGCTGCCCTCCCCTGCTCTAACACCCCTCACTTTTCTCTCTCTGCAGGAAAGTGAGGATGGCATTGAAGGAGATGGTGAGTGATGGCTCTTGGGCAGGGTTGTTTGTGTGCAAAAAAAGTAAAAACCAGACAAAACAGCTTTTCCAACAACCCTGTGGTTGTTGCCATGCCAGAAATCCATCCATTTGTGACAGCAGGCAAATGTGGCGTACAGGGACAGTGTCCCAAACTCTTCCCTGCTCCCCATAGCTGGCTGTGGCATTGATCCAGGGTGCTGCTGGCATCCACATTCCCTTTGGGAAGGGTTTGGTGGCATGGCAGAGGAGCCATGTCCAGCCCTGCCCTGACCCCACTCCTCTCCCTCCCCACAGCCGTGCTCTCTGACTACGAAAGCGCTGAGGACTCGGAGGTAAGGGTGACCCCTGTCCTGCTGAGCCCCTGATTCCCATGGAATTTCAGCACAAACCCAGTTTGTGTCCTTGGATCCCTTCCCTCTGTCCCCTGAGGAAATTACCTCCCCCACTTCCAGCCCCTGGCACTGGGACCAGTGTCACTGTGCTGCTGGGGAGGGTACAGGGCCAGTATGTGCAAGGGAAAAACCCTCCTGGCTCCTCACACCGGGAACTGGATTTGCCATGGCCAAGAAGGGCGTGGGAGGAGTGTGGGATGCTTGTTGGGTTTTAATTAGTTGGAATTCAAAAGCAAAGTGGTGGTTGGGAGCGTCCCAGGGGCTTCCCTCTGTTCTGAGGGAGCAGCTGGAGGGGGGGGAATGCACTTTGGGAATTAGGGGGTGCTGAAGGAATCCCATCCCACCCGTGCCTGGGGGGCTGCAGGTTCCCCTGGATTTTTAGTTCAGAAGTCTTCAAGTTTGAGATTTACAAGAGTTTAGAGAAGTTCTGGTGTCTAAGAATTATAGTGAAGGCTTTCTGAGGAAAATCCATCTGTGTTTTGGGAATCTTGAGGGAAAACAGTGGCTAGAGAACATCCAAACCACCAGTCAGAGGAAATCCAAGCTGTTTACTTGGGAATTAATCTCAGTTTGGGAATTAATCTATGCTATTAACAAGGAAGGAGCACTGCAGACTGCAGAAGTGTTGGGGCAGCTCCCAGAGCTCTTCCAGCCTGGAATCCCGTGTGGAGGCTCCCAGTGGCAGCGGGGTTGTTGCATCACAGCCTTGCCAGGATGACTCTGTTCCTGTACCTAAAAATAATGCCCAGCCTGGGCTTCCCCGGCGTAAACACCGGGAGCAGCCGATGTGCAAGGGCTGTGTTGAAAGAGGAAAATGGAGCAGGGTTTGGTTAATCACCCCGAGCTATTTTTAGTTCGGCTCCAGCCTCCGGAGGTTCCTGGGGGTGAAACCAGGTCATGCTCCTGAGCAGAGTGAGTCAGCTGAGGAACTCCAGGGAATTTGGAAACGTGGCCCTGGCTGGATCTGGGCCCTCAGTGTGGAAGGAGGGGCCTGAGATCAGCAGTATGCAGGAGCCTTTTTGGAGTGGTGGGATGTCACATCTTTGTGGGGCAGCTGATCCCAGCTCCATTCCAGAGAGCCTGCTGGATCTTCTCTCTTTGGAGAGGTTGGGTTTAACTTTTGCTTTTCCTGTAAAAACACGGGGATAGGAAGAATTTTAGGAGCTAATAATCTGCTTTGGAAGAGTCATGTCTAACAGCTGGAGCAGGGATCTAACTCCACAACTGAGGGAATTTCTGGACAATCTATTGCCGGATCTGACTCTAGATTTGGGGAGATTCCTGGCAGATCTGTTGATAACGGAGCACATTTGAGTCACTGGGTGTCTCCCAGGCAGAGGAAGAGGATTACAGCGAGGAAGAAAGCTCCAAGGTGGAGCTGAAGCAGGACAGCAACGATTCCTGCGAGTCGGCGGCCAGAGGGGAGAAGGGCAGTGAGAAGGTGGATGCCAAGGGAGCGGTGACGGGCGAGCGGCAGAGCGGGGACGGGCAGGTGGGTGTCCCACGGCTCCGGGCTGGGGGCTGGCAGCAGGACTGCTGCAGTGGTGAGAGCTCCCTGCTTCTGACAGGAGAGCACCGAGCCTGTGGAGAAGAAAGTTGGGAAGAAGGTTCCCAAGCACCTGGATGACGATGAGGATCGCAAGAACCCGGCGTACATCCCACGCAAGGGGCTCTTCTTTGAGCACGACCTCCGAGGGCAGACGCAGGAGGAGGAGGTCAGGTATGTGAGTGTCCCCCTGGGGCTCTGGGAGGGACAGGCCAGCTTCCAGGCCAGCTTTGGCAGCAGGGCTCCTTCCTTCAGTGGGATGCACTGGGAAGGTCTGTGCTTCTGTTACCTGCCAGGACACTTCAGCTCTTTGTTTTGAAGGAGAGATGCACAAAACCCACCAAAAAAGCCTCATGCCAGGCAGCAGTGACTCTTCCAGCTGCTTTTCCCAAATAGCAGTGGGTTACCAGCAACTGCTGGGCAGGAGGAGTGGGAGGAAGGAGGGATGCTGCCTCCTGTGCATTCCCTGCCCCAGGAATGCTCAGGCTGTATGTGGAACTGCTCAAAACTGCCTCATCTTGACCTTACAGCCCCTTGCTCCTCCCTGTGTCCCTTTTCCAGGCCAAAGGGTCGTCAGCGGAAGCTGTGGAAGGACGAGGGGCGCTGGGAACACGACAAGTTCCGTGAGGATGAGCAGGCCCCCAAGACCAGGCAGGAGCTGATTGCTCTGTATGGCTACGACATCCGCTCAGCCCACAACCCCGACGACATCAAACCCCGCAGGATGCGCAAGCCACGGTGAGCCCCAGAGTCACACCAGGGCCTGGATTGTCCTGGGGAGAGGGGCCAGGTCTGGAGATGCAAAGAAGGAAAGCTCTGTCACATGGGACCACGTTCCTGGGGTTTCTAGATGTGGATACTGGGAAGGTGTTCCCTGACACAAGTGATTCTTCCCACCCAGGGGTTTCTTTCTAACGAATTGTTCTATTTTTCTCCCTCAGCTTTGGCAGTCCCCCTCAGCGAGACCCCAGCTGGTCCAACGAGAGGCCCCCCAAGCCCCCGAGGCACCAGGGTGCCAAGAGCCCCTCGGCTCCCCCACGGTCCTACAACAGCCGCAGCTCTGGCAGCACTGGCAGGATGCCCCCTGCCAGGAACTACCCCAGGATGGGGGGCTACAAGGAGACCCGTCCAGGCTACCGAGCTTCAGAGGCCACTGTCCTGCACAGGAACGGGGAACAAGCCAAGCAGGAGGGTGGCTACCGTGGGAAGCACGCAGAGCAGAGCCCATCGAGGGACACGTCCCCTGAGTTGGAGGTGGGACATGTCCATGGCAGCCCTGGGAAGGAGGAGGGGGCTCTGGAAAACCAAGCTACGGGTGCTGATGCTGTGCAGCCACCACCGGACAGACCAGTGGAGAAGAAATCTTATTCTCGGGCAAGAAGGACCAGAGTCAAGGCTGGGGAGGCAGGGAAGCTGGCAGAGGAGGTGCCTGCTTCTGAGGGGCTGGCTCCTGTGATTCCAAAAGCCACGCCAGCTGAGAGCTCCCCTGTGCCAGCCAAGAGCAACTGGGAGTCACCAGTGGAATCCAGCGTGGATGGACTTGAGCAGGAGATGACCCAGATGAACCTGACAGAGCAGAACTGGAGCCCGGGGCAGTCCCAGTTCATCCCTCCCCGGGAGCTGAGGGGTAAGTGGGAGCAGCCTCCTGGTTTTCCAGCAGCCCAGGGCCTCCTGATCTGTGCAGTTGGTCACAGCTGAGCTGTCTCTGTCCAAGCCCTGTCCCAGGGGGGTGCAGAGTGGTGGTTTCTGCTGAGAAAGTGCTGCAGTATGGATACAGCAGCAGAGAAAAAGGGAAATTAAACATTTTCGTGTAGGTGAATGGAATCAGGGCTGGGAAGGATAGGAAGGATCCTTTCTCTGTGATGTGAATACAGCAAGGCTGACCCCTGCTGCAGGAGAGCACGAGATAAGGATCAATAACTGGGCTCTGTGGTGTCCTGCTCAGAGCAGAAAGGAACTTCTTCCTCTTTATCAGCTCATGTCCTGGCACTAGGATTTGGTTACCAATAGCCAAGGCCTGGCAGGGATTGGCAAATCCCTTTGTGCCTGGGAGGAGGGAGGGACATGGGACAGAGTAACTCTGCTGCCAGCTGAGGACAGTTCCAGTTGCACATCCACAGAGAGGTCATCCAGGTATAATTATCCCTTTGCAGAATTAGAGTCTGTGCTGGGAAGTGTTAGAATGCTTCCCGAGGGGAGTAAAACTGGAGCAAGGAGAAGGAAGCGACTTGCTGCTTTCATAAGTGTCTGTGAGGTTGAGGTCATGGAACCAGAAGTCATTTGGTACTGGTGGCACTGTGAAGTCTGTGAGAACAGACCCCTGGACAGGCTGGAAACGTTACAGTGGGATGAGAGTTCAAAAGTGCTGAGATTTGTCTGGTTTAGGGTTTTTTTTTTAATGCACAAAAATGAAGCATCTTCCCAAATTTCCCACAGGCCAGCTCTTGGCTGCAGGTACATGATCATGTTCTGCTCTGAGAAGGATGATGACTCTGCTGTCCCTTTTTTGTCCCTAGCAGAGGAGGGCGGAGTTATTCCGGGAAGCATTTGGCTCCCATCCGTCCGTTCTGTATCCCTCTGTCAGTGATCCATGAGCATTTCCAGTGTTTGTTTTATCCATTTTCCCTCCCTTGGAATCACTGGTGATCACCTTGGCATTGTGGTTTTAAATTCACTTTGCTGTGAATTCACATAGATTCAGTTTGCTGTTGGAATCCAAAGGAGCCTATGATAAAAGTGTTTACACTCTGCAGAGGGTTTAAACTGCAGCATCAGATCCCACAAGGATCCTTGATCCACCTGGAAGAGATTTGTGTCTCAGCAGACACAGAGCTCAGAGCAAGACCTGAGTTTCAAGCTGTGGATTTAGTTTTAAAGCAGGATTTAGGCATTGCTGAGCACCTTGAATAAATGTGCAGCGACAAAACAGCCTCTAATTTATCCCTAAATATTTAAAATCACTGGGGCCGTGAAGTCCAAAGGTCCCATGTCATGGGAGCGGGAGCTGAGCTGCAGCCACGCCCCCGGGTGAGGCAGCTCCAGCCTGGGAACCAGCACAAACCACAGTAATAACCAGTCTGTTCCTTCCTCAGGTATTCCCAACCATGTGCACGTGGGAACTGGGCCAGCACCGCAGTTTAACCGGATGGAGGAGATGGTAACGCGTGATCCCGGAGCGTGACTCGCACACGGGCTCTCATTCCCTTGGGGTTTTGCTAATTACAGGCTCTTGATGCCTCAGCCTTTCCCTTGTGGGGGTGACCCAGGGGAGGTTTGGGGGTCTGGCGTGTGGGGTGGGTGCCCCACTGTCACTATAGGACAAGAAAGAACACACGCACACACCGCTGTTCTCAAGGTGGAAAAAAGGGGCAGTTTGTTTTCTGACTCCGACATTTATAGTTTTCCAAAAGTGGCAGCGGATTGGAGGGTGACAGTGCCACCTCTCCAATGGCGCTGGTCAAACCAACAGCCCATCAACTCTCTCCTCCTCCATAAAGGAATGCAAAACAATGAGTTATTTACCGAAAGTGTGTGAGAAAGTTCACTACAAGAATGTCAACATCAGAAGGCTTAGAAAAATCTTAAAAAGCCAGGGTGACACCCCACAGCCCCCCTGATCCCTGGACTCTCACAGGCAGTGCCAGGGGGGCGTGTGAAGCGCTACTCATCGCAGAGGCAGAGACCCCCCGTGCCAGAGCCTGCGCCCCCCATGCACATCAGCATCATGGAAGGGCACTACTATGACCCACGTGAGTGTTTCCTTCCTGCTCCTGTGGCTCCATGTGATCCCTGCTCCATGTGAGCAACTGGAGCAAGGATCTCCCC
This sequence comes from Diglossa brunneiventris, assembly GCA_019023105.1. Classification (NCBI taxonomy): domain Eukaryota; kingdom Metazoa; phylum Chordata; class Aves; order Passeriformes; family Thraupidae; genus Diglossa; species Diglossa brunneiventris. Next base: position 3,934,539 of record CM032379.1, on the reverse strand, counting down.
GTTTCTTTCAGGGCTGGAACTGTGTCTTCTCTTTTGTTTGTTGTGTCCTCTCATGCAGTGTCTCAAAGGCAGCTGGGAGCCTGCCTGGTTGTGTTTAAACCCATGGAATTATCCTCAGTGTTATCCCCTCTGTGTGCCAGGGCTCTTAGGACACCCCAATTCTTCCCGAGAACTGGGATTTAAATTGAACTTTAAGTCAGGTCTTTGACATTTGAGTGTGGAGAGAGCAGGACTGGGGATGGATTAGGAATTCCCTCCAGAATTTAAAGTATTAGAGAAGAAATTTCCTGAGTATTTTCCTGCTTTCTGAAGGGAGTAGGAGGCTTTTCCTTAGGGAGCATGTCCCATCTGTGAGCCCTGGAGCCTCTGTGTGCTGTAGGAGCCCTCGGGCAGGCTGGGCTGTGTGTGCCCAGCTGCAGGGGAATGAAATTCCATGGAGCTTTTCCTCACAGCCTGTCATGTGTTGTTGCAGTACAATTCCAGGGACCAATCTACACCCACGGTGAGAACCCAGCCCCGCTGCCGCCCCAAGGGATGATTGTGCAGCCGGAGATGCACCTCCCTCATCCAGGTGAGGAGCCAGTGGGACACCCCTAGACCTGGGGAACAGAGAACTCTGCTCTCCCACAGCCTCTATCGCAGAGGGGAATCCATTTTCCATAATTTCTACAACATGGAAGAGACCTGCTCCCTCTTGCAGTGAGGCTGAACCAGTATCAGTTTTAATGAAAGAAAAAATAGGTGTTTCTGGAGCTTCCAGCCAGTGCAGGACAAGGGGAGCTGAACCTTTGGCAGCTCCCAGTTGGATATTTGCAGGTCCCTGTGGGGCCTCAGTGGGCTGGGCCGCTCCCTTCCGTGGGCACTGGGCTGGTTCCTCACTCCCTGGCCCTGTAGCTCAGGAAAAAGCAGAACTGGGAGCTGTCTAACACGTTCTCTGCTTGCCCACACAAATTGTTTCCTGCAGTGGAGTTGCCACGTCTGGTTCCGCTGAATCCGGAACTGGGGAGGGGGCTGTGCTCTGCTGCTCTGTGTCCCTCCCCAGCAGGGAGCAGAGCATGCTCCTTCCTGCTGCTACCCAGGGACGCTCTTTTTTGGGTCACCTCCAGGTTTACACCCCCACCAGACGCCCCCTGCCATGGCAAACCCCGGCCTGTACCCCCCAGCAGTGTCCATGCCCCCGGGGCAGCCCCCGCCGCAGCAGCTGCTCACTCCGACTTACTTCTCGGCCCCTGGAGTGATGAATTTCGGGAATCCTGGCTACCCCTACCCCCCTGGAGCTCTGCCCCCTCCGCCCCCTCCTCATCTCTATTCCAACACGCAGGTAAGCCGGGTGCACCACGGCTCCTCCCCAAGCAGGCAGGAGCAGGTGGGATGCTGTGGGGTGTGGGGTGTGTTCTGTGAAGTGTTCCTGGGAGAGGATGTGAAACAACACAGCTGCTCCACGGGGAAAGGCTGCTGGCATCCCAGAAAGGATTGTTCTCATGGCTTCCTGAGTGTGGCAGGCACTGGGTGAAATCCTGTCCTGGGAGGTATGGAGTTGAGGTGTTCCCTTATGGAACAGGGAAACAGCCCCTCCAGGGCCCTGCTGAGCCAAGGATACCTTGGGAATGGCTTTGGAGGTCAGTTCTGTTTGAGATAGAGGCTGGGGACTGGCTGGTGTGGGCAGCATGGGGATGGATTTTCATGCTCCATGACCCAGCTTGGTATCTAGGGTCACTGCTAGGCTGTGAGGAGGCAGATTGGATTGGGTCCCTGAGGAGGAAGATCAGTTCACATCCCTGAGAAGGCAGATCAGACCAGATCCTGTAGAGATGTGGATCAGATTTCTGTGAGGAGGCAGATAAGATCAGATCCCTGAGGAGGCAGATTGGATTGGATCTCTCTGAGGATCAGACCCTGTGAGGAGGCAGATGGACCTAATCCCTGAGGAGACAGATCAGACCAGATCTTTGAAAAGGCAGATGAGACCAGAGCAGACCAGATCCCGGTGCCGTGGCTGGAGCAGGGCCGACAGGCTGTGACTGGAGCAGGGCTGACACGCCGTGGAAGGCTGGAGAGCTGCATGTTCCCTGAGCTCCCAGCCATCCCTGCCCTTCCCACTGCTCCAGCTCATCCCAGCAGGATCTCACCCTGCTTTGAGGGCAGTTTCCCCCGAGGCTGCAGGGCTGGATGTGCAGGGGAGCTGTGTCCAGGCAGAAAAGCTGCTGTTGGGAAGTTCAGGCATTCTCTGGACTGCAGGGTGAGGGAATCCCATCTGCACAGGCTGTGTCCTGTCCCTGCTGGAGTTGGGGGACATTGATGAGGGGTGGGGACACACAAGGGGCTTTGGAGGCTGATGTTTGGGGGGCACAGCCCCTCTTGGCTCTGGCTGGGGACAGCTGTCCGGTCCCAGTGGGTGCCAGGAGGGGCTCACAGGGCCCCCCAGCCCAGAGCTCTGATCCTGCTGCTCCTGCAGGCGCAGTCCCAGGTGTATGGGGGGGTCACCTACTACAACACTGTCCAGCAGCAGGTGCAGCCCAAGCCCTCCCCGCCCCGCCGGACGTCCCAGCCTGTGACCATCAAGCCACCCCCTCCAGAGGTACCATCCCCTCACCTTTGCTCCTTGTGTGTGTGTGATGTCACTGTGTGTGTGTGTGTGTGTGTGTGTGTGAGGCTGCAGTTCCCTCTCCCATCCCAAAATAATAACCTTGTTCTTTTTTGTAAGGGGCAATCTTAAACTGTCTCATCTCTGACCTGTCCCAAACCTCAGCTTCTCGTTGCAGGTGGTAAGCAGGGCTCCAGTTAATTTGAGTTACTTAAATCTTTAAAACTAAAACCACGTAAAAAGTAAGTCTGAAGTTGACTCTTTTTAATTTTATTTGTTCAGGGTAGAAAACAGGATGATTTTGAGAGGGAAAAATCCAGCCCTGGCTGGAGGAGCTAGGAAGCAGGGAGTTCTCTGGAAGGATAAACATTGAGAACTCAGCAGATAATTCAGGCAGTAGAATTAAAGGTTTTGCAGGATGCGAGTGCTTCCCTGTGCTGGGAATGATCTCCTTGCTCCAATGCTGTGAGCTGTGCATGTGTGAGCGTGCTGGAATGCCATGTGTGTTTTTGGTTTCCCTTCCCATACCTTCTTCATGTATGGGAGCCAAGCAAGCCCAGACCCGGGCAGGCATGTGCTGGTGGGTTCCTGTACATGGGGAAGGCTGAGAAGCAAATTGTCTGATGGAGGGGCCCTGGAAAGGCCTCGTGATGGAAAAATCTGGAACCATGAGGAGAGGTTGGCACAGGGGGATGGTTGTGCCCAAAGAGGTGGGTGGGGTGTTGCTGGCAAGACCCAGCCATAGCACTGTTCCCCCCATGTAGGGGTTTGGGAGGCCCTAAACCTCTGCTGCTCTTCCCTCTTCCCCCCCTCCCAGGACAGCAAAGGTGAAAAATCAAAGGAGAGGAGCAACACGTAGGGACACAGCCACAGGAATCCCAGCGCCAGACTCGGCCCCTCAGCAAGGAGGAAAGCTGCTCCTTGGAATGGCTCCTTCCCTGCGTGGAGGTGAGGCAGCAGGACGAGCCACCTGCACTGTGCTCAGGACCAGGCACTTCCCCCGTGGCCTGAGCAGTGCCTTCCCAAAATCCATCTTGCTGCTGCCCACTCCCCTTCTCCCCCGTGCTGGGGCCGCCAAAGAACCAACCCCCGAGTCGGTCCTTGGCCATAAGTTCTCCCAACTTCTCCCCGTTACTAAACGTTCCCCGCTCCCTCCTGGGATGTCGAACTCCGCTGGCTTGATCGTGGTCTCTGTTTTTATTTAAGGAATGAAGCAGCTCCTTCAGTAAAGCTGATTTGTTTCTTTTGGGTATTTCGTTTTTTATTTGTTTGGGTAAGCAGCGGTGAAATCCCCCCACCCCAGTTCATTCTTCTTTTCAATTCTCTTTTCAATTAGCAAGTTGGTTTCTGCCGCTTTTGGGGCAGGGGAAGGGCAGTGGAGCCGTGGGAAGCTGTCAGGAATGCACTGCCTGGGCAGGAACCACTTAACTTAGGAGCTCCTCCTGATTCTTTTCCCAACAAAACTGTTGGTAACTGGTGTGTGTGAGCTCTCAGGGGGGAATCCACAGGGTGACCCCCATCCCTGCCACCCCCAGCAGCACAAGGGGATGTTTCCACCCGTCCTCTGCCAAATCCACAGAGAGAGGGGGAGGTTTGTGGGCACCTAGCACCCCGACGCTGCCTGAGCAGCCCAGTCAGCACCCAAACCAGCTCGGCAGGGCCAGGTTTGCTCCCAGCACTTGGGTGTTGCTGCTGGGGCTGTGGAGGGTGTTGGAACCCGCCCCAATGCACCGGGCTGGGCTCCGGCCTCACAAGGAAGCACCTCAGCCCTGCTCCAGCTCCTGCCTCACTTCCCCACAGCAGCCTTGTGTCCCCTTTGGGATTCCTGACCCCGTGGGGTGACTGTCACCGCCGCTGTGCCACGCTGTCCTGGCTGGCTCCGGTGTGCCGCAGTGCTGCCGCTCCGCATCCCGCATCCCTCCGGCCCCGCTCCGGCTCCGGCTTGGCCACGTCCTCGCAGCCGTTTGCAAATTGCATTAGGAAACTTGGCAGGGCGGGCTGCTGATTCCTGCCCATTCCTGCCGGTTCCTGCTGCTCTCCTGAGCACGTGCCGGGACGCCGTGGGGACGCGCCAGCTGCCGGGCAGGCACTGGCTGAGGGGGACGGCACCGAGCGAGAGGTGGCTCAGTCACCCCGTCCCCATCTGTGGCCAGGATGAGGGCCCAGCACCCACATTCTCTGTGTGGATCCCTCATCCATGCCTGGCTCTCGAGCAGAAATTCCTTCTTTGTATGATGTTTGTGACTCTGTGACCTTCTGTGTCTTGTTTCAGCCACCAGAGTCCCCTCATCTTATAGATGTCATTGACACATTGGTTTCACAACTGAAATCCTGGACCTTATACCTCCCAGGGTTTTGGTGTTATTTGGATTCCAGTCCTGTGGGATGCACATTTAACAGCGTTGTAGGAAGCAGAAGCTCTTGTGTGTCCTTCCTGGGGCTGAGACCCACAGGGACGGCGTCCACCTGAACTTCCCTGGCAGGACCAGTGCCACCTCTGCTGTCTCCCAGGAACTGCTCCCTCCCCAGGGGCCATTCTCCCTTCCCAGGAGCCACCCTGCTCTTCCTAGGTACAGCTCTGCCCTTCTCAGGAGCTCACAGTGGGACTGAAATTGCAGCTCTGCTGTGCCTGGCGCCAGCCACCCTCACTCCCACATCCCTGAAAGCAGCTGCCACCCGTCCCCAGCCCTGCTCTGCCCCGGTAAGCAGGGCTGGAGGGAGCCCCTTGTCTGTCTGGGGGCTGGAGGGAGCTCCTTGTCTGTCTGGGGGCTGATGTGAGCCCCCTGCTCTCCCCCAGCCTCCCTGGCTCATGGGGAAGGACCAGCTGTTGTGTTGGTGGTGCGGGAGCTGCCGCCCGCGCGTTTGTGCCGCGCTGCCTCCGCAGCCTCCTGCCAGCCCCCTGCCCACGCCAAGCAGCGGTGGGGGGCACACACCCCACTCCTGTTACACCCTGGTGCTGTGGATGGAGCATCACTGTGAGCTCTGCCCTCCTGCAGCCAGGGATGCTGGTGGGCCCTGCCTGTGCCATGGTGGAAGGGCAGGGGGGACCCCAGCTCCTCCCTTTGCATCCCACCCCCTTTTCCCCCTTTCCTTTCAGGTCTCCCCAGTTTCTGCCCTACTTTTGGCAGTATGGTGGGGATCCCAGAACAGTTCCAAAAGCAGCAGCAGCAGGAGGCATCACCTTCCTGCCCACATTGCTGTACTACCCCATCCCTCCCCAGTTCCCCTGCCTCAGTTTCCCTCCCTGGCAGCAGGATTAGGTCTGAGCATAGTCCAGGATTTGGCTCAGCCCTCCACAGGGACCTCATGGAGCAGCTGCCCCAATCTCATGGTGCTTCTCCCCTTCCCCAAATGCCTGAGCCTCTTCTCCCAGCGCTGCAGCTGGGAAGTGGGTTAAAGCGCTGGCTTGGGGAGGGATTTTTCCCGGGGTGTAATTTTTCCCTCCTACACACGGTCTGTTTTGAGCAGTGCCTGGAGGCTTCGCACCCCCGGCTCGCTGCCGGGGCGGGGGAATGCGCTGGCTGCCAACCCAGGGAAGCGCCCGCTCCAGATCCCAGCTCGTTAGGAGAAATAACAGCAAATTAATTAAGCCAATAGTTCGCTCTGCGCCAGCGGTGCCCCCATCCCTGCCGACACAAGGAAAGGGGATGGGACAGGCTGAATCTGGAGCATCTTTCCCGGGGGGAGCATTGCCCTCAGCATGGCACAGTGCTCCAGGTCCCTCCTGCTCATGTGGCCCAGTGCATCCCCATTGCCACCAGTGAGCGGGGTCTCAGGGTCTCTCTGTGCCTCAGTTTCCTCTCCTGCTGTCAGGAGCAGCCCCTCTCTGTGTGGCTGAACCTGGCCAGCAGCACCATTTACACCCACATTGAGAACCCTTGTCCGGATGCTGTGGGGAAAAGGGATGGAGGAGCTCAGCAGAGTGGGATTTTTTGGGGGTGTTGGACGGACTGTGGGGGATCTGAGCGCTGGAGGAACATAGGAGGGACGTGCCGGGCCATGCCGCGCTGTGCCATCCCGACAGGACCTCCTCCAGCCGGGAATGGGGATGTGGGGCCGTGTTTTGCTGCTCTCGGCAGCCGCATGGATGGAGTTGCCAGGCAACTGCCGGGTGGAGGCGAGGCGGGAACAAAGCGGGAACTGCCGGGATCCTCGTTCCTCCATCTCCCCCCGAACCCCCTGGGCAGTGGGGCCCAGCAAAGGCCGTGGGGTCACTTGCTGTGTCCCCCCAAGTCGCTGCCACCATACCAGCCCGGAGTTGCCGCAGGGCCGTGGTTTTGCAGGGGGATGGAACCGGGAGAAGGGGACTGGCACCTGCTGGCGTGTCCAGAGGGTGCAAGGTGGGGCTGGGGGCAGTGGGCATGGGCAGGATGGGTGCTCAGCACCCCGCAGGAGCGGGGCAGGAGGATCAGCCCCAGGCAAGCGCCACATCTGGCCCTGCCCTGCCCCAGAACCTGCCCCGGAACCTGCCCCGGCACCTGCCCCGGCACGCCGGGGCCCGTTCCAGCCTGGCAGGCGGCGGAAATGGGGGGGTCTGGCAGCCACCCCGACCTGCCCACCCTGCCCGCGGGGCAACCCAGCCCCAAGGGGGTGCCAGGGTGGGGGATCTCGCACCCACTCCCGGCCTTTTCCCACGCTGCGGCGGGTGCAGAGAGCTGGGCTGGGGGTCCGGGGGAGGTCACCCCACAGCTGGGATGCGCCCCCCGTGCAGGGGACACTGGGGAGGGGCGGTGCCATGTGCCCCTGGGCTGGCATGGGGGAACTGTGCGGGTGTGCGGGGGGGAACCGGGCACGGGGGTGTGCCGGGGCTGTGGGGCTGTGCCCCCCGGTCGCGGTGTGTGACAGTGGGGGGTGACAGGCTCGGGGCTGTGCCCCACAGGCTGTACGGTGTGTGCGGGGGGGAGCGTGGTGGTACCCCGGGGATGCGGCAGGGGAATGCGGGGAGATGGGTGCGGGGGTGCGGAATGCATCACCTGTGCGGGGCTGCGGGGAAGCGGGGGGGGCACCGTGTGCTGGTGCGAGCCGGTGTCACCGCAGCCCCGGGGCGGGTTCGGTACCGAGTGCGGTGCTGCGGGGAGGGGGCGGGCAGGTGCCGTTGGCGGGCCCGGGGGCGGCGGCGGTGCGGGGAAAGGGGCGGGCAGGTGCCGGGGTCGGCGGCGGCGGGGCCGTAACGGGGCGGGGCGGTGCTGGCGGCGGGGCCGGTGTGGGGCGGGCGCAGCGCGCAGCCGGTGCGGGGCGGGCGGGGAGCGGTGCCGCGGCCCGAGCGGAGCCGAACGGAGCCGCCACCGCCGCCGATGGGCCCCTGAGCCGCCGCCGCCGCCGCGCCCGGGCGGCCATGAAGCCGCTGGAGAAGTTGCTGAAGAAGCCGGGCTCGCACCTGCCCGTCCGCCCCGCCGCCCCCCCGGGGCAGGTACCGGGGCCGGGGTCGGTGCCGGCGCCGCGGCGGCAGAGCCTGTCGCGCCCGCCCGCCTCCCCCGAGGAGCCGGCGGGGCCCGCGGGGCCGGTACCGGGGGGCGAGGGCCGCTGGCTGGAGCTACGGCCGCCCGAGGCTCCGCTCCGCTCCCCTGAGGATCCGTCACCGGGCTGCGACCGCGATCGGGACCGGGAGCGGGAGCCGCCGAGCCCGGAGCCGCCGCCCGCCGCCCGGTGCTGCTGCGGCTGCGGCTGCGCCCCCGCCGCGCCCGCGCCCCCCGAGCGGCTCCTGGCCGCGCTCCTCGACCGACTGCCGGCGGCTGCACACGGGAGGGGCTGCGGGGCAGGTACGGGGCTGCGGGACCGCCGGGACCGGCTGCGGGGGTGCCCGGCGTGGGGAGCGCGTGGATCGCGGGCGATGCGGCGGAGCGGGGAGAGCCCGGGGGCGGCCGCTGCTTGCGGGGGGGATGCGCCGGTGGATGCTGGCGTGGGGGACATCGGGGTGCGGGGACACTCGTGCCCGGTGAGGTGGGTGGCCCTGCACAGGGCACAGCGGTGCCCGGTTGGGGTGACAAGGTCAAAGCTGGGTCCCCTCCGGGGCAGGGCGTCGGTGGCAGAGGGGTGGGCAGGAATCTGTGGGGTGGGCAAGACAGCACGGCAGAGGGGCTGGCAAGGGGATGTGGCAGTGCCAGCTCGGTGGGAGCCGGGGGTGGCCGGGCACCGGCAGTCACTGCAGCATCCACCTCCCGCTTGGATGGTCCTTAACATCCTCCTGGTGCTAAAATTAGCCCCGACGGGAGCTGCAGTGGAGGGGGGGCCGGTTGGATGCCCCTTTCCTCTGGCACAGGTCTCCCGGTGCTGTCCCACCGTGGCTGCCCGTGCCCAGGCGTCGGGGTGGTTTCGGTGTCAGGGCTGGGCGGGAGCCAGGCTGGCTGCAGGTGGGTGGGAGCCTTCCCACACCGCGGGGATCCCTGTCCCGGCCAATCCCCCTCGGCTGCCGGAAACAGAGGCCGTCAGGGACCCCAGGCCACTGCCAGCCCCCTGCTCCAGTGATGCCAGGGCCGGGGTTGGGTGCAACCACCAAGAGGAGCCCTCGGGTAGGGACGAGCCGGGACTGGCAGCGCCAGGTCCTGCCTACACAAGCACGCTGCCAGGCCTGGTGGTGCCCGGGCTGGCAGAGAGCAGGGGGGCAGGAGCCAGGATGGGGGTCCCGACATGGGGAAAACATCCCTGTGAATCTGGGGTACAGCGTGAGTGCTGCAGAGGGATGGGGAAACTGAGGCAGGGATGGGGGGAGCGTTCAACTCCTGCCCCGCAGGCAGAACCTGGGAGGGGGCTGCACTCAGGGCAGGGAGAGCTGGGGGCTGTGCAGCTGCGCCCCCCGTGCTGGCAGTGCCCCTGCCCGTCCCTGTGCCCCAGACTGCGTGTCCCGCTTTCGGCAGCAGCTGATGCCCCCTGGGTGCTGTGCCCGGCGCTGGAGCGTCAGGGGATGCTCTGCCCTGGCTCGGCACTGCTCCGTGACCGGGTTAACGCTCTGGGGGCCACCGGGGAGCGGCTGGGTGGATGCTCTGCGTGGCCCCTCCGTGGGTCAGCTCCTTGGAAGGGCTCTGGGGTCCCACCACGGGATCCCCGGGGCACCAGGGCTGTGCCGGTGCCAGGTGAGGGAGCGGTGCCTCGTCCAAAGGTCCTGGCGGTGACTGATGCCAGCTCTGACGGGCACAGACGCCGGTGCCGGGCCCTTGGCTCACCCAAAACACCTTCCCAGGGCGGTGCCACCCTCGCTGCCCAGACAACCCGGCTGTGGCACCTCCCCGCGTGCCCCAAGCTGCGTGCCTCAGTTTCCCTTTGCCGTGTCCTGCTGTGCCCCACGGCCGGGCTCTCACGGGGCTCTCCCGGGTGTGCCGGGGCGTCGCGGCCCCGGTGCCGCCCTGCCGGCGCCTCTGCCCCCACACCGGCTCGGCCGGGCCCGGTTGCCCCGGGGCTGGGAGCGGGCCCTGAGTCAGCGCCGGCGCGGGGGGGTTCGCGTGGGGCTCGGCCTCTCCCGGTGTCACCCTGCGAATTACCACGGCTCTCCTCACCCATCCACCCCGCCGGGCAGCGGGGGTGTCGGGGGGCTCTTTGGGGCTTTGGGGAGGGGGGGCGTGCCCACACCTGTCCCCCCTGTCCCCCCAGAGTCGCTGCTGGATGACATCGTGCTCACCCACTCGCTGTTCCTGCCCACCGAGCGCTTCCTGCAGCAGCTGCATCAGCAATATCCTGGGGGGCCACGGGGGTGGGTGAGGAGGGTCCGGGGCTGGGCATCAGGAGGGTGTTGGGGTGCAGTAAGGGTGGGCCATGAAGGGGACATGGTGGTGGCACAAGAGTTGGCATCGAAGTGCAACCAGGAGAGCACCAGCATGGGCACCAGGGCGCCGCGGAGCTGGCACAAGGGTGGCAAAACGGTGGGCATGGGGGTTGCAAGGAGAAGGGGATGTGGGGAGGGCAGCGGGGGGGGGGGGGGCTCACAGGAGCAGCAAGAAGGGGATTGGGGTGCCACGAGGGTGGGCTACGGGTTTGGGGGCGAGGTGGGCGGCGTGGTGCTACCAGGGAGGGCACAGCGACCCTCGGGGAGGTCCCTCGGTGCGGCGGGTGCTGGGGGGTGGCCGAGGGCCCCTCCTTGCCGTGGCACCTCCTTGACAGTGGCACCTTTGTGCTGGCGGCGGGCAGCCCCCCGGCGCGCTGGGAGGAGGGCTCGGGGCTGCGGCGCAAGCGGGCGGTGCTGGCCGTGCTGCTGCACTTCCTCGAGACCTACAAGGGGCTGCTGCAGGAGGAGGAGAGCGCCGGGAAGGTCATCAAGGTGGGTGTCCCCTTCCTGTGCCCCCTCCCTCAGCCTCGGGAATCCCGGCCCTGACCCCTCTCGCCCCACAGGAGCTTTACCTGCTCATCATGAAGGACACGTCCCTGTACCACGAGCTGGAGGACGAGATCATCAAGCTTCACCAGCTCGTGGAGACTGTGGAGCTCAAGTGAGAAGAGGGTCAGGGGGTCCTGGGGGTACCTGGGGTCGGGGGTCCCTGGGGAGACCCTTGGTCAGGGGTTCCCAAGGAGGGCAGGGAGTCCTGTGGGGTCTGGGGTCTCTGTAGGACAAAGGTTCCCTCTGGGTCAGGAGGTCCCTGGGGAGGGCAGAGGGTCCCCGTGGGTCAGGGAGTCCTCAAGAAGGACAAGGAGTTGTGACCCTTGGGGGTTGCCCAGGGGCTGGAGGGGTCACCCACCCTGGTGCCCTCTTGATTGCAGCTTCACATCCAACTTGGTGCCCCCCTCATGCCCTCGCCATGCGCAGCCTCGGACCCCTCCCCACTGTGCCCACCCTCGGGTCTCGGGGTGCAGCCCCGGGGTCCGGGGCCCTGTCTGAGCCCTGTCTGTGCCCCCCCAGGGTGGCCGACGAGACCCCTCCCCCGAACAAGCAGGTGAAGCCGCTGTTCCGGCATTTCCGCCGCATCGACTCCTGCCTGCAGACCCGGGTGGCGTTCCGGGGTTCTGACGAGAGTGAGTGACTTTGGGGGGACCTGAGAGGCACCGGGGTCCCCTCCGTGACCCACCATGGGACCGGGTGTGCTCCGTGCCCGCTCCGTGCCTCGGTTTCCCCGGCGGGCAGTGCCGGGGTGCTGTGGGGGTGCCCGGCGCTGACCCCCGGCCCTCTCCCCAGTTTTCTGCCGCGTGTACATGCCCGACCACTCGTACGTCACCATCCGCAGCCGCCTCTCGGCCTCGGTGCAGGACATCCTGGCCTCGGTCACCGAGAAGCTGCAGTACTCGGAGGAGCAGAGCGCCCGCGGGGACGCCCTCATCCTCGTCACCATGGCCTCGTCCGGAGGTGCCCATGGGGCTGGGGGGGCTGGGGCAGGGCTGGGGGGTCCCTCCTGGTGCTGACCCCCCTGCCCCGTGCTCCTCGGCAGAGAAAGCGGTGCTGCAGCCCAGCGAGGAGTGCGTGTTCACCACCCTGGGCATCAACAGCCACCTCTTCGCCTGCACCAGGGACACTTTCGACTCCCTGGTGAGTGGGGACCCCCCAAGAGCGTCGCCATCACCCGTGTGCAGAGCAGGGGGACCCAGGGGGACCCTCCCAGCCCTGAGCGCCCTGTCTGGTGTCCCCTGGCAGGTGCCACTGCCCGAGGAGATCCAGGTGGTGCCGGGGGACACCGAGATCCACCGAGCCGAGCCCGAGGATGTGGCCAACCACCTGACGGCTTTCCACTGGGAGCTCTTCCGCTGCATCCACGAGGTTCGGGGGGCCCACGGGGATGGGTGTGTGGGACTCACATATCCTCTGAACAGACAGAGAATAATAATAATAATAATAATATTAATAATAATTCTCCCTCCCAGGATTTTCCTGTGAGAGGCTGTGAGAAAGCTCACAGAAAGATGAAAAGCAGTTCTTATCTCCATTTCTGCGCTTGTCGTTTGGCACGTGTGGAATGTGTTATGGAGATTGTTTGCTAAAAGGGATTTGTTGATTAGATTCTGGTGATGGTGGTTTTATTTCATTTGACCAGTCGGAGCCATCTGTGTATTGGGTAAAGATGTTAGATTTTCTTTAGTATAGTATATATATATATATATATATATATATATATATATAAAAGTTATTTATTTATTTATTTTTATATAGTTTGATATATTTTTTCTTTAGTATAGTTTTATCTATTATAGTTTTATATTTATATGTAGTTTTACATATGTATTTTTCTTTAGTATATTTATATATATTATTATTGTGTATATAATTATTTATTTATGTACAGTTATATTTATATATTTTCTTTAGTATAGCTTTTATATATTATAGTTGTATATATATATATATATATTTATTTATTTATTTAGTGTAGTTTTACAGATATTATGGTTTTATATTTATTTAATTATATATCATAATATATATTTTTTCTTTAGTATAGTTTTATATATATATTATAGTTTTATATATTTATTTATTTATATATAGTTTATATATTTTTCCTTTAGTATAGTTTTATCTATATTATAGTTATATATATATATTATATATAGTTTTATATTTTATATATAGTTATATATAGATTATAGTTATATTTTCATATAGTTATATATAGATTATGGTTATATATTTATTTATATATAGTTTTATATATATATTTTTAGTATGGTTTTTAATAGTATTAGCGTAGTATAGTATAGATTAATAAAACATTTGCTCAACCTTCTGCAGTTAGAGTCAACACCAATTACTCGCCATCAGAGAATAATTTTTAAAAGAATTAAAATTTAGATTAAAAAATATTAGATTAAAAAATTAGGTTAAAAAAAGATTAAAATAAAAAATTTAAAAATAAATTTAAAATAATTTTTTAAAATTTTAAAATAATTAGTTTGCTACTCTACGTGTCCCTGCCAGGTGGAATTTGTGGATTACGTGTTCCACGGGGAGCGGGGCCGGCGGGAGACGGCGAACCTGGAGCTGCTGCTGCAGCGCTGCAGCGAGGTGCAGCACTGGGTGGGCACGGAGCTGCTGCTCTGCGAGGCGCTGGGCAAGCGCGCCCACCTGCTCAAGAAGCTCATCAAGATCGCTGCCATGTGAGTCAGGGGGGCACGGGGGCTCTGAGCTGTCCCCAAGGTGTTACAAAGTCCTTTTGTCCCAGTCCTGAGACCGATGAAGAAGCCAAGACTCTTCTGTTCTGGTTCTCAAGGTTTTTTATTTTCTCTTATCTATCACATTCTTTCTCTGACCTGCTCAGGTCTGTCTGGCAGGTCAGTTCGTGGCACACTCACCACCTTTGAGGCAGGGTTAGTTTTTTGGTATAAAATAAAATTAAAAAAAATTAGTGTAACAAATTTCGTATAAAAAATTACTATTTAAAATTTAGTATAAAAATTATTATTAAAAATTTAGTACAAAATAAAATTTCTAAATAATACATAAGTAATAATTAAATAATATAATAAGTATAAATAATAATATAATAAGTATAAATTTAGTATAAAAATTTAGTATAAAATTTAAAAATAAAGTATACGTAGTTCTCAGTATACTAAGAACTAAAAAATTAAAATTTTTTATGCTAAAATTAAATTTTTAATACTAATTTTTTATACTAAAAAAATAGTGTAAAATTTAGTGTAAAAAATTAATATTAAAAATTTAGTATAAAATTTAAAAAATAAAGTATACGTAGTTCTTAGTATACTAAGAACTAAAAAATTAAATTTTTTATGCTAAATTAAAATTTTCATGTTAATTTTTATACTAAAAATAGTATAAAAATCTAGTATAAAAAATTAGTATTCAAAAAATTTAGTATGAAATTTAAAAAATAAAGTATATGTAGTTCTTAGTATACTAAGAACTAAAAAATTAAATTTTTTATGCTAAAATTAAAATTTTCATATTGATTTTTATACTAAAAAATAGTATAAAAATCTAGTATAAAAAATTAGTGTTAAAAAAATTTAGTATAAAATTAAAAAAATAAGGTATACGTAGTTCTTAGTATACTAAGAACTAAAAAATTAAAATTTTTATATTAATTTTTTATACTAAAAATAGCATAAAATCTAGTATAAAAATTTGTATGAAAAAAATTTAGTATAAAGTTTAAAAAATAAAGTATACTAAGTTCTTAGTATACTAAGAACTACATATAATTTATTTCCAATAATTTTCCAATACCTATCACCTATTTAGACAGTTTGTCTCCGCTCTAAACCAATCCAAAAGTGCCACCATCACAGCAGAAGATGGAGGACAGGATGGAGAAAGATTGGACACGCCCAGATTCCTCCATCTTGCCTCTTGAACCTCCATTCTAAATCCCCAAAATTCTAATTTTTCACCCCGTGACAAATGAACTGTCACTCAAACTCCTGTGGTTTGCAGACCCTCGCACAGAGCTGGTAGTTTTTTTTTTCCAGGGGTTCAAATGTGAGGCACAAAAGGTGCCTCTGACCCCGTGCCGAGGTCTCTTGGCAGGAGCCACCCAGGGCAGCCCGAGCAATGATCTGATGGTGGGGGGGGCTGCCAGGGGGTCCCTGGGGTGTCCCTCACGCTGTCACCCCCCAGCTGCAAGCAGAACCAGGACATGCTCTCCTTCTACGCCATCGTCATCGGCCTCAACAACGCCGCCATCAGCCGCCTGCGCCTCACCTGGGAGGTGAGCAACGGGGTCCCCACCGCCGTCGTGCCCCCACATCCTCCTGCGCCCTTCTGAGCACCCCCTGAGCCTTCCCTGGAGGGACCGGGGGGCACCCACCCGCCCAGGGGGTCCTGTAGGGTCTGGGGTCTCTGTGGGACAAGGTTTGCTTGGTCCTGAGGTTCCCTCTGGCTCAGGAGGTCCCCGTGGGTCAGGGAGTTCCCAGGAAGGACAAGGAGTTCTGGCCCTTGGGGGTGCCCAGGGGCTGGAGGGGTCACCCACCCTGGTGCCCTCTTGGTTGCACCTTCACATCCAACTTGGTGCCCCCCTCATGCCCTGACCCTTTCCTGGGTGATCCCAGACCATCCCTGGGTGCTCCCAGGACCCTCGGGGTGCCCATGCCCACACCTGGCTGCTCCCAGACCCCTCCTGGGTTCTTTCAGACCCTCCTCGTGTGTTCTCAGAACCCTGCAGGAGCTTCCTTGCCCCTTAATGCTCCTGGAACTTCTCTGGGTGCTCCCGGACTGCCCCTGGATGCTCCCAGACCACCCCTGGGTGCTCCCTGACACTGCCCAGGTGCTCCCAGGACCCTTGGGATGCCCATGCCCACACCTGGCTGCTCCCAGACCTCTCCTGGGTTCTTCCAGACCCCACTTTGAGCGCTCTTGGAACCCTCCAGGACCTCTCACCCCAACCTCAGTGCTGCCAGGACTCCTGTGGGTGCTCCCAGATCACCCCTGGATGCTTCCAGACCTCTCTGGACACCCTCAGATGCTCCCTGACCCTTTCCTGGGCTCCCCCAAAACCTCCTGGATGCTCCCTGGCCCTGCTGGATTCTGCCTACCCTCTCCCCTTTTTTTGTCATCTTCCAGAAGCTCCCAGGGAAGTTCAAAATCTCTTTCGGAAGTTTGAGAACCTGACGGTGGGTGAGAGGTGTGGGGGCTGCTGTGGGTGTTGGTGGGGGGGGGGTCCCCAGGCCTCTCCTGGGGGTTTTTGGGGTGCTGCTGAGCAGGGGACATTCCCAAGGTGTCCCGGGGTGTCCTGGGGTGTCCTTGCCCCTCTCCCCCAGGCCACCAACCCCATACCCATGGCCACCAGCACGGGGGGGGATCCAGGGCACCCCTGGGGAGCCCCCACAAAGCCTGACCCCCCCCATTTCCCCCCAGGACCCCTGCAGGAACCACAAGACCTACCGGGAGGTGCTGGCCAAGATGAAGCCCCCGCTCATCCCCTTCGTGCCTCTCATCCTCAAAGGTGAGGGGGGGTCTCAGGGGCTTCCCCTCGGTGGGTTGGGGTCCCTCTGACACCCCATGGGACCCCCCCTCCATCACCCCCTCTCTCGCCCAGATCTGACCTTCCTGCATGAAGGCAGCAAAACCCTCCTGGACGGGCTGGTCAACGTGGAGAAACTGGTGGGTTCCAGGGGGGAATGGGGCAGAGAGACCCCCAGGATGAGGGCAGGGAGGAGAGGACCCCCCCGAGGGGCTGGAGGACCCCCCCCTTCCCCGAGGGTTTGGGGTTCCCCTCTTTGGGGGGTGGGAGGATTCAGGGTGTCCTGGGTGCAGAACAGGATCCAGGGGTGTCCCTGAGGGTCGGGGGGTGTGCAGAAGGGGTCAGTGGTCCCTGGGGGATGGGATGGGGTCTCAGGGGGCTGGGGGTGACTCTGGGGTCTCTCTGTGTCCCAGCACTGCATCGCTGAGAAAGTGAGAACCGTGAGGAAGTACCGGAGCCGCCCCCTCTGTGAGTGGGGGGACGGGGCTGGGGGGGCCCTGGGGGGGCCGGGGCTGGGGGGGCCCTGCTGGGGGGCCCCTGCTGGGATGAGGGGGGCACTTCAGGGCAGGCCCACGTGGCCCTGAACCTGTTGTGCTGGCCCTGAGGGATGGGGATGCAGCCAGAGCATCCTCACACCTCTTTGTCCATGTCTCTGCATCCCTAAATCCCTAAATTCCTGCATCCTCATCCCTTCATCTCTCATCCCTTCACTCTGCATCCCTGCATGCCTGAATCCCCATCCCTTCATCCCTGTCCCCGCCATTCCATCCCCATCCCTTCACTTGCATCCCCTGCACCTTTTCCATCCTTCAATCTCCACTTTCACGTTTCCATTTCCTTCCTCCATCCCCTCCATCCCCACATCCCTGCATTCCCACCACTGGCTTGCCATGCCTGCCTAATTCCATCCCTCTCTCTCCATCCCTCCATCCCCATTCCCACACTGCCAACTCCCATCCCTCCATCCCCATTCCCACACTCCCATCCCCATCCCTCCATCCCCATTCCCCATCCCCATCCCTCCATCCCCATCCTCCATCCCCATCCCTCCATCCCATCCCCACTCTCCATCCCCATTCCCACACTCCCATCCCCATCCCCCCATCCCCATTCCCACATTCCCACCCCCATCCCTCCATCCCTGTTCTGCGTCCCGGGGCCGTTCCCAGGCCTGGAGCTGGAGGCATCCCCGGCCCAGCTGCAGACCAAGGCTTATGTGCGGCAGCTGCGCGTCATCGAC
This sequence comes from Diglossa brunneiventris, assembly GCA_019023105.1. Taxonomy (NCBI): domain Eukaryota; kingdom Metazoa; phylum Chordata; class Aves; order Passeriformes; family Thraupidae; genus Diglossa; species Diglossa brunneiventris. The sequence continues at coordinate 3,916,883 of CM032379.1, read as the reverse complement.
AACCAGAACCTGCTCTTCGAGCTCTCCTACAAGCTGGAGCCTGGCAGCCAGTGAGGGGGGGCCCCCCGGGACCCCCAAACCCCGGCACCCCCCCGGGGGCCCGGAGCCCCCCAGCACTGACGCACTTTGCCCAGCCCCGGCCCTTGGGTGCTGCCCCCACCCTTTGGGAGGGGTGGGGGGGTGGGTTTGGGGACCCCCCTGGCGCATCCCCCGTCTCCCCCCGCCCCCTCCCCTGGCTGGGGCACAGGGGTCTCTGGGGGGGGGGGCGTGTTCCTCCCCCCCCCATCCCCTCTATTTTTGTATGTGTGGCCTGCCCCCCCTTCCCTCCCCCCAGACGTGTATATTTTGTACCGCTGCTGTCCGGAATTGTACATTTATTTTTTAAGAAAAAGGAGGTTAAAAAGGCAAAAAAAAAAAAAAAAAAATCAAGCTGGGGGTGGGGTGGGAAGCCCCAATAAAAGTCTGTCCCAGCACCTGTCTGTGATGTCATGGTAGGGATTGAGGTCATGGTGGGAATTACGTCACAGTCCCGGTGTCGATGACGTCAGGGTATCGGTGGAGCCGACCTTCCCAAGATGGCGACAACGCGGATCCAATCTCTGACCTTCCAAACATGGCGGCACCAAGGTTTCTCTCACCCCTCCCAATATGGCGACCGCCGGGATCAGCTGACCTTCTCAATATGGCTGAAGGGGCGGGGAAGGGGGGGACAGGCGGCATAGCCGTGCTCTGTCACGGCCTTCAGCAGCGTTTCGGCGCAGAGCGGGGAATTTCTTCCCGATGGTGCCGCTCTGCCTTCGGTCACCGGCACACCGCGGCACTGGGTGCTCAGGGAGCCGCCGTGACCTTCCCAATACGGCGGTGACGGGCGCTTCCCTCATGGCCGCCCGACCTCCTCATCATGGCGCCGCTGCCCCGCCGTGCCCCGCCCACATCCGGTTGCGCCGCGCAGGCGCAGAGGGGCCAGGACCGCCATTTCGTTCGGCGGGGCTGGGGCCGGGGCCGGGAGCGGCGGGAGGAGCCGCGGGTGAGCGGGGGAGGGCCGGGGGGGATCGGCGGGGCCGGGCCGGGGCTCGCGGGGCTCGGGGGGCCGGGACTGCGGCCGCGGGACGCCTGTGTGGGGTGTGGTGGCTGGGGGTGGGCGCGTGGGGCCTGTGCGGAGCCCGGGACCGGCGGGGCTGGGGGCGCGCTGAGGCCTGCGCGGATCTGGGGGGTGCCCGGGCCCGGCTGAGGGTCCTCGGGGCCGGCTATGGAGTGACAGGAACCGGGGGGCTGGAGTTCTCACATGGACCCCCTGGAGCCTCCCACCCTGCTCCCTGGGCCGCCTGTGAGATCTCCCCCACCCTGACTCCTGGGTCACGTCAGGGACCCTTCCTCAGAACTGCCCTGGACCCCCAGCTTGGGTGTGCCCCGAGCCTGTGGGTCTGGGGGTTTGTGAGCCCACCACCATGGGGACCCCCGCTCTGAGCTCAAGGTCTCCTCTGAGAGCCATCCCCAGGACCCCCATGGGCCTCCACTGAGACCCCCGTACTGTCCTTGACCCCGCCACCCTGACCCCTGAGTTAGGTGTGGGGTCCCTCCCCAGGACCCTCCTTGTGCCCCCACCTTGATTGTGCCTGGAACTGGCGGGACCAGTGGCCTGGGACCCCCTGGGATCCCCATGCTGACGTCCTTGGACTCCTGTCTTTGGGTTGACTGGAACCAGGGGTCTGGGACTGTCCTGAGATCCCTGCACTGACCCCTGGATCCCCTCACCCTGACCCCTGGGGTCACTTCAGGGACCCTCCCCCAGGACCCCCAACCTGAGGATCTTCAGAGCTGGAAGGGCTGGGGGCCTGGGACCCCCACTGTGACTCCTGGCACCCCTCTGAGACCCCCATATTGATGCCCTGGACCCTTCCACCCTTCCTAGGACCCCTCTGGACCCCCAGCATGGAGACTGACCTCAGAGTGTCCCTGGGACATGACCTCTGAGACCCCCACCATGACCCCATTGACCACTTCCCCCTGACTCCTGGGTCACCTCAGGGTCCCCTCTCCATGACCCCCTTGGAGCTGTCCAGAACAGGAGCAGGGTCCAGGGACCCCCAGTGTGACCCCTGTGTCTACCTGGGACCCCTCCCATGACCCTTGGGACCCCTCCATCCTTTCCAGGACCCCTCTGGACCCCCTCTATGACCCCTGGACCCCCACCCTGTGGGTGCCCAGAACCAGAAAGGGCTGGGGGTGCACTGGGGAACACCCAGCAACAGGGGGGACCTAACAGGGGGGACCCTATTTGGGCTACAGAAGGACAGACGGACCTTTTGGAGCCTGTGGTGGCTTAGGGATGGCCATGGACACAGAGTTCCACGGAATCCTGGGATGACTCGAGTTGGAAATGACCTTAAATCCCATCTTCCACTGGAAGGGGCTGTTCCAAACCCCATCCGAGCTGGAACATTTCCAGGGATGGGGCAGCCACAGCTTTTTGTGGGCAACGCTGGAGCTGAGTTGTCCGGGGAGACACATCCAGGGCTCCCTGCTCCCGGTGCAACGGATGGGAGGGAGGGTCGGTGCACCGGGAGGATCCCACTCTGCCGGGATCACCCGGAATTCCCAGCTCCGGCTCGAAGGAACCGGGAAGTCCCCGCGTCTCCTGCCGCTTCCTCCCGCTGGAATAATTGAGCGCTTCCTGCCCAGCCCCTCGGTTCCTGCCCAGCCCCTCGTGTGCCACCTCTCCCTTCCCGGCTTCCTTTTGCCTCTTCGGCCAAGGGGGAGCGGCAGGGGAGGCTGGCAGGACGGGCTTTTCCTGCTTTTCCTTTTTGCTGCAGCGGAATTTCGGGACAGGGTGCCTTGCTCCTGATTAAAGGTTTCCTCTGCTGAGTGACCTGAGATGGGAGCAAAGGGGCAGACTGAGCCGGGGGTTTTGTGGTCAGGGATGGGAAACTGAGGCCAAGGGAACTGTGGAGAGGAAAACGGAGGATGTGGAAGCTGCGGATGGATGGGGAAGCTGAAGTTGTGGAAGCTGTGGGTGGATGGGGAAACTGAGGCTGTGGAGCTCATCCCTGAGGAATTAGAAACTCCGGAGATCGGGGATTTTTGTTAAAAACGCCTCGTCAGAGCCCGCGGGTCGTTAATAATTCACAGGGAGCGTCTGGATCCCGCGGGGCCGGAGCGTGTCTGTCTGTCTGCACGCAGGGATGCGCCGGCTCCGCGGGATGCTCCAAATGGAGCTGGCAGCTCGGCTCGGGAAGCATGCTGATAGGATTTTAAAAGCTTGAATGACCTTAAATCCTGCGATGGCTGTCGCTCAGGATAAATTATTTATGTAGCATCCTCAGCTCCTCGGGAGCGGGCAGGAATGTCAGGCTGCGGAGGGAGGACGGGGTTGGAATTTGGGAGGGGGTAACGAGGATCTGCGGGTTTGGATGGGAAGAGAGGGAAGATAAAGGCGCGGGGGCGGGTGTTGGAGAGGTCCAGCCTTGGAAGTCGCTCCCAAACCGGTGCGGCCGCATTTCTGCACCGACATCAGAGGGTGGAAATTCCTCTTGATCTGCAGTTCAAAGCCTCCCTGAGGATGAGGCGCTGCAGCTCGGGCTTGCAAATGTGAAATACAAATCCGCCCGGAGCCCAAATCCCCCTGAAAAGCGAGGAAATAGGCGGCTGAAGGTCACTGCTGCTGCCTGTCCTGCTCCAGCAGCAATCCCCCCGGGATGAGCGGGATGGGGGCTGCTGCTGGGGAGGGCCTTTCAGTTCCCTCCACAGCAAACAGGGACTTGAAAAATGCCTGGAAAACGTGGTATGTCCCCCAGGCTGGGCCGAATCTGCACAATCCTGCTGCTTTTAGGGGACAAGGGGCAGCTGAATGTCAAGTTCTTGGGATTTAGTAATGTTTTGATCCCAGGGTTGGCAGGGAAGTGCTGATCCAAATCACTGCCGAGGCGTCTGTGGCTGTGGTGGGCTCCAGCGTGTGGAACAGCAGCTCTGAAGCAGCTTTCCACAGGGTGACCTCGATCTGCTGATCTCTCCCTCCTCCCAAGGGACAGCTTTTCACACCTTGTTTTCCTCCTGCTTTGCTCAGAGCTTTCCTGAGGTTTGGTTTGGATTGGAAAAGCAAAGGCACTGTGTAAACCTGCCCCTCCTGCCTCAGCCCAGCTTTTATCCACTGGTGTCTCTGGATTCAGCTCTTCCCAGCCACTTTCCCTGCGAGCACAGGGAGCTGCCACACAGCTTATGGAGCCCTCAGAAGCTCTGATGTGTCTTGGTGGAAGGGTCCTGATAGGGAAGAACAAAGAAAGAGTGCAGAGAAGTCAGAGCGTTGTTCACAGGGATAACTTCTGCCAGGCATGAAGGGGTGCTGGGAGGAAAACTCCCCCCTTTTTTCTTTTCCTGGAGGATTTAGCTCCTGTCTCCCTAATCTGTATCAGCTGGGTCTGTCTTCTTGCACATGAAAGATCCAGGCTGTATTTCAAAGGCACCGTTCCCAGCCGGAGCTCTCAGCTTTTCCCAGCCGTGTGTGCTGAGTTCGGGGCCTCTCGATTTTGCTTTTTCAATGTGACCTTTGCTGTTAATCCCCAGCCCGAACGGGGCCGTGCACCGAAATGGAATGACCTGTTTCTTGGGAATTCAGCTCCAGTTTGTCCTCAAACTGCTTTAGCTTAAACTCTTCTCTCCTTTCCTCTCGCTCTTCTAGGTCAGAGCCTGGATCCGAGCGCAGGTTTTGCTGTAAGGGCACCTTAGAGGGGAGATAGTGACTCGTGATCTGTTTGTAGAAGTACCCCCCTTGTCCTGCAGGTCCCTGTGGATTGTCCCTGTGGGCTGTCTGGAGCGTGTCCCAGGGTGTCAGCAGGTCACACTGAGAGACCCCAGCAGTACTGGCCTGGCACGGGTGGCACTGGCTGGTTTGTGCCAGCTGACAGATCCCTGTTTGTCTGTCTGTGAGATGAGTTGCTGTCACAGGGGCCACCGAGGGAAGTGTCACCCTGGCAGTAACCAGCTGGCACAGCAGCAGAGCGGGGACACAACGCGTGACATTCCCGTGGGTCGGAAGGTGCTGGCCCTGGCATTGCTCCTGTGCTGGCTCAGGGCTGTGACACACGAGCCCGAGTCAGGAGTCTCCTTACCTGGCGTGTTCCTCAGCTGGATCCCTGCTAATTCCCTCCGGCAGCTGATCCAGCACGGCTGGGGCTCTGCCCGGAGCCACTCGTGCCACCCTGGCCCTGTGATCCCACTGCAGGTGGGAAGGAGCACAGGGAAAAGTGCTCCTGTTCCAACACGCCCCAGACGAGCACGTTCAGAGCCGTCTGTGATCCTGCTCCAGTGGGAAAGGCTAAGGCTGGATGGGTTTGCTGGGTGTTGTTCCTGACTGGAGTGTCCAGAGGGATTGATGGATGTTGGATCTTGGGTGGGGGGCCTCGAGCTTGGGCTGGGGAGAGGGAGCAGCATGTTGTGAGGAGCTGGGAGTCTCAGGGACTTGGAAAATGCCGTAAGATAGAGGGAGGAACGTCTTCCTGATGAAGCTGTAGCTGAGGACTTCTCACAGGGTAGAAGAGCTGATTTTAATTAAAAAGCAGTTTAGGTATTTATTTATTTCCCTGAACCCCAGAGCCAGTGGTTTGCCCGAGGGCAGGGGAGCTGCTGCTGTGGCAGCCATGCTGCTGCTCCCTGCTTCCCGTTCTCACACCCTGGGAATGTCTGACAGAGGATGGACCTGTGTCCTGTGGGATTAGGAAGCTGTAGTTTATCTAGCAGGAGATGAGTGGGAGAAGGGATCTGGTTGTTAATGCCTGGTACAAACCTGAGTCATAAAGGAACTTTCCCTGCGGTGGGGGCTGTTCCCGTGCCCTCTGTCACCTGCCCTGGAGGTCAGAGCTCGGAAATCTGAAGTTTCAGGTGTGAAACTGCCCTGTCCTTTCCTCCTGTTGGTGGTGTGCTTCCCGTTAGTGACCGTTGAATAGGTTTTCCTGTGGGAAGGACATCTGTGGCCCAGAGAGGGACATTTGTCCCCTGCCTCAGGGTCTGCCCTGAGCTGCTGGGACTCTCCATGTGGTGAGCAAGGCCTCCAGTCATCACATTCTTATTCCCTGAGCCGGTGCTATGGGAGGCCCTACCTGAGCACTGCTGTCAGTGGCACGAGGGCCTGTGACTTCCCAGTGATTCAGGCTCCCCTTCCTGTCCCCAGTCCCTCTGTTCCGTCTCCAGTGCCGAGCGGAGCTGCCGGGCCCCGCGGAGCCCCGGGAGCCGTTCCAGGTGAGCCGTGGTGCCAGACAGGTTTATTCTGGGCTTCTGAGGAGTTGGAGCATTGCCAGATCTGTGCTGGGAAAGCTGGTTTCCCTGACTGCTTGGGCAGCTTTGAGGGGGCTTTGGAGTTGTGGTGGGTTATTGATGTAGGAGACAAGAGGTTGGGAAATTCAGGGATGGGAGGGAGCCACAGGACAATTCTGTGCTGCTTCCTGCTGCTCTGGAGCTGGAGCCATCTGGCAGATTTGCCCTGGCCATGGCTGGAGAGGCCATGGGACCCCGTGCCAGTGCTGGGGGGCTACTGTCACCCTCCCAAGTGAGCAGCCCCTGGCTGCAGCTGGAGGAGCTGAATGGACGGTGCAGGATCAGCTTGGCCGGGTTTTGTCTGCCAGGCGAGGTGGTTGTGTGAGACACGTCCTGAGTTTTGACTGCAGGGAGCCCTGGGGATTTGGGGTGGGGATGTGCTGGCTCCCACCTCTGGCACCTGCTGCTCCAAGGTGTTGGGACAGCCTGGAAGAGCAGCTCCAGCTGCTGCTCTGCACGGGCACAGGGCAGCAGCGCAATTCCCCGGGGCTGTGTTTCACCTCCAGCTTTCCCCATGTTCCCTGACTGCTTCTTCCCTTCCTGCAGGCATGAGTGCCCAGGCCTGCCCCCAGCACTGAGAGCCCTGAGCCGCCAGGATGCCGATTCCTCCTCCCCCGCCGCCGCCCCCCGGCCCCCCGCCGCCCCCCACCCTCAGTCAGGTAGGGATCACCTCGCTGGGCTGGGAGCTGGCCTGTCCCCACAGGGGCCACTGGAGAAGGGGTGGCAGGGCTGGGGTGCTCTGGGAGGTGGGAATGCAGAGCTGGGCTGTTCCTGTGCTGTGAGGGGGGGGTGCTGAGCTGCTGCTCCTCTCCAGGCGAACACGGAACCGCCGAAGCTGAGCCGAGAGGAGCAGCGGGGCCGCGGGGCCCTCCTGCAGGACATCTGTAAAGGGACCAAGCTCAGGAAAGTGACACAAATCAATGACCGGGAGTGCACCCATCCTGGAAAGTGAGTCCCCAGGAGGCTCCCAGCCCCACGCTGGGCGCCGCCGTACCCTGCAGGGCGCTTGCCCATCTGGTTCCCAGCAGCTCCTCATTGGAGGAGCGGATAATTCCAGGCTTAACCTCTTTGCCTCCCTCCTTTCAGAGCCCAAGGGCAGCGGCGGCGGCAGCTACGGCTCCGGCTCAGCTGCCATCCAGCCCAAGGGCGGCCTCTTCCAAGGCGGCGTTCCCAAGCTCAGACCTGTGGGAGCCAAGGACAGCTCAGGTAATGGCCACTGGCCCGTTGTCTGCGTGGGCATCGCTGGGGAGGGCCCTGAGCAGGAAGGGGTTGAGGATCTCACTGTGTATCCCTGGGGATTTTAGCTGCTAAGAGGCAGGACCCCAAATCACATCCCAGCTGTGCCCTCCCTGAGCCTCAGCCCCACACACAGACATCTTGGAGGGCACAGGAGTTTCTTGTATTGCTGAACTCTGTGTGTTCTCTGTGGTGGCCGCAGAGCAGAGTGGTGAGAGAGGAGCCGTGTGTGGCTGCGCTCGGTGCCAGCTCCCAGCGTGTGCCAAACAGCCGTCCCTGGCCATCCCTGTGGCCTGGCCCTCCTTGGCCGTGGCTCTGTGCAGGGACAGGGCACTGCTCCCGTGCCATCCCCAACCCCTCACTGTGCTCTCCTTCCCCGCAGACAGCTCCACTAAACAAACACTACAAGTCCCTGGCTCCCGAGCAGCTGCTCCCAGGCCCCCCGTGCCAGCCAACAACAGCCGCCCTCAGGACGATGCCGACAGCAGCCGGGGCTCCCCGCCGGAACTGCCGCGCACGCAGAGACCCTCCCTGCCTGACCTGTCCCGGCCCGGCGCCGCCGGTGGCACCGGCATGAAGCACAGCTCCTCGGCCCCGCCGCCCCCGCCACCGGGACGCCGCGCCGCCGCCCCCCCGGCCCCCCCCCCAGCGCACGCCAAGGCCTCGCCCTACAACCGGGAGAAGCCGCTGCCGCCCACCCCGGGACAGCGCCCGCCCGGCAGCAGGGACGGACCCCCCGCCCCGCCGCCCATCAAACCCCCTCCTTCCCCCGTCAGCCTCCGCTCGGGCGCTCAGGGCCAGTCTCTCGCCCCCCCGCCTCCCCCTTACCGGCAGCCCCCCGGTGTCCCCAACGGCCCCTCCAGCCCCAGCAGCGAATCGGCGCCGGAGCTGCCGCAGAGACACAACTCCTTGCACAGGAAGGCACCGGGCCCCTTGCGGGGTCTGGCGCCACCGCCGCCCGCTGCTGCCTCCCCGAACCTGCAGAGCAGCCGCCCCCCGCCGCCGGCCAGGGACCCCCCGAGCCGTGGAGCAGGTAAGAGACCCCCTGAGCCATGGACAGGGAAGGGCCACTCGCCCCACGGTGCCTGGGGGCAGCTGGGGTGATCAGGGTGGGAGGTGACGGGCAAGAGTTGGCTTCGGGGCACAGGGAATGTTCTGCATGTGGTGTAGGGGCAGAGCTGGGGCACTGAGCAGTGCCATGTTTAACACATGTCCTTGGTCATGTCCCATGACCATCCAGCTCCTTCTAAGCCTGGTGCTGGTGGTGGGTTGCGGCTGGGCAACTCCTGCCTGTGCTCTCCTGGGGTGGGAGATGAGAATGTGGGAGAGCATAGCTCGGAGGGCGCAAAAAGCTGTGGCAGAGCAGGGAGAAGCCCTTGGGAGTGTGTCCCCGTGGCTGGGACTGCTGTTGGCTGTGCCCCAGTGCCCCCCCGTGCACTCCTGGGCTCCCCGTCCAGACCGCAGCTCCTGCCTGGGCCCTTGCCAAGCCACTCCGTCCTTTTGGCCCTGCCAGAATCCCTCCTCAGAGCTGCAGCTGGGGATCTGCGCTGTCAGCCCGAGTGTAATTAGGCTAATGAGGAGCACGAACTGCCACGGAGCCTCTGCGGGAGGCTGGGCAGGAGTGAGAGGTGGGTCAGAGGGGCTGTGGGTCCTGTCACTGCCTCGGTGACACTGGGGATGTGGCTTCCAGTCCTGGCAGAGAGCATCTTGGCTCCATGTGGAGCTGCTGCCCTTGGACCCTCTGGATTGTAGCTGCTCCTGAGATCTCCTCTGGTGCAGAGGGACCTGTGCTCACTGTGGGGCTGGAGCAGCCCCCGGGGTGGGCGGTGAGCCGTGGGGCAGCAGGGCTGGCTGGTCCGTGCACTGCAGCTGGTGGAGGGATGAGGAGTGCAGATGTCAGGAGCGAGCAGGAAATCTCCGGGCACGCGTAGGAGCATCCCTGGGCCGCGGTCTGGCGCGGCAGCTGGCCTGGAACGCTCCGGGGGATGTCCCTGGGTTTGCCCCGGGAATGCCGCGCTCGGCGCTGACCCCGCTGTCCCCGCAGCTCCGCCGCCCCCGCCGCCGATGCTGCGGAACGGAGGGCGCGACGCCCCCCCGCCCCCACCCCCCTACAGACTGCACGGCCCCGCCGAGCCCCCCAGCCGGGGGAAGCCCCCGCCGCCACCCACCCGGACCCCGGCCGGGCCCCCGCCGCCGCCGCCCGTGCGCAACGGGCACCGGGACTCCATCTCCACCGTCAGAGCATTCCTGGGTGAGTGCGACCCCGCATGGATCCCCCTCAGAGCCGAGCCCTGTGGCTTTGGCCAGGCTCCCCCAGAGCCCCCCTCCCTCACCTGCCCCTTTTTGCCATTTCTTCACAGATGACTTTGAATCCAAATACTCCTTTCATCCTGTTGAAGACTTCCCAGCCCCAGAGGAATATAAATACTTCCAGAGAATCTACCCCAGCAAAACAAACAGAGGTGAGGAGGAGGAGGAGGTGGGGGTGTCCCAAATTCCCTCTCCCCTCTTGTGCCCTCATGGTTGGCACTGTCCTGTTTGTCCCTGCACAGGGTGGGTGGTGCAATGGCCATGCCCTGGGCCCTGCTGGTGTTCTGGGGGTGCTGAACCCCATTCCCAGGGGTCCTAAGCCCTGAAGGGTGGGTGGTGGGTGGTGCAGTGGCCATGCCCTGGGCCCTGCTGGGGTTCTGGGGGTGCTGAGCCCCATTCCCAGGGATCCCTAAAGGCAGCTCTCTGTGCTGTGGGGTGGGGCAGAAATTTGGGCTGTGCGGATGCCCTATTCCACCTGCTCCTGGTTTGCCTGCAGAGCTCATTCCTGCCTTTGCTGAGCACCTTTGGCACCAGAGGGGATCTCACAGGACCCCGCAGCCAGGGCAGGGGCTGGGGGGATGCAAACCCTCAAGATAAACCCCCAGCACTGGCACTTGGACCCAGCAGAGCTCAAAGTGCCCTTGGTGCTGCGCGTCAGCGCTGCGGATCCCGGCGGAGACTCCGGGGAGAATGGGATGCTCGTTTATTTTTAGAGCCATGAATGTTTAATGCGGGTTTGAAAAGCCCCGAGCACGGTGCGGCTGCAGCGGCTGCTGCCAGGCGCAAATCCCAGGCTCCAGATCTCCGCGGGGAGGTCGGGGGGGGGGGGACCGGCAGCTGGCGCGGGGGTGTGGAGGAGGGAGGGAGAGCAGACGTGCTGGATCCGGCTCTGCACAGCTCCAACAGGCTTCCTTGTCTTGCAGCCACTCGTGGGGCTCCCCCTCTGCCCCCCATCCCCAGGTGAGAGCGGGCTGTGCGGGTGGATTGTTCCAGAGCAGAGACACGGAGCTCCTTCCCCTTCCTCAGCCGGACCCCCCCAGCTCCCAGCGCCCCGGATCCTGCATGACACACTCCCAGCCTCTCTGGTTCTCCCAGGACACCAGATCCCCCCAGTGCAGCGTGCTCCGCCAGCCCCGCCTCATCTATGCACCCCCCGGGAGTCAGTGACCTCGTGGCAAGCCTGGATGGGTCCATCCTCATTGCTCCTCATGGATCCTGGCTCGGGATCTGCCTGGGAGCCGGGCACGGGACTTGAGGCGGAGCCGTGTGCCGGCTGTTGGGACCAGGGGCGCTCGTGGAGGGGGGCCGGGGTCAGGCGGGAATGGACGCGCTGTGAGACCCCCCCAGAGCGAGGGGGAGCAGGGACGGGCCTGCAGAGCCTCGTGATCCTGGTGGAACCTTGTTACCCCGGCACAGCCCGTTGCTTTTTTGCACAGGAGCCAGTGGAGGCAGGGGAGGACATGAGTGGGACCATGCAGGGACACCCCAACAGCTGGTGGGGACCCCCTTTCTCTGACCCCAAAGGGGGGCACCCCCATGTGCCCCCTTCCAAACCTCTGCTCCCCTGGCACTTCCCCCTGGGATTCCCCTGGCTCTCACTGCTGACTCCCCCCAAACTTGAGCATTTTAACAAGAAAACACTAATTATGGGGGGGGGGGGGGGCTGTTTGTGCTGGGTCTGGCACACCAGGGGGCACGTGGGGGGGCCCTGGGGGCCGGGGATGTTTTGCCTTACACTCCCTGTCCGACGGGGGGGTCACACTAACGTAGTTACTGATCTCTTTGTACCATAGCAGGAAGGGCACGGGGTGCAGGGGGGCCACCCCTGCAGGCGGGTTTGGGGCTCATTCAGGGGATTTTTTTTTTTTTTTCTATGATGATGGACCTTCCCCTGTTGAGGCTGGAGTGAGGTGGGTGAGGGGTGAGTGGGGGGTTTCTCTGGAGAATGAGCCCCCCCAGTGCTGCCCTTTGGGTTAAATAAAGGTTCAATACGGTTCTGCCCCTCCTGGAGCGAGGGGCCCTTTTAAAAGGGAACAGAGGAATTTGGAGGAGCTGGAAATTACATTTAAATAAAAGTAATAAAGTGATTAATGATATCAAGGACACTGTCTAAGGGGGAGGTTCCCAGGAACCCCTTTTCTTTTTTGGAGGTGATGCCCCGAGGGCTGGGAGCAGGGCACTTTGGCAGACAGGGTGGAGGGTACTGGGAGCGCAGTAGGAAGGCAGGATGGGGGTTACTGGTGGCACTGGGACCACGGGGAAGGAGGATTGTGGGTACTGGGAGCAGGGGAGGGGGGATTGGCGCGTGTGGGCACTGGGAGCAATGGGAGAAGCGCCGTGGGGGAACACTGGGAGGAAGGGTGGGGAGTACTGGGAGCGTGGAGAGACAAGACTGGGCGGCAGTAGAAAAGCAGTGTAGGAGAAACTGGTGGCACTGGGAGTACGGGGAAGGCTGGGTCGGGGGGTGCGGGCCGTGGGAGCACTGGGAGAACTGGGAGCGCGGAGTACCCGCAGGCGGACTACAGCTCCCAGCATGCCCCGCCCGCCGCGCTAGGCTCCTTCCGCCCTGCCTCGGCTGCGCTCGCTGATTGGCCGCTCTGTTGCGGCCTTTCCTCCGGCCGCGGCGATTGGCGGCGGCGGCAGCGGCGCAGCCAATGGGACGAAGGGGGCGCGGCCAACTCGGCCTGGTGGCGGGAAGTGCGGAGCCGGGGCTGATTTGGCGCGAGAAGGTCGGGGCGGCAGCGGGGCGGACCCGGGGGGGCCCCGAGGGGCTTTAGGGGGGACATAGGGGCCAGAGATGGGGGGCAGCGCGGTGGGGACCGGGACTCGAGGGGCAGGGGGTGGCCGGGACCCGCGGGGCTGGCAGTCTTTCTCACCTGGCCGCTGTTCTCCTCCAGCTCTAGCCCCCGCCATGGCCAGCCGCAGCCCGCAGAGCCAGCCCACCATCAGCTTCCCCCGAACGCGGAGCGCCCGACGCCTCGCTGTCCCCTCGGCCAAGAGCGACCCGACGCCCCTGCTCTGCGCCCCTCGCCGCGTTCCAAGGCCTCGGGCTCCTCCGGCCAGGCCAGCCCGGACACACGCTCAGGCCGGGCCACAGCGCAGCCCCTGACCCCCTTGAGCCCCCGCAAACGCCTGGGTGAGTCCCTCCACCGGGACCCCCCGGGAATGGCGGGGGGTGCATCCCCCTTTTCACCTGGGGGGCTGGGACAGACAGACGGACCCAGCCCCGTCCAGCTCTGGCCCAGCTGTGTTTGCGGCTTCACCGCCATTTCGGGAGGAAGAGCTGTTCCCCCGGGGTTTCTGGGGGGGGCTGGAGCATAAACTCCCCCAGGGAGAGTGGCCCTGTGTCACCACCAGCCTGTTGTCCCCGCAGGTGATGACAACCTGTGCAATGTCCCCCATGCCTTACCTTGCTCCCCGGCCAAACGCAGCAAGGAGAACCGGGGCCGTCGCCTGCTCTTTGGGGACCCCTCGGCCTCCCCCGAGCAGCCCAAGGGCTCGGGGCCATCCCCACGGAGTGGGGGGCCAGAGACCCCTCGGAGCTCGGGGCTCAGCGGGCAGCACCCACGCACCCGGCTCTTCAGGCAGGAAGGTGGGTATGGGGTGGTGGATGGGATTTGGATGGGATTGTGAGTGTGGGCAGGGCTGGGTAGGGGGTTATGGATGGGATGGGGATGCAGGGATGGGTATGGGGTTATGGATGGGGTTATGGGTGTGGGCAGGGCTGGGTATGGGGTTGTGAGCGTGGACAGAGCTGGGTATGGTGTTATAGATGGGATGGGGATGCAGGGCTGGGTATGGGGTTATGGATGGGGTTGTGATTGTGGGCAGGGCTGGGTATGGGGTTATAGATGGGGTTATGGTGTGGGCAGGGCTGGGTATGGGGTTGTGAGTGTGAACAGGGCTGGCTATGGGATTATGGATGGGATAGGGATGCAGGAAGGTGGGTATGGGGTTATGGATGGGATGGGGATGCAGGGATGGGATAGGGATTGGGAATATGGATAAGGGATAGGGGTTGAGTTGAGGGTGTGGATGGGGTTGGGGATATGAGGATAGGGATGGGTATATGGAGCTAGGGACAGATATGAAGGCAGGGATGAGGATGGGGATGATGATCAGCTGCGATGGGGTCCCAGCAGTGCCACCTCCCTCCCTGAGCCCTCCTGCTCCCCGTGCAGGTACCTGTTACCAGCAGGCCAAGCAGGTGCTGCACGCGGCCGTGCCCGAGCGGCTGCAGGGCAGGGAGAAGGAGACGGGGCTGCTGCGGCAGTTCCTGCTGGAACACGTCCTGGGGCGCCGGCCCGGCAGCCTCTACGTGTCCGGAGCCCCTGGCACAGGGAAAACAGCCTGTCTGAGCCGTGTCCTGCTCGACTGCAAGGTGTGTGCCATGGCCACGCTGTGGGGCTGCTGTGGGGCAGTGGGATGGGGCTGGTGTAACGTTCCCATTCCCGGCAGGACAAGCTGGCTGGCAGCAGGACTGTGGTGCTGAACTGCATGGCACTGGGCAGCCCCCACAGCGTCTTCCCTGCCCTGGCACAGCAGCTGGGGCTGCCCGTGGCCAGTGGACGGGGGTGTAGCAGGAGCCTGGAGAAGCATCTGACGGCCCAGGGGCCCATGGTGTGAGTTCCCTGTCTCTGGTGGGTGGAGTGGGATTCCCCTTGGATGCAGCTGCTCTGCTCTCCCTGCTTGGAGTGCTGTGAGGTGACAGAGCAGGGGTTGATCTGGGTTCTCCCACAGCCTCCTGGTGCTGGATGAGCTGGACCAGCTGGAGAGCAAAGGCCAGGACGTGCTCTACACCCTCTTTGAGTGGCCCCAGCTGCCCAGCTCCAGGCTCGTCCTCGTGGGTGAGTGTGCAGGGTGTAGGAGGGTGCACTGCTCTCCTGGGCACCCTCCCTCTTTAGGGGGCGATGGTGGAGACTTCGCTTTGCAGCCCCCTCCTGCTCCCTCCTTGGAGAACAGCCCTCATCCTCCTCTTCCTCTCGCCCTGCAGGGTTGGCCAATGCCCTGGACCTGACAGACAGGAGCCTGGCCAGGCTGGGAGCCCACCTGGCTGGCAAGCCCCAGCTGCTGCACTTTCCCCCCTACACCAAGGAGCAGCTCACTCTCATCCTGCAGGAGAGGCTGGGACAGGTGGGGACATGAGGAGGACAGAGGGGTGGAGACATGAGGGTCGTCTGCCCACAGGGGTGGCAGCACTGACGGCCCTGGTGCCCCACAGGTGGCAGGTGACCCCGTCCTGGACTCTGCTGCACTCCAGTTCTGTGCCCGCAAGGTCTCTGCAGTCTCCGGTGATGCTCGCAAGGCCCTGGATGTCTGTAGGTCAGTGTGTGCCCCAAAACCCAGCCAGACTGGTCCCTGGGAGTCTCCATGGTGCTCGTGCCAGGGGTGCCCGCTCTGCCTGGCACTCAGGGCTGTCCCTCCCCAGGCGTGCTGTGGAGGTGGTGGAGCTGGAGGTGCGAGGCCAAACCCTGCTGAAGCCACTGCCCAGGGGTGAGTGAGCCAAAACCCTGTTGGGGCTCCTCAGTGGGAGTCTGGGCTCCCTTTGTGGGACATCTCTCTCCCTGTTCTCACCTCCTTGGGATCCTCTCTCTGTCCCACAGGTGACTCCCCGGTGTCCCCTGTCCCCAAGCGCGTGGGGCTCCTGCACATCTCCCGGGTGCTCTCGGAGGTGTTTGGGGACCGCCTGGCAGGGGGGTCCCGGGGGGCCCAGGACACCTTTCCCCTGCAGCAGAAGGTGCTGCTCTGCTCCCTGCTCCTGCTCGCGCGGCGCTCCCACGCCCGGGAGGTGACCCTGGGGAAGGTGAGTGCGCGTGGGACCCTCTCAGGGCTGCACCTGGCAGTGGGTGGGTGTCCCTGGGGTGTCCCCTGGGCGGTTTGCTGTGGTGTAACCCCTCCCTGCCCTCCCCAGCTCCACGACACCTACAGCCGGGTGTGCCGGCGGCAGCAGCTCCCCGCCGTCGACCAGGCCGAGTGTCTGTCCCTCGTCACCCTCCTGGAGTCCCGCGGTGTCCTCGAGCTCAAGAGGGCCAAGGAGGCCCGGCTGGCCAAGGTACTGTGGGCTGCTGGGGCAGGGACAGTGCTGGGGCACGATGCACTGGTGGGAGTGGGGCAGGATCTCGGTGCTGAGCACCCCTGATCTCCATCCCAGGGTCTGGTGACAGTGCTGGGGCATGATGCACTGGTGGGAGTGGGGCAGGATCTCGGTGCTGAGCACCCCTGTTCCCCCTCACAGGGTCTGGTGACAGTGCTGGGGCATGATGCAGTGGTGGGACAGGGGCAGGATCTCGGTGCTGAGCACCCCTGTTCTCCCTCCCAGGTTTCCCTGATGCTGGAGGAGGCAGCTCTGGAGCACAGGCTGCAGGACACGGCGCTGGTGGGCAGCATCCTCACCCAGGGGCTGCATTAACCCCCCCACAGTAACCCCCTCTCTGTGCCCCAAGGGGGATTTTGCTGCTGTGGCAAGAGCAAACAAGTGGCTCCCAAGGTTTTGGACATTTGTCAAGTTCTGCCCTGGGGGCTGTCGGTCTGGGGTCTTTTTATTAATATTTTAATGTAATAATATTATTAACGTTATATTGTAATTGCTGCATGATGGGAGCTTAGGTGGGAGGCTGGGACACCCCCCAGCCCTTTTGCAGGAAGTGGGGTGCTCCTGGTCCCCCTTGTCACCCTGGTGTGTCATCCTGAGGTTTGGTGTTGCTCCTGCCGTGAATCCTGGACCATATTTGCTCCCAACTCCTTCAGAGCCTTCTGGGGCTCTCTGGGACCTTCTTGACCACTCTGGCTGCAGGGAGAATCCTCCCAGTGCCAGCCCTGCTCTGGGTCCCAGTGCTGGCAGCGGCACAAGAGGGGCAGGGACCCCTGGGTGGGAGAGGACAGGGGGGATCCTTTTATCTTCTGCCATGAAATAAAGTCATTTTCGTTCAGCTGTGTGTCCTGTCCCCTTTGTTTCACCCTTGTTCCCCCAATCCCTGCCTGCCCCACAGCTGTGGGGACCCAGCCCTGTCCTCCCCATCCCCTCTGCTGGGCTCCAGCCCCAGCCTCAGCTCCTGGCCCCAGCTCCTCCGTTTCTGTTAAATAATGGACGCTTTGACCTAATTTTGCAGCTTCATCATCGCGGGGGGGGGGGGAGTGGGGGGGTGTTGGGGGCTCCAAATGGGGCTGGGGGGAGTGGGAGGGGATGAGCTCTGCTTGCACCCCACATCCCTCCATGCCAGCCCACCTCTGCCACCCCACCCTGTGCCCCAGCACCCCCGGCTGCCCCTCAGCAGCTCCTGGCCAGGGATGGGGCGCTGCTGGTGGGGGTGGATGTGTCACTGGAGCCCCCGGTGTGCCTCAGTTTCCCACCCTGCGGCCCCAGGGGGTGGCCCTGCTATGTGCCAGCTCCACCTCTGTGGCATCCCTGCAGCTCACAGGACGCGGGGGTATTTCCACCACCTCCCCAGGACAAGGACACACAAAGGGGAGCCCGCTGAGGCCCCTGGGTGCCACCACGAGCGGGGTGCAGCGCCAGGGGACACCTTGGGGACCCGTGTGTCCCTGCTGGCCGCGGGGAGCGGTGGGGAAACCGAGGCAGGGGACGCACGGGGGGGAATGTGGGAGCCCCGCGGGCCCCGAGCAGGCTCAGCCCGGGCTGCCGGCGCTATTTATAGCCGGCCCTGCCATGTGTCGGACGTGTGCGGCGGCACGGGCGGGCTCCGGGGTCGGCCCGGGCTGTGCCCGCTCCGGGCTCTGTGTCCCGGTGCCCTCAGCACGTCAGGAGCCTGTCCCTGCCCGTCCCCGCACCGTGACCCAGCCGCTGTCACCAGGCTCTGGGGCTGAGCAGGACCAGCATCATCCTGCCCGTGGGCTGCCCGGGGTCCCCAGCTCGCCACGTCCTGCCCCAGGGACACGGTGACATGGCACACGGTGGCAGTGCCAGGAAGGAAGCGCCTGGCAGCGTGCGGTGACGCGGGGGAGATGCTGGCAGGCATCCTTGTCCCCCTGTCCCCTCGGTTCCTCCCTCTGTCCCCTCGGTTCCTCCCTCTGTCCCCTCGGTTCCTCCCCCTGTCCCCTCGGTTCCTCCATCCCCCCGTGTCCCCCTGAGGTGATGGTGGCACAGGGACGCCCCCACATCTGGGCCACACCGGTGGCACCTCGGGGTGTTGCCAATCCTGGCAGTGTCCCTGGGGTGTCCTGGCCGTGTGCGTGGCCGTGGGGACATCGGGACAGCGTAGGGGACAGCCCCCCCCGGGCATGGCAGTGCCAGCCCCAGCCCCGCTCTGCCGCAGTGCATGAAAAATCGATGGCGCAGCTGGATGCGGGAGCGTGGGTGCCGGAGCCGTTCGTCACCGCGGTGGCAGCCGCGTGGCGCGGGGACACCCCGCGACAGGCAGCAGCGATGTGCGGAGCCCGGGGCACCGCCAGGCTCCGGCGGCCGTGTCGCCTGTCCCCGCACGCACGTGCCGTGCCCACGGGGCCGGGCCGGGCCGTGCCGTGCCCGAGCGCTCGGCGCGGCGGGGGCTCGGTGTCCCCTCGCCGGTGTCCCCGGTGCCCCGCTGTCCTCCCTTGCACTCTCCTTACATAAGCGGCCACGTGGCGGGCACGGCCGCCTCCCGCCGCGCCGTCACCGCCGGCACCCAGATTCCATCTGACAGCCCCGTTCCGCCCGGCTGCTCCCGCCTGGCACCGGGGCCGCGGCTGCGGGGCGGGACCCCGCGCGACCCCGCGCCGGGCGAGGCCTGGGTGGCACGGGGGACACGGGGACACGGTGCTGGTGGCACCCCCTGCCCGCCCTCGGTGCGGCGACGCCGCGGGAGCGGCACCGGGCGGGATGCGGCCGGCGATGGGCTCGGTGCGGCGGGGCCGGGCCTGGGCTCGGGGGGGTCCCCGGTGGCCGGCGGTGCCCCGGTGGGAGCGCAGGGGGGTCGGGCTGGCCGGCGTGCACATCTGGGAGTGATTTGGCACATTCCACTGGGCTGAGCACATGCCGGCGCCTGGGCCTCGGTGTGCGGGGAGAGGGGGCCAGAGGCTGGCCCGGCCACGGTGTGCAACCTCGTTCTGGTGAGCACGGGGGAAACTGAGGCACGGGAATGTGCCGAGTGGCCTGGTGGGCATCACCCTGCTGTGTGGGCCCAGTGGGATCCTGACAGGCACCCAAGGGTCCTGGGTAGCAGGGGGTCAGTGTGACTCCTCCCGGGGCGTGTACTGAGGCTGCCTACACTCCTCACATATGTGACTTCTCAGGGGAGTTCCTGCCCCACTGCCCTCCCAGCCCTCGTGCCGCAGGGTCTGGGCTGTGCTCGTGGGTGCAGGGCTTTGAGTGCCCTTTTTGGCCTCCCAGAATGGCCTGTGTCCATATCTGTGTCTCCATCGCCATCCCCTTCCTAGGATCAGCGTCTCTCCGGGGACAGAGAACCGGGAATTCCTCTGGGTACAGGCACTCTGTACCCCCGTGGTGCCACAGGTGCCCGCACCCCTTCCCCTCTGAGCCTGGGGGGCAGCTCAGTGACTCCCCATCCCTCTCCCCTCTTTCCTCCAGTGTGTTCCCATTTCTCCCCTACACCCCTGGAGCACCCACCCCGTGTTTTCCCTCATGTGGGTGCCCCAATCCTCCACCCGGGGTGGGTGGGGGGTGGGTACCCAGAGTCAGAGAAGAGGGAAGCGGGCTGGGAGGGGGTGGTTAAAGCACCCCTTCCTGTGAATGTGGGGGGAAGAAGGGTAAAGGGGGGGGGGGTATGGAAATTGCGGTGCGCGGCCCCTTTAAGAGCCCCCCCCCTCCGGCGCGGCGCGCGCACCCACTTTCTCCCCTTCCGCTTTCTGGAGACTTCAAAGAGTTACAAAGCCCCGATGGCCCCGCCCCCGCCCCGCCCCCGCCCGAACCTCATTGGCCAGTTGGGCGGGGCAGGGGCGTGGCCATTTGGAGGGGCGTGTCCTCCTCCCGCTTCCCCCCCGCCCTCCGCCGCCGCCGCCGCCGCCGCCGTCGCCGCCGCCCCGCCCGGCCCAGCCCCGGGTAAAGTTTCCCCGCGAGCACATGACTCGCAATGGCCGCGGCCGCCGCTCGGTGAACCCCCCCGGGAACCCCCACCCCACCCCTCCCTCACCCCTCTAAGCCGGGGCGAACCCTCCCCCCCTTTTCCCCCCCGCTCCTTCCCGGTGCCGCCGCCATGCAGCCACCACCGGGAACTCCCCGGGTTTAAGGATTTCGGTGTTGGAGTCTCCGTGAGCAGGTAATGAGGGGGCTCTGGATCTGCCCGTGGGAGCGGGGTTGGGAAGGAGGGTCTTGGTGCGGCTCCGGTACCGCCTCTGGGGATCCCCCTCCGGTAACGGGTGATCCCGGGGTTCCCGCAGCGGGGGAGGGACTCCGCCGGGCTGCGGCTGCCGGGAGCACCGGAGCCGCAGCGGCTTCGGGATCGCGGCTTCGACCTCTGCCTCCTACACTGGGCTTGGGGCTGCCGGAGTTCCCTCTCCCGGTACCGACGGCCCGGGCGCTCCCGGGCGGCAGCGCTGCCCCCCCAGCCCGGGACGGGCTCCGGGGAGCCTCTCCACCCCACCGGGGACCGCCACAGAGCGCGGTGCTGGGGACACCAGCCCGGGATTACCGGGCTCCCCCGGGCCGCCGGTGCGCGCAGCCACATCGGCCCCACCTTCCCGCGGCGGGGGGGGCGCCGGGGCCGCTTCCCCTTTTCGGGGTGCGGCGGGGCCGGGGCCCGGCGGGGGAGCGGGGCCGGGAGCGCGGGGGGCGCCGGGGGCCGGGGGGCGGGAGCGGCGTCTGCGCCGTTTCCTGGCCGGCGGGCGGAGGAAGCCATCGCTCTGCGCGGCTGACAGGGCGGCGGCGGGCGGGGGGGCCCGGGGGAGCCGGGCGGGGGGCGGCGGGGCCGGGGAAGGGACCGTCGGCCGCTGCCTCCCTCCCGCAGCAGCTGCCCGGGGCCGGGCTGGGGGCGGCGGAGCTCCGGGCGGGCTGGGGGCTTGGGGGTGCACTGCCCCGGGTGTTCGACCCCGATAGAGGGGGGACCCCTCCGGTAACGGGGAGCAGCGCCCCAGGTTGGCGCGGGCCGGTTCGGGGACAAATCTGTGCGTCTGTCCCCTAAATCTGTGCGTCTGTCCCCCAAATCTGTGCCTCTGACCTTTGACCTCGTTGGTGGCAGGGGCCGCCCCGCAGCGCGGCGAGTGCTGGGGGGGACACGGGGGTTCCCCAAGGTGGTCCCCCCGCTCCGGGGAGCCGGGCGGGCACCGGCTGCTGCCTGCGGGTGCAGCACCCGCCGCGTCCCCGCGCCGGGATTAGCGGGTGACGGCTCGGTGGCTTAGCGGCCCCGCGGCCACTGCTCCCGGGCCATATGTCACCCGTGGGCCCCCACCCTGCCCTTGGGGGTGACCTTGCTGCGGCTCGAGGATGCGCCTGCTCCCGCGGGTGCTCGCACCGGGGATGCCCGTGGGTGTCCTCATGGGTGTCTGGCCCCTTTGCCCATTGCTCGTAGTCCCCCCAGGTGACACGGTGACACCGACAGTGGGATGACAGCAGCAGGGCACTGCCCTGCGCCTCATCCGGAGCTGCCTGGTGCCTGCGGCTGCTCCATCCCACAGGGACACCTGGCTTCGCTCAGCTGTCGTCATACATCCTCCGTGTCCCGCACTCGGTCCCCCTGTGGCAGGAGCAGCGTCGCGGCCACAGAGCCTGGGGACGGCTGTGCCACCGCCTGCCCTGCGGCGCTGGGATTCACCATCCCGCCGCTCTGCAGCTATTTATATCCAGGAGGTTCTGGTGTGACAACGTGCCACATTTGGCCGCGCGTGCCCTGAACCGCCGTGCTCCGAGCCACTGTCCTGGCACCGTCCAGCGCTGATGGCAGTGCTGCCACAAAGACGGTGGCTGAGCTCTGGGGTCCCCCAGCCCTTTTTGGGGCGCTGCTGCAGCGCCTCAAGGTTGGAGGAACTGTGAGCGCCCTGCAGTGCGTGCCTGGAGCCTCAAGGTGCCCCATGCCGTGGGGCACCCCTGGCAGCGCCAGCCTCGGGTCGGGGGGGGCACAGCGGGTGTGGAGGGGGGGTGTGCGATCATATCTGCGGTGACACATGTGCTGATTACGGAAAATGGGTTAATCTCCCTGCGGCTGGAGGCGGCTTAGCGGGGGGTGGCTCGTGGCAGGGCCCGGCGAGGGGCCTCGTGCGCCTGCCGTGGCCTCTGCTGTCCCCTCCGCTGTCCCCGCTGAGCCGAGCGGCGACAAGGGACACGGCAAGGGGACGTGGCAGTGGCGCACGGCCGCCTGCCCGCCCGCAAGCAGCCCGGGCACGGCGCGGTGGGTCACGGTGCAGCGGTTTGTCCCCCCCAGGCCCATCAGGGCTCCGCTCCCGGGAGCCTGCCCAGGCTGGGGGCACGGTGCCACCAAATCCCGGTGTCCGGGGGTGTCGCGCAGCCGCCTGCCCGCCGGGTCCCCCCGCGCCGTGTCCCGAGCGGCCCCGTGCCAGCTGCACTTGTCTGCCGGCTGTCGCCGAGCCAGCGAGGGCTGTCTGGGGCCGCGCTGTTCCCGGCACGCCATTCCCAGGGCGCCGGCTGCCGCCGCAGCCTCGGCTAAAAACAACCGGCACTGCCGCGAGTGGCTGCTGGGGCACCGTCCCCCTGCTTCCCGGGAGCCCTGGGCAACGGGGATGGGGCACTCGGGGACCCCATGGATGGCGCACTCGGGGACCCCAGGGATGGGGCACTCGGGGACCCCATGGATGGGGCACTCGGGGACCCCATGGATGGGGCGCTCGGGGACCCCATGGATGGGGCGCTCGGGGAGCCCATGGATGGGGCGCTCAGGGAGCCCATGGATGGGGCGCTCGGGGACCCTAGGGATGGGGCACTTGGGGAACCCTGCGATGGGGCACTTGGGGAGCCCTGGGATGGGGCACTCCAGGACCCCAGTGATGAGACATTCCAAGACTGTGAACCCTGGGCCTGCGTGTTTCTGCTTTCATCCTGGGATTGGGATGCAGGATGGGGATTGGGCTGTGCCTGGGGATGTCCCCTCCATGGGCAGGCAGGGTGTGGGGGTGTGTGTGTGTGTCCCCAGGGTGCTGTCCCTGCAGTGTGAGGGACTGATGGGTTGTGCTGGCTGGGACACCACTGCACCTTTGGGACTGGGCTGCTCCCCTCAAGGCGCCCACGGTGCAGCCAGGCCGGAGCGGTGACGGTGCTGCTGTGGCACAGCTGTGGCCATGCCAGGGGCCGTGGCGGGGGCTGGGGCACCTGTTCCCGTGGAAGAATGGCGTGTCTGGTGGTGGGTGCGGGAGGTGAAACCGGAGCGGCGCGTTCCCGGCGTAACCGGAGTCGGCCCGGCCGCAACAGGTGGAATTTCAGTTTGTGGCTCCTGGCAGCAGCGAGATGTGGGGTGCTGGGGTGAGGACCCACACTGCAGGGCCAGCGGCGACTCCCTAGGGTGCCCATGTGCCTCCATGGGTTGGGGAGGCCAGCATGGACAGCGTCCCCGTGAGCCAGTGTGGTGTCCCTGGCGCTGTGTCTGTGCTGGCGGAGCCGTGGTGGCTCGGGGTGTCTTGCAGTTGGTGTTGGGATGCTGGAAATCCAGTGCTGCCCAGGGACTTGCAGTGGGGCTGAGCAAGCCCTTGGGTCGGCTGCTGGCCCTGAGGAGTAGGATGTA
Source organism: Diglossa brunneiventris (assembly GCA_019023105.1). Taxonomy (NCBI): domain Eukaryota; kingdom Metazoa; phylum Chordata; class Aves; order Passeriformes; family Thraupidae; genus Diglossa; species Diglossa brunneiventris. The sequence goes on along the minus strand of CM032379.1, from coordinate 3,893,412 downwards.
GGTCCTGGGGTCTGCATTGCTCAGAGCATCCTCAGATTGCTGTTCCCAGCAGCCTCAACCCCGGCACACTCTGGCCGAGTGTGTGCCGCTGGCTCCGGCCGTGCCGCAGGCTGGGCATGATTCACGCCTGCCCGGGGACGTGAGAAACGTGACGGTGACTCACCGTGGAGAGCTTTGGGGATACGGCAGAGGGTCTCTCTCAGCAGCCCTGTCAGGGGGGCACCTCACCACGCCTGCACAACCTCCAAACCCTGCTGGCTTGCCCGGGGAGGGGCCGGTGCCGGCGGGGGGCAATGGGGGCAGCCGGGCTCTTGGCCTCGCGTGCGAGGCCACCCCGGGCTGGCTCTGCTGCCAGCGAGGAAACCGCAGGCTGCAACCGCAGCGGCTCCGCAGGCGCTTCCTGCCCTGCCCGGAGGCTGCCATCCTGTGCCCCCGTGCCTCAGCACGGCAACCCCGCTGTGCCCACACAGCACGGGGACAGCCTGGCACAGGGAGGGTCCCCACTGCCCGTTCTGGTCAGGGCGGGGGACGCACACGGCGGCCGCTGCCAGGTTTGGGGAGCGTGGGATGCTGCGGTGGGGAACCCTGAGATGGCAGCGGGGACAAGGGGCTGGGGTGGCAGGTCACTGGGGTCATTGGGCAATGGGGTGATACATCCGTGGGGTGACAGACTCTGGGGTGGCAGGGGAGCAGGGTGAGAGAGTCTGGGGTGACGGGCTGTGACGACTGGGCCGGGACTGAACTGAAACCTGTCCGCCTGGGAATCGAGAGTGGCAAGGGGAAGCTGCGGCCAGGAGCACAGTGCCCGCCGGCGTGACAGGAAGGGCTGGGTCGCTGCCCTCTGCCCAGGCATCCCCAAACAGCCCTGGGCCCGCTGCCCCCCGCTGCCGGGGGTGCCAGGGCGGTGCCCCCACTCACGGCGTGTCACATCCGGGCGCTGCTGCTGCCATCACCGTGTGCCCCGACAGGAAGCACAGCGGGGTTTGGGGGTGTTTCGGGTGCTGCCTGCTCCGGGGGTTTTGGGGGGTGTCAGGGTGGGCTGGAGGTGTGGCTGACTGGGATGGGCACTGGGGAAAGGGGCGTTGTGGTGTGGGACCCTGGTTGCTCTGTGGTTGATGCTGGATGTGGATGTGGGTGCTGAGTCCAGCTTGGGGGGGTCACAATGGGGGGCTGCCTTTTTGGGAGGGGTCTCTTGTGGGACTGTGCCAGTGCTACCTGGCCTGTCTGGGTGTGCACACGTTTTTGCAGAGGGCTTTGTGCTCTCTTTGGTGTCACAGCGGGATGGTGGCTTGAGCAGCCGTGTCCCACCCCAGCTGTGTCCCCCCACCCCCAGCCATGGCCCCCCAAATTATGTCCCCCACCAGCCCCACTGCTGCTGGCCCTGGGAATGGTCTGATCTGCGTGTCCGTGCGTCTGTCCATCCGCTCCCGGGGGCCACCCCCGGCCCGGGTGGGAGGTTCCTCGTGGCTGCATTTGGCCCAGGCCCCGCAGCAACGTTTTCCACGGGGCTGGAACGAGGCGCTGGATTCCAGGAAGCTCCGGGTCTCGTCCAGCTCCTGCGGGGACTGGAGGAAAAGGCGTTGGGGCGGGTGAGCATGGGCCCTGCCAAGGGGGCTGCATGGCCCCTGGCCCCACACTGCTCACCCAGGGGGCTCTGGGAACGCAGCATGGTCAGGACAGCCAGGACCCCCATTTGGGACAGCCAGGACCCGCATTTGGGATGCCCACAATCCCCCAGTTGGGGAGCAGCTGTGTGCTCAGGGCTGTGGCAGAACATGGTCCCAGGGGAGCTCCTCTGGGCAGCAGCTCCTCCTGCCCACCAGCACCCATGGCACCAAGGCTGGCCACGATCCCCAGATCCTCCTGGCCACTTTTGGTGGTGTGGAGCCCTGGGAAGGGGGCTCGCTGGGGTGACCAGGCCAGCGGCGTTGGCCTGGCTCGGTCCCTGGCTGGCCAGCGGCGTGTGGGGGGGCTGAGCGGGTTGAGTAATTGGGCCCCGGCACGGCTGGCGCGGTGCCCGGCGAGCACTTGGCACCGGCAAACATAAACAGTTCTTCCCGCGCCTCCCTCCCCTGGCTCCCCCCGGCCAGCACAGCTCGGGGGCCACGGCCTGGCCGGGGGGGGGCCATGGGCAGTGCCCCACACCCAGGCCAGGGGCCCTGCAGTGCCATGTGTGGAGCCCAGGCGAGGGCTGTGCCCAGGACGATGCTGAGCTGGCGCCCGGCACCGTGCCCTGGCAATGCCTGTGGGAATCCCACACTCTCTGGGGTGCTGGGGGGGCTGTGACCCTCACCCAGCCACTGATGGGTGCCCACCCCAGGGTGACAGCACCACAGGTGTCCCCATGGGTGCTTCCCACTGGGTCAGTGGGTGCTGGGGTGAGCTGGAAGAACAGGGGGTCCTGCCTGTAGTGGGTGCACCCAGCTGTGTTCTGGGGGGGCGGGCAGGGCCATGCCCATCCCGGCCCCTCCCCAGCGCCTTGCCGGGCGGCCCAGCCTTGTTCCTCTGGATCCTTTTCCGCCTCCGCGGGGCCGGGAGCCAGCACTCTCGGCAAATAAACAGCCCCCGCCGGGCCCCGCGCCAGCACTTAAATAAACAGCCAGCCCGGGATTGTGAAAGCCCCGCGCCCCCCTCCCCATCGCCCCCCGGCCGGCCGGGGCCAGGGGTCCGTGCCGGTGGGCACACGGCGTGGCTCATGGCACATGGCACGGGGCTGTGTCACGGCGGGCACAGCCCGGCCCTGAGGCCGGCAGAGCCCCCCGGTGCTGGTCCTGGGGGGCTGAGCCCCCTCCCCATGAGGCCGGGGCCCTGAGCCCCCTTGGGATCCGCGCAGGGATGGGGGAGCACAGCCGGAATGGGAGCGTGGCCGTGACGGCAGAGCCAGCCCTGAGCAGAGCCGCTGTCCTCAGGGGACCCCAGTGTGCCCGTGTCCCCCCCCTCCCTGTCCCCAGCTGCCCTGCAGCCCCCCCAGGCTGGGGTAAGGGTCTGCTGCCCCCAGGCTCTGCTGCGTGCCCCGTGTCCCCTGCCGGGCATGGCAGAGCAGGTTTGGGATCATGGTGTGGCCCTTGGCTGCAGGGGGTGCCCTGTGGGGCCACAGTGTCCCCAGGCCGTCCCCACGCCGTCCCCCCGTCCCCCCCCAGCCAGCTAAGCTGGGATTAGTGAGCTGCGCCTGCCGGTGCCGCCGTCCCGGTGTCGTTAATCGGGGGATCGGCGTTAATCCCGCACGGAGCCCCGGGCCCGGCCGGCTGCGCCCTCCTGGGGCCGGGAGGGGATGTGTGGCTGGGGAAACTGAGGCACGGCTGGTGGGTGGGTGGGGGTGTCAGTGGTCGCAGCCCCTGTGCTAATGCCCCTCTCTGTTCCCCTGCAGCACCACAGGAGCAGCGCCAGCTGTGAGGAGAGCCCGGCAGCAGGGCACCTGCGGGCCCCATGCTCTGCTGGCCCCCAGGACCCCACACCTGAGCGCCCCCCGCAGCGGAGAGCCCACCATGGCCAGCAACAGCAGCTCCTGCCCCACGCCGGGTGGGGGGCACCTCAATGGCTACCCCGTGCCCCCCTACGCCTTCTTCTTCCCACACATGCTGGGGGGGCTCTCCCCGCCCAGCACCCTGGCTGGCATCCAGCACCAGCTTCCCGTCAGTGGATACAGCACCCCGTCACCTGCCAGTGAGTACCAGAGCCCTGGGGGGGCTGGGGGCACCCCCAGTGCTGGGGGGGTGTGTGGGGACCCATCCAGGCCAGGCTCTGTCCCCAGTGTGGGGTGTGGGATCCATAATGTGTCCCTGGGGCAGTGGCACTGGTGAGGAGGGGTCTCCCTGCTCCCAGCCACACCTGTGGAGAGCTGACTTGAGGGCTCTGTGGTGCTTTTCTCTCTGTGTCCCTGTGAGTGCTGCTGCTAGGGAAACTGAGGCAGGGAGTGGGCAGTGGTCCTGGTGGGGTTGTGCCATTAATTGTGGCCACCTTCATTAGTGGCTGGTTATTAATGGCCTGCAGGGGTGTTCCTGTCCCTCACTGTGACCACCCTGTGGGTGCAGTGTCCCCACGGTGGCTCTTTGTTCACTGGTGGTGGGGCTGCCATGGGGGAGGCGATGAAGGCGATGAAGACAATCATCATCACCACTGCTCCCGGTTCCATTTCCCCGTGACAGGCTCGTCCATCACGGCCCCGGTAATCACTGCCTGCCATGACGGCAGCTGGGAGCTGCTGGAGGTGGGCTCCCACCCGGGATCCCCCCTCAAACCAGCACCCCTCAGCGTGCCTCAGTTTCCCTGGACGCCGTGGGGTGGCTGCGGGACCTCTTCTCACCCCGTGCCTGCTCCCTGCAGCATGAGTGCCCTGCGGCGCCCGCTGCCGGGGAGAACCCCGTGGCTCGGGGTGTGGCGGGGCCCCCCCGGCCCGTCCTTGGCCCCGGGGGCCGGTGCAGGTCCGGGCAGGGCCGGCCCTGGGTGCTGTCCCCCGCCGGAGCCGCCACGGCGGCGGTGGGACCCAGTGGGACCAGTTCAGCGACTGGGTGTCGGCGGGTGGGGCCACTCCCCCGCGCTGGCTCTGGGGCCATTCCGGGCGTGTGGGAACAGGCTGGGGGGGCCGCCTGTGTCCCCCCCCTTCCCTGACACTGAGGACAGGGCCGCGGGCACGGCTGGAGGGTGTCCTGAGGCAGGTGGCGAATCGTGCCTCAGTTTCTCCTTGGCCGTCCCTGCTGGGTGCCCAAGGGGGTGGGGGCACCATGTGTTGCCCACCCCTCCTGTAGCATCCACGCAGCTGGTGGGTGCCCTGTTTGGGTCGGTGCTGCAGTTTTGGGGTGTCCTGTGGTGCCACTGCTGGCACAGGGAGGTGCCCGCGTCTGTGTCCCGCCGGTGCCACCGCCCCCTCCTCACCATGTGTCCCGCCCTCTCCAGATGTGCTGCAGCTGCGCGGCCCCGGGCTGGGGGGTGCAGCTGCCCCTCCCGGGATTTGGGGCTGGACTGGGCAGCCCAGCGGGTCCGTGGGGGCCGGGTGGGGATGGGGTGGGCTGGGAGCTGTGTGTGGGCACGTGTGTGCTGCCACGAGGGGTGTGGGACACGCGCCCTCGGTGTGCCCTCGGCGGGCAGCGTGGAGCTGTGTGTGTGCGTGTCAGTGCCCTCTGTGCCTGTGTGTGCACAGCTGGGGCTGTGTGTGCACACACGTGTGTGTCACAGGTGTGTCTGTGTGTGCCAGTGCCCTCTGTGCCTGTGTGTGCACACCTGGGGCTGCTCAGGGTGTGTGTGTGTGTGTCACATGTGTGTGTGTGCCAGTGTCCTCTGTGCACACACGTGTGTGTGTGTGTCAGTGCCCTCTGTCCTTGTGTGTACATCCACACGTGTGTCACACGTGTGTGTGTGTGCTCTCTGTGCCTGTGTGTGCACACCTGGGGCTGTGCAGGGTGTGCACACGTGTGTCACATGTGTGTGTGTGCCAGTGTCCTCTGTGTGCACACACAGGTGTCACATGTGTGTCTGTGTGTGTCAGTGCCCTCTGTCCTTGTGTGTGCATCCACATGTGTGTCACACGTGTGTGTGTGTGCCAGTGCTCTCTGTGCCGGTGTGTGCACACACACGTGTGTCACCTGTGTGTGTGTCAGTGCTCTCTGTGCCTGTGTGTGCACGCACACGTGTGTCACCTGTGTGTGTCAGTGCTCTCTGTGCCTGTGTGTGCACGCACACGTGTGTCACATGTGTGTATGTATGTATCAGCGCCCTCAGTGCCTGTGTGTGGGTGACACACACACACAGCAGCGTGCCCCCTGTCCTGTGCCAGGTGTGTACACCCACGCTGGCACGCGTGGCACCGCCGGGTCGTGCCTGTGCCCTCATCCCCATCCCGGGGGGCTCTGTGGCGCCTGCCTGTCCCTGCGGGTCCCCTCCCCTGGCCCGTGCCGTGTCTGGGGGGTCCCTGAGGGGCTCCCTGTGCATCCCTCGCCCTGATTCCCAGGCCTGGCTGCGGGACCCCGGCCCAGCGCAGCCCCCCCGGCCCCGCTGCCGGGACAGGGGGCCCCGCTCCGGGCTGGCCTGTCACCCAACCCGCTGGCTCCGGTTTCCTCGCGCTGCAGCCGCTCCCCCGCAGCTCCCCGTAATTAATTAATTTTTAAAAATTAATGAGCAAAACGTGCTCCCTGCAGGCCGGGGGCGGCGGGGGGGGGCCGGGGGGCCCCGCTCAGGGCAGTGGCCGGGGGAGCCCCGCGGGGTGGGATGCTGGGGACCCCCCCGGCCCCCCCATCCCTGCCCGGGGAAGATTGATGAGGCGCTGGGCCCCCGGCCTGGGAAAGCCCATTAGGCGGAGGTTCTCTATCACTGTCAGGGGCCGGGGGGAGCCGCCTGCTCCAGCCGGGAATTCGCCGGGCTCAAAAGCGGCTGAAGGGGATAAATGGGGTCTTTTGAAGTGGGCGGGCGAGAGGGGGGCTGTGGGGCCCGGGGGGGGCTGCGGGGCCCCGAGGTGCCGGCGCGGCGGTGGGGGAGGGGATGGGGGGGTTCGTGTGGGGGCTCCGGGCATCCCTGTCCGTGGGGACACATGCCAAAGCCATCCCAAAGCCATCCCCTCCGGCACGGGGGGTCCTCCATGGGGTCCCCATGGGCTATAGGGTGCGTTGGGTTTGCATCAGCCTTTTGGAGGCAGCTCTGTCCCCCCGGAGCATCGCTCAGGGAGCGCGGCCAGGAGGATGCGGGGCTGGGGATGGTGCTGGAAGGGCCCCGTTTTGGTGTCCCCCGGGCTGCTGGTGGGATGTGACTCAGGGCGGGGTGTGCCTGTCCCCCTCACACTGCGGGGTTTACGTGCGGGGTGTCCCCTCGCCCAGTTCCTCTTGGCTCTGGAATTAAGGCTTTGTGTTTTTTGGGTTTTTTTTTTTTTTTTTTTATAATCTCTGTTTCTTCCTGTTGCCGCCGACGCGGGACGGGAGGGGATGCGGGACGGGAAGGGATGTGGGAAGCGGTGCAGGAAGCGATGCGGGATGGGAAGCGCTGCCCGTCGGGGCGGCCTCCGGCACGGCCCGGCCGCGCGGTGCCACCGCCCGCGTCCCCTGCGCCGTCCCCTCCGTCCCCTCCATCGCAGCCACATTCTTTCCAGCGCTGGTAAATGAGTCAGAGCAGACATTTGTCATGTTCGCTGCAGGAAGTTGGAGCAGCGCTGGGCTTTTGTTCGAAACCTGCTGGCTAAGCAAAGCCCCGACTTGCCATTATTATTTAAACAGGCGCTGCTGCCGCGCTGCGCAGCCCCGCACGAACACACGGACACACGGACACGCGTGCACAGCCACACAGGGACAGCCACACACACGGAGACAGTCACACACATGGGGACAGCCACACATGTACAGCCACACATGGGCAGCCACACACTTGGGGACAGTCATACATGTACAGCCACACACACGGGGACAGTCACACATATACAGCCACAATGTGCACAACCACACACACATGGACAGTCACACATGTACAGCCACACATGGGCAGCCACACACTCGGGGACAGTCACACATGGACAGCCACACATGGACAGCCACACACACATGGGGACAGCCACACATGGACAGCCACACACATGGGGACAGCCACACATGGACAGCCACACATGTACAGGCACACCTGTACAGGCACACATGTTCAGCCACAATGTACACAACCACACACACATGTACAGCCACACATGTGCAGCCACACACGCACGCAGGACAGTCACATGCACACACACACACACAGTCACAGAGCCACACACACACACAGACACACAGATGTGGGAGGCAGTGCCTGCATCCTCCCAGCCATGCACACGCCTGTGCTCCTCCTGCCCATGGCAGAGCCCAGCTGGGGGCTCAGTGGGGCTCCTCTCCCTCCAGGGCAGCCCTGGGCTGGGCAGCTGGGCTGGGGCAGCGTGGGTGTGCCCGCTGTGCAGCAGAGATCACCTCTGCAGAGGGAAGTGGCACCCCCAGGGCCTGTCCTTGGCGTGTGACCGTCCCTGCTGTCACCGCTCGGGCTCCCCGGGTTTGTGGTGTCAGCTTCAGCAGGGCCTTGTGTGAAGGGGAGTGGTGGCACACGGATCTGTGCCCTGCAGGGGTGACACGCCAGCACACACACGTGTGCATGGACACACAGATGGATACAGTGGGCTGTGCACACACTCGTGTGTTCATGTTCTCAGCTGTTCCTGTGCTTGGTGGGACGCGGTGTCACACACACGTGTGTGTATGTGTGTGTGTGCAGGACGAATGCACACACGTGTGCACACACAGGCTGCCCTGTGCGGGCACACACACCTCCCCGTGTGTCTGTGCAGCGGGAGCACACACGGCCCTGCATGATGCGCTGGGAACATGCATGAACACACGTGCACATGCATGTACACAGACCCACCCACCCCCCCGGGGGGCGCTGGGGGTCAGGCCGAGGTGAGCCCTTCCCGCGGGTTCACCCGCAGTTCACCCGCATCCCATTAGGCAAATGAGCTGCGGCCGCCGGGCAGCCCCCGGGACACCCCCGGGACCCCCAGGGCCCCGTCATCTCCGTCGGGCAACCCCGGGTCCCCCAGCCCCGCCTTGAGCCCCTCCCCATTTCGCTCCCGCGTGTCCGCGTCCCTCTGCACGTCCGTGTTCCCCTGCGTGTCCCCGTGTGTCCATTTCTCCGCCGTGTCCTCCCGCGTGTCCGTGTCACCACCATGTCTGTTACCCCCCTGCATGTCTGTGTCCCTCTCGGTGTCCGCGCCCCCCTCCCGCATGTTCTTGTCCGTGTCCTGTGTCCGTGCCCCCTCCCCCGGCGTGTCCATTTCTCTCCTGCGTGTCCGTGCCCGTCCCCCGCATGTCCGTGCGCCCCCCGCGTGTCCGTGCCCCGTGTCCGTGCCCCGTGTCCGTGCCCGGTGTCCGTGTCCCCTCTCCTGCGGGTGCCGGTGCGGCCCCGCGGCGCGGAGCGGGTTAAGCGCGGGGAGGCGGCGGGTGCCGGGAGGGACTGGGGCTGGCGAAGCCGCAGAGCCGGCGGGGCTGCGCCTTCCTCCCCTCCCCCCGCCTCCTCCTCCTCCTCCTCCTCCTCCTCCTCCTCTTCCTCCTCCTCCTTCTCCTCCTCCTCCCGCCGCTCGGGCGCGGAGCGAGCGGCGGGGCCGCTCCGCGGGGCGATGGCAGCGCGGCGCGGGGCGCCCCGGGGGCGCGGGGGGGGGCACTGACCGCCCGGGGCCGCCCCGGCCGGGGGAGCCGCCCCCGCCGCCCCGGGGCCATGTACGAGGGCGCGGCGGTGGCGGGGCTGCCCCCCGGCCCCTTCCTCCGCATGGATTTCTACGGGCCGGGCCCCCGGGGCTGCGCCCCCCGCCGCCCCCCGCCGTGGAGCAGCTCCGGCCGCTGTAGGTACCTGCGCACCGGGGGCGGACGGGGCCCCCCGCGCGTCGCATCGGCTCGGGGAGAGCGGCCCCGAAACGCGGGCGGGGGTGGGGGGGGCTGCGGGGATGGTGCGGGGTGCGGTGCGGGGGCCGTGGGCGGGGGGCTGAGCTCAGTGCTGGTCCTGGAAGAGTGCGGGGCTCAGCCCCCTCAGCCTCCTCCCCACCCGCTCCATGCGCAGAAGCCTCCGGCTCTTTAAACACCCCCTGCCCTGTTTCGGGGGCAGTCGGGGCCGAGCTCGGTGAAGGGGGGCAGGGGGGTCGCCTCTCGCCCCCCCCTTCCCGCAGCGGGGTCCGGGCAGCGCCGGCTCCGCCGGGAATTTCGCTCTCTCCTGATAAAGGCTCCGGGAAAATCCAATTAACTACAGACGGAGCCGCCGCTGCTGCCCAGGCGCGGGGGAGCCCCGGCCTGGGCCCCCACCCTGCCGCGGATCGGGGGGTCCCCCTGGGCAGGGGGTGGACGTGGGGCCGGGCCGGTCCTGTTCCCGCTGGAGGGACCCAGCCCCGTGTCCCTGGAGGAGTCACGGCCCGGTGCCCTGTGCAGGGGGGGCACGGAGGGCACCGGGATGGGCAGCGGGGGGCACAGGCAGCGCGGTCCGAGTGCCGGCCAGCCTGGGAGCTGTTCCCCCACCGGGATGTGGAGCCCTGCTGTGGTTTGTGCCCACGGTGTGGGGGCGAGTGAATTTGTGGGGGGGGGCTGAGGAGTCTCCTGTCCCGGCTGTGGTGTCCTGGCACCCAGGGGCACCACAACGGCCCGGGGAGGGTCCTGCCGGCTTCCGTGGGACTTTCACCCCGCTAAGGGCGGGGATCCCTGGCGGCGGCCCATGGCGGGGTGCCCGCTGTGCCAAAGCGACCCCCGGTGTCGCTCCCCTCATTGTCTCGGGGCCGCTCGACCTTTGCGCTGGCACCGAGCGCGGCCGCGGGGCCTTTGTCTGCGCTGGGGACATGCGGGGGCTCCCGCTGCCTCTGCGAGGCCTCGCTGGGGCGGGGTGGGCACGGGGGTCCCCAGCTCCAGTGCCACCCTTAGCGCTGCCCCCCCACCCCCGGCTCTCTCTGAGCAGGGTCCTGGGGGATATTGTCCCCTCTCTGTGCCCCCCAGTCCTGCGGGGGCTCCCTGTGGGTCGCAGCGCTGCTGGCCGTGTGTCCCTGCCCTGGCTGGGGCGCCTCGGGGCTCTGGTCACGGTGACCATGACCTGGCGAGCGTGTGGGCGGCGGGCGCTGGCGGCGCTCCCTGGCTCTGTGCCCCGCTCCCGACGTCACTCGAGGTGCCCGTGTCTCCCCAGCCCGGGGGTGCCAGCCCGGGCAGGGCTGAGCCGTGCCGTGCCTCAGTTTCCTCAGAGCCAGCTGCGGCTGTGCCCGCTGGCCCCGTGCTGCTGGCAGCTGGCCCAGCGTGGCACTGCCCTGCCCGGCGGGGCGTGTTGTGTTGGCATAAGAGCCAGAGCTGCTCGGGGGGCACGGGGAGCCCACCCACACCCCCGGAGAGGCTGCCACCACGGGGAAACAGAGGCAGCTCCTGAGGGTGGTGGAAAATCCTGTAGGAGCCCACGGAGACAGTGGGAGCCCCCTGCCCCTGTGGAGCCGTGAGCTCTTGGGGGTTTCTGGAGTGCTGTGGGGGTGTGAGAGGGGTGCGTGGGGCTGGATTGTGAGTGGCATCCCCCTGCCGGGCACGGGGTGGCCTCACATGGCCTTGTGAAAGCTGTGGGTGTGTCGGGGTTTGGGGACGCCAGAGCCGGGTGCTGGGCAGGATGCCCGTGGGGACCAGGCGGTGCCCGTGGCCGGTGGCCGCGAGCAGGAGCGGGCACCCCAGGGCTCTGGGTTCCCGGCGCCCTCTGCCCTCCCTCTCTCCCTCCCCCTTCTCCTGCAGAGGCGCAGGAATTCGGGGCACGTGGGATTCTCATCCGCAGGGAAGCCCTGGGTGGGCCTCCACCCTCCTGTGTGGGGGGCTGTGACCCCTGGCACGGCGCTGCCACCGCGCCGCCCTGCGGGGACCCCCGGTGACCCCCTCTGCGACCCTCGGGTGGGCTCCCCCTCTAATCCCCCCATCCTCATCCTCCCCGCTCCGCCGGCCGGGCTGTGTCCCGGAGCACGGCGGGGTGGTGGCGTTGCGGAGGCCGGCGTCCCCTCGGGCAGTGGCACACGGGGTGTCCCCGCAGGCGCTTTCCCACGCCAGGGCGGGGGTGCGGGTGTCGGGGTGCCCCGGGGTCCCCCGGCGCGGGCAGGAAGGAGCCGGCGGGGCCGCGGGCGGGGGCGGCGCGTTCGGCGCTCACCCGGGATCTGGCGGAGCCGCAGCATCTGGTCTGCAGCTGGAGCCGGGCTGCGCTGCCTCGGCCGGGGGGGACAGCGGGGTCCTCCCTGCTGCGGGCTGAGCCTGGGCATTGGGGTCCGCCGTGTCCCCAGCTGCACCCCGGCGCCCAGGCTGGCACCCATCCTGCCCCGCTCCGCGCCTTTGGGTGCTGCTCTGTGCCCACCCAGGCCCGACGCTGCCGTGAGGAGGGCTCCTGGGGAGCTGGCCAGGCTGGCGGCTGTGTCCGTGTCCCCTCCGCGGTGGCACCGGGCTGGTGGCAGCGGTGGTGGCCGGAGATTCGCGGGGTGCTGGCGCAGCTCTGCCAGCGCAGGGACGCGGAGGGAGCCGGGTCCCCTCCCCCGCTCCGCATCCAGCACATCAAAATCTTGTCAAATCCGCGTTTTGTGAGTGCAGCTCTCCACGAGGAAGTTCTTAAATTATATAAAAGAGGCGATAAATTATAGACGACGTTCTCTCAGTCACTTTAATGGCTCCGCTCCCTCGAGTGGCAGCGGTGATTTATTCAGCCCGGGAGCTCTGCCCGGCGCTCGCCCCCGCGCCCGTGTCCCACCCGCCCCCCGGTATCCCACCCCGCACACCCACATCCCACCTCGCAGCCTTGAGTCCCACCCTGCACCCTCCCAGCCCCCCCACACGCTCGTATCCCGCCTTGCACGCTCGTATCCTGCCTTGCACGCTCGTATCCTGCCTTGCACACTCCCGCGGTGCTCCACACTCTCATGTCCCACCCTGCACCATCACCTCCGTGCCCTCAGATCCCACCCCACACATTCCCCCGGTGCCCCACACACTCATGTCCCACCCCATACATTTATATCCCACCCTACACACCCACATCCCACCCCATACACTCATATCCCACCCCATACATTCACATCCCACCCCACACACCCATATCCCACCACCTCCCACTCAACCCCACACCCCATACACATCACAACCCACCCCATACATTCACATCCCACCCCACACTCTCATTTCCCACCCCACACACTCGTGTCCCGCCCCACCCCAAGCACTCCTCGCCCTTCCCCACACTCTCCTGTCACACCCCGCACTTTCCCCGTCCCCGCTGGCGCCTGGGGACAAGCGGGACAAGCGTCAGGGCTGCCTTTGTCCCGTTGACCCCTCCCTGGCCCCATCCCGTGCCCTTTGGCGAGGGTCCCGTGGCACTGCCGGCCTGGGGACCCCCACCCCTCGCCCCCAAATCCCCCACAACGCTGGGGCCCCTTCTCGGGGCCGGGTGTCCCCGGCCGGGGCTCCCCGCAGCTCCCCGGCCCCGGGGGGGCTCCGGCGGCCCTGGGGCCCTTTTTGGGGTGCAGGGGCCGGCGGGGCGGGGGGGGAGCCCAGGCTCCCCCGCCGGGCCTGGCCTTTAATATCCTGTTTGACTGGTTCGCTTGGCTCTGCTGCAGAAAAACATTCGCAAACATCCCGGAGCAGCCGGGGAGCGCTTAACCCCTGCCTGGCTGTGCCCCACGCTGGGGCTGCACCCCAACTGTACTGAGCCCCTCCCCAGCTCCAGGGGTGCACCCTGACCGTCTGAGCCCCCCCACGTGCCAGGGGTGCACCCAACTGTGCTGAGTCCCCTCAGCTCCAGGGGTGAACCCCAACTGCACTGAACCCCTCCCTGTCCGAATAGGGCCAAGGCTTGACTTGGGGGACTTGGGCACATCCTGCAGGGGATGGGAGTGCTTCTGGGGTGCAAGAGGCACATCCCTCCAGGTTTTGGGGTGCAGGAGGGGAACAGGCATGTTCCATGAGGTTTTGGGGTGCAGGGGTGTACTGGCTGTGTCCCCTGTGCTGTCAGGGCCAGGGTCTGCTTGTTATGGGGACAAAGGTGGCACTGCCCTTGGGCATGTCCTCCACTGGGGGACCTCGGGGTGCCAGCTGGGTGCCACTGTGCCTGTCCCCTCCTGGGGGGCCATGGCTGGGGGTGGTGAGTGACCCTGGGGCTGTGGGGGTCACCGTGTGTGTGCAGGTGTCACACTGTACGTGTGCCCACACGTGTGACTGAGTGTGTGGCACTGGCCCGCCCAGGCTGGCCCTGCACCCTCCATCCCCTCATCCACTGGCAGTGCTGCCTGGGCTGGGGGCTCCTGGGATCCCAGCCCTTTTCTTTTCTTTGTATTTCTTTTTTTCCCTTTTTTTTTTTTTTTTTGTCTGCCTGAATTCCACATCGTCTCTGTGACCTGGAAATGTCACGTTGCATCTTCCCAGCACGCGTCCTCTCCCCGCTGGCCCCGCTCGACCTGGCGCCAGGGCCGGGCTGGGCAGTGCTGGGCTGGGGCTGCCGGGACCCCTGGAGCTGGGGAGCATCCTTGGGGTGCGGGGTGAGGGTCTCCCTGCCTGGGGGGCTCCGTGTTTTGAGTGTCTCCCCTTGCCCACAGCCGTGGAGACGCAGAGCACCAGCTCGGAGGAGATCGTGCCCAGTCCCCCCTCGCCCCCACCCCTGCCCCGCATCTACAAGCCCTGCTTCGTGTGCCAGGACAAGTCCTCGGGGTACCACTATGGGGTCAGCGCCTGTGAAGGCTGCAAGGTGAGCGCTGCCACCGGCCCCCAATGCCACCAGGGCTCCCCGGGCTCCTCGGAGCGCTCGGGGTGCCCGTGGCGGGCGCTGACGGGGCCGTGCGGGGTCCCCAGGGCTTCTTCCGCCGCAGCATCCAGAAGAACATGGTGTACACGTGCCACCGGGACAAGAACTGCATCATCAACAAGGTGACACGCAACCGGTGCCAGTACTGCCGGCTCCAGAAGTGCTTCGAAGTCGGAATGTCCAAGGAGTGTGAGTGGGGATGGATGGGGATGGGGATGGAGATGGAGAAGGGATGAAGGGACACCGTGCCTGGTGTCCTGCTCAGGGGGTTCTGGGTGTGATGGGTCATCCCAGCAGCCCCCACCGTGTGCCCAGCAAGGCTCAAGGGGGATGGGGACCCCCTGGGATTGTGTCACAGCCTGGCAGTTGCCCAGGCAACACGTGATTGATAATGTCAGAGATAAATGACGCTGAGGAGGCCTCCCTGCTCTGCTGGCAGTTGTCATGGTGCCCGGCTGTGCCCCCACGGTGGGTGCCTGGAGGGATAGGGCTGCTGAGGCTCAGCTGCCTCCCTGAGTCCTGCCCCATCTGCCAGCCCCTGGGGACTGGGACCCCTGGGAGGAGCTGGCAGAGCCTGGGGGGCCAGGAACTGCCAGAGGGGTTCAGCATCCCAGGAGCTCACCCTGCACCTAAGAGGGGTCCTGGCCCTCTCAGCCTACAGAGACTGATCCCTGCAGGGCTGGAGCTCCTCCCAGCTGCTCCCCCCTTCCCAGCTGCCACCCCCAGGGTCCCTCCTGTGCCCTTCACCCAGTGTGGTGGCTCAGCTGCCATTCTCTGTCCCCGGGGTCCCTCTCTGATGTGTTGCTTTGCAGAGCACTGTCCCCTTGGCACGGAGCGTGGGCCCCCCAAGGGTGCAGGGTCTGACTGATGACTTGGGGGTTGTTTAAAGGAATCTGTGGGGCTGACGGCTCTGCTGGGAGCTTGTCACTACAGCTGAGCCCATTGCTGGTGGCAGGTCCCCATCCTGCCCCGAGGGGCAGAGTGGGGTGGGGCAGGAGCTGGGTGGCACCAGGGGTAGGTGACAATGACCCTGCCGTTCCTGCAGCTGTCCGCAATGACCGGAACAAGAAGAAGAAGGACGTGCCCAAGCCGGAGTGCTCGGAGAGCTACATCATCACACCTGAGGTGGAGGAGCTCATCGAGAAGGTGCGCAAAGCCCACCAGGAGACCTTCCCTGCGCTCTGCCAGCTCGGCAAATACACTACGGTGAGTGTCACGGGGTTCCTGGGGATCCTGGGGGGCCGGGGATGGTGGCACCCCTCCTGTGCCCTCATCCCCGACCTCCCACCACAGAACAACAGCTCGGAGCAGCGCGTGTCCCTGGACATTGACCTGTGGGACAAGTTCAGCGAGTTGTCCACCAAGTGCATCATCAAGACGGTGGAGTTTGCCAAGCAGCTCCCCGGCTTCACCACGCTCACCATCGCCGACCAGATCACCCTCCTCAAAGCCGCCTGCCTCGACATCCTGGTGAGCACAGGTCTTGGGTTGCTGCTGTTAATTGCTGCCCCGAGATGTGCAGGGTGTCTCTGTTTCGGCCCGCACAGCTGAAGAACGAGTCTGAACTCTTCAGTTTTCGGTCTTGAGGTTGTTTATCAATTCTTATCTATAAAATTTTCTTTCTGCCCAGCCGAGGTCTGCTCAGCAGGGCAGCCACAGGCACTCTGACAGCCCCCGAGGCGGTGCTGTCCTTTTATACTACAAACTACGTATAACATATTTACACTTAATTCCCAATACCTATCACCTGTGTTAGACAGTGCACTTCTACTCTAAACCAATCCCAAAGTGCCAACATCACTGCAGAAAATGGAGAAGAAGAAGAAGAAGAAGAAAGGCTGGACATGCCCAAGTTCCTCCATCTTGTCCCCATAACCCCCAAACCAAAAATCCTAAAATCTACATTTTCACCCTGTGATAATTTTATTATTACACCATTCAAACCTCTGGGACTTTCAGGTCCTCATACAAAGTTGGCAACTTGCTCCAGGGGTCAAAATCAAATCCCCAGGTGTTTTGGGCTGCGTGCCAGGGTCTCTGAGCCCCCCGGCGGGGTCCTCAGCAACTCTGGACACCCGGAGGGATGCACTGAGTTCTGACACACGGGGACAAGGATGGGGACAGGGCTGAGGAGGGGACACCAGGCTGAGCTCCCCGCCCTCTGTCCCCACACCAGATCCTGCGGATCTGCACGCGCTACACGCCGGAGCAGGACACCATGACCTTCTCGGACGGGCTGACGCTGAACCGCACGCAGATGCACAACGCGGGGTTCGGGCCCCTCACCGACCTGGTGTTCGCCTTCGCCAACCAGCTGCTGCCGCTGGAGATGGACGACGCCGAGACCGGGCTGCTCAGTGCCATCTGCCTCATCTGCGGAGGTGGGTGCAGGGATGGGCACCTGCCCAGTGCCCGTGGGCCCGCGGTGCAGCCCGGCCGTCCTCCCCACAATGGCTGAGCAAGGAGACCCCAAATGAAGCCCAAGTGGTGGGAGCTGGGAACGCACAGGATGCGCTGTTCCCCTCAACCACTGTGTGTGCCCCCTCCCCAGACCGCCAGGACCTGGAGCAGCCTGACAAGGTGGACAAGCTGCAGGAGCCACTGCTGGAGGCACTGAAGATCTACGTGAGGAAGAGGAGGCCCAACAAGCCCCACATGTTCCCCAAGATGCTCATGAAGATCACAGACCTGCGCAGCATCAGCGCCAAGGGTGAGGCTGCTGCGGCTTTGGGTCCTGAGGGAGCATCCAGGGGACAATGGGGGGTCCGGGTCACTCAGCATCCTCCAGAGGGGATGAAGGACACACCCAGCACTTCATCTTCCAGAGATGCTGGAGATGAGACCATGTCCCTTGTCCTCAGTGCCCAGGGAGAAGCAAAGCTGGGGGTGTCAGTTTGAGGCTGCTGTTTTGGCAGTGTCACTTTTTGGATGCCATTTTGGTGGTGCCATTTGGTTTTTTT
This sequence comes from Diglossa brunneiventris, assembly GCA_019023105.1. NCBI lineage: Eukaryota > Metazoa > Chordata > Aves > Passeriformes > Thraupidae > Diglossa > Diglossa brunneiventris. The sequence goes on along the minus strand of CM032379.1, from coordinate 3,876,190 downwards.
GGGGTGCCTTTTGGGGGTGCCATTTTGGGGTTTTTTTTAGGGTACCATTTGAAGATGCCACTTTCAGGGTCCTGTTTTGGCAGCACCAAAAATGGCGTGCCATTTTTTGGGTGCCAGTTTTTGGGCACCCATTTGGGTGGGTGCCAGTTTTAGTGTGCCATTTTTTAGTGTGCCATTTTGGTGGTGCCATTTGGGGTTTTTTTGGGTGCCTTTTGGGCATGCCATTTTTTTGGGTGCCAGTTTTTGGGTGCCCATTTGGTGGGGATGCCAGTTTTAGTGTGCCATTTTGGTGGTCCCATTTTGGGGTTTTTTGGGTACCATTTGAGGGTGCCACTTTCAGGGTGCTGTTTTGGGCATGCCATTTTTTGGGTGCCAGTTTTTGGGTGCTCATTTGGGGGGAGTGCGAGTTTCAGTGTGCCATTTTTTATTGTGCCAGTTTGGTGGTGCCATTTTGGGTTTTCTTTGGGTACCATTTGGGGGTGCCACTTTCAGGCTGCTGTTTTGGGCGTTCCATTTTTTGGGTGCCAGTTTTTGGGCACTCATTTGGGGGAGTGCCAGTTTTAGGGTGCCACTTTTTAGCGACGCAGTTTTGGTGGTACCATTTGGGTCTTTCTTGGGTACCATTTGGGGGAGGCAGATTTAGTGTGACATTTTGGGTGGTTTTGAGTGCCATTTTGGTGGTCCCATTTTGGGGTTTTTTTTGGGTACCATTTGGGGATGCCACTTTCAGCTTGCCAATTCTGGGAGCGGCCACTTTGTGGCAGCCCCCTGCCTGACCCTGACCCTCCCGCAGGCGCCGAGCGGGTGATCACGCTGAAGATGGAGATCCCGGGCTCGATGCCGCCGCTCATCCAGGAGATGCTGGAGAACTCGGAGGGCATGGACACGCTGGGGGGGCAGGCGGGCGGCCCCCGCGGGGGCAGCCTGGGCCCCCCCCCGGGCAGCTGCAGCCCCAGCCTTTCCCCCAGCTCCAACCGCAGCAGCCCGGCCACGCACTCGCCGTGACCCGCGCCCGGCGCGCACCAGGACAGAGCCGCCGGCACCGGGGGGAGCCCCCGCGCCCAGCCCGGCCCGGCTGCAGCCCCCCCACCCCCGGGGCGGACTCCTCGGCAGCCCCCGCCGGAGCGGATCCCCCCACAGCGGCCCCGGGCCCAGCGCGTTGGTTGTGTCACATTTCAGGGGCGCGGGGACCTCGGGGACGCCCCGGCCCCACCAGCACCAGCACCCACGGGATCGCGACCACCGAGCCACCCGCCCCCCCCCCGCCCCGCCCTGGCTGTCCGCGGGGGGGGGCCCGGCCAGCCCCGCACGCCGAGGAAGCAGAGTCATTTAAAAGAGAAAAGAAAGCAAAGTATATATATATAAATATCTATAAATATCTATAAATACGTTTTAAAACCTTTGTAAAAGTTTGGAGGGGTTTTTAGGCCTGTGCAGGTGGAGGGGGCACGGCGGGCGCTGCCGGGGGAGGGTGGGCGGGGGGGGGCACACGGTTTATTATTATTAAATTCCTTTTTTTTTTGTTGTTGTTGTTGAGATTTTAGTGGATTTAGAGTCGGGGGGCACCGGGCAGGCCCTGCCCCGGCCCCCCAGGCGGGGAGGGGACTGTGGGGGCACAGGGTGGTGCCAGTCCCGGCCTCCCGGGGATGGGGGGCCCGGCCCTGCCGGCACGGGGAGGACGGGGAGGGGGGACGGGGGGGGCTGGCTCCAGAATAAAGTTTATTTATTCTAGTGCCTGGCTCGTTATTCTTGTGGGGGTACCAGGGGAGGAGGGGGAGCCGGGGTGGCGAGGAGATGGTCAGGCTGTGGCACCCCAAGCCCTGTTGAGGGGGGGTGTTCTTTGCTGCAGGAGGGCAGCCCAGGGCCCCCCATATTGCTCTGCCTGTCTGGTCATCCCCAAAGACTGGGACAGAACCCCAGTACCCTAAATCTCTGATCTTCCCACCCTTGAGGCCACAGTCATGTCCCTCTATGCCAGGGGCCAGCCCTGATGCATTTGTGACACTCCCAGCACAGGGTTTGGGGACAGCCCTGGCCCTCCCATGCCGGGCTGGGGGGTCAGGGGTGTTCCCACCACTGCGCAGGGATGGGACCTGTTTATTTTCTTTTTGTCCGTATTTTTTTTCCATCAGCTGCCGGGTGAGCCCTGTGTCCGCCGCCCACAACAGGAACCGGGGGGCACCGGGGGCACGGGGGCACAGCCCGGCCCGGCGCGGATTCCCTGGCACGGCGAGGGCCGAGACCCCTCTGGGGCCGGGAGATCCGCTGTCACCGCCGGGCTGACACCGGCCACAGCTCGTCGCAGCCGGGTCACACGGTGAGGTCCCCCCGCGGGTGGGGTCCCTCCGCAGCCCCCCCGGGAGCCGGGCCCCGCTCCTGCGGGCGGTGGCAGCAGCCGGGCCGGGCCGGGGGCCCCTTGCGCAGGAGGTGGGCGAGCTCGGCCAGGCTGAGCAGCGCCGAGACCAGCCCTACCACGAAGTAGAAGTGGATGAAGACGGTTTTCTCGGTGGGGCGGGAGACGAAGCAGTCGACGCGGTGCGGGCAGGGCCGGCGGCGGCACACGAAGAGCGGCTGCACCCTGAAGCCGTAGAGCAGCGCCTGGCCCAGCAGGAAGCCCAGCTCGGCGGCGATCCGAGCCACCACGCTGCCCACGTAGAAGGGCTGGAGGCGGCGGGCGCGCTGGCCGGGAGCCCCCCCGCGCCCCGGCTTGGCCGCCTGGTGCACGGCGAAGATGACGAAGAGAGCGGCGGGCGCCGAGAGCACGACGACGTGGAAGACGAGGAAGCGATAGTGGGAGATGGGGAAGGCGGCGTCGTAGCACACGGGTTTGCAGCCCGGCTGCTGCGTGTTACACACGAACTCCTCCTGCTCGTCCTCGAAGACGTCGCTGCCCACGGTGGCCAGGACCAGGATGCGGAACAGGAGCATCACCACCAGCCAGAAGCGGCCCACCATGGGCGAGTGCTCCTGCACGGCGTCCAGCAGCGAGCTCAGGAAGCCCCACTCGCCCATGGCCGCGCTGCGGGAGCGGGGTCAGCGCTGGGGGGGACGCAGTGACCGCCGGGTCGGACCCTGGTGGCAGCACGGTCCCTCCAGTTCTCCATCCTCCCGCCATTCCCAAACGCATCGCGGCGTGCCCGCTCACGGGAGGGTGCCCAGGCACTGCCAGGAGTGTCCCCAGGCACCCGCTGTGCCCAGGACTCGCTCCCCCAGGGATGGGTCCAACAGGGCAGGACCAGCAGATTCCCCATCCCCGGTCCCCCCGCACAGCTCGGCCTGGCTGAGCTGTGGCCCCCCACAAGAGCCCCGTACCTGCGTGGGCTGCGGTCCACGGTGTGCCAGCGCTGCTGGCAGCGGCTGTCCAGGGCCGTCCAGGACTGTCCGGTCTCTTTGTCCAGCTGGGATGGGATAATGGTCCCACAGCCACGCCTGGAGTCCTTTTAAAGGGACAGAGCGCCCGCAGGGGCGCCTGGAGGGAGGGAAGGGCTCAGCACTGCCGGTGGGGCTCAAGGACAAAAGCTGCCCTGCCCAGGGCCAGCAGCTCCCAGGTTGAGAGAGGGGTGGTGGCCCCCTCAGTGCAGAAATGCCCCCAAACTTTGTCATTTCCAAACCCCCAGGGCCTCAGGCCACAGTGCTTGGCCCCCAGAAGACCCTCCCCCCCTTGCTGGCATCACCCCCTGACACATCAGAGCCTGGGTACACCCAGCCCTGCTGCCACAGCTCCAGCCCTGCAGTGCCTGGGGGATGCTCACAGCTGGCACCATCCCTCTCTGCCCCAGGATTCTGTGCCAGGGCTGTTGGGGGTCCCATGGATCTTCCCAGGTTGTCCCCAGCTCTGGCACGTGTAGACTAATCCCTACAAAATCCTGTGTGGCACAGCCAGGGCTCCTGCCAGCCCGGGCACAGTGCTGGCAGCACTTTGGTAATGGGACAGAGCCCAGGACAGCACAGGTCACCCTCAGACCCCCCTGATGCAGTGCCCAGGGTGGGTAAGTACCTGATGCCCCAGAGCCCAGCTCTCATCCAACAACATCCCCAGCACCCCATCCAAAGTTTTGGGATGGGAAACTCCTGGTATGGACTCCGTGGTCCACTCTGTGTTCCCAGAGCTCTCCATCCACCTGAGGGTGATGGCAGAGTTCAGAGAGCAGCCCCACAGCCCACCCGTGGCTCTGTCATGGGTTTTGTGCAGCAAGAGGAGCTGTAAATAGCCCGGCCCGCGCAGGGGACGCGCCAGAGACGCTCTCCAGAGCCAGTGGAAAATCTGACAGAGCTTTCCACACTTGACTGGGTTCCAGCAAAGCACCGATAGCACGGGGGGCCCTGGGCTTTCATGGAATCATGGAATGGTTTGGATGGGAAGGGAGCTTAGAGCTCATCCAGCCCCATCCCCTTGCATAGGCAGGGACACCTTCCACTAGACCAGGTTGTTCCAGCCTGGCACTGGACACTTCCAGGGATGGGGCAACCACAGCAGCTCTGGGCAAGCAGCTCCCCCCATGCTGGGGACCACAGGGGTGTTCACAAGAATTCAGCTGTGGAGCCACAATGGCCACAGCCAGTGGGGAAGTGGCCAACCAGCCCAGCACCCCCAGAGATTGTGCCAAGCCCTTTGCTCTGACAGAGGGAGGGCTTAGCACAAGCTCTGCAGTTGTTATTTCCCAAAAAACCCATGGTGAAGTGAAGAAAATAAGTACAAACAGTTTTATTAGACAAATACTTAAACAAACAAACTCAGGACAAGAACAAACACAGAAATATTTACATAGTGAAGGAATAGTGCTGAAAAAAAGACTCCAGCTCACCTGTGTTGGTTGGTAGAATTAAAAATTAATGTATTTTAGTACTATAAGATATTTCAAGAGGCATGTATAAATTTTAAAGGATTTGGCATGTTCTAAAGTCAACTTTAACACTAAAATGACCACAAAGTGTCAAATAATGGGGAAGAGGGAAGTGCGGCAGCACTTGCTGGGCACATGGCTCCAGTGTTCACCAAAAAGGGGATGTTCCTGTTTAAACAAATCTAACTTATTTAAAACCAAAGAAAAAACAAGCTGTGTTCACCGGTAATGAACAGTTTTGGAGTGGCTCACATTTGGTGAAGATTTCCTAGGCTGAGATGGTCTTTGGTGGGAGATCTGGAGCGCTGCTGAAGGCTTGTTGTGGATCTGGAGTTTAAAATTTTCCTAAGAACTCAAAACATGTCATCCTCAGAGGACTCCTCCAGGTACTGGACGGGTTTTTTGGCACGGCCAGGCCTGGCACGGGGCTGAGGTGCAGGGCTTTCGTCACCAGAGTCAATGGTGAAGGTGTCTTCCTGTACCTTGGATTTCTGGAGGGAAAGCAGGAAAGGAATCAGGGATCTGAGCACCCACAGGGAACATGATGAGCACCACACGCCTGCTGTGTCGTGGGGACAGTGGGAGCAGACCAAGGATCTGGGGTGTCTGACCCTTATGGGGGGAGAGGTTCTTATCCCAGAGGGAGGCTGGGCACTGCCCAGGCTCCCCAGGGCACGGTCACAGCCCCAAGGCTGACACAGCTCCAGAAGTGTTTGGACAACACTCAGGCACAGGATGGGATTGTTGGGGTGCAGGGCTGGGAGTTGGACTCTATGATCCTTGTAGGTCACTTCCAGCTCAGAATATTCCATAATTCTATGAGCCTCCTCTTCCCCATTCCCCACACCGAGGTAGAGGTCTGACCTCCACCAGCTTTTCCTGACAGAAGAACCCACCCAACACTCTGAGGTTCCCTCACTGCACAAACCTTTGATACAACAGATTTGGCAGACTTGGAGCCAAAATCCGAATCGGAATCCGAATCCAAAGAGCTTGGCTGCCTCTTCACAGCCTTCCTCCCCTTGGCGTTGTCACCCTTGGCACGCAGGGGTCCCTCCTTGGCTGCTGGCTTGGCTTTGGGCGCAGCCTTTTTCTTGGCCAGGATATCCATGATGGAGGGCTGGTTGTCTGGAACAGAACATGGTGTTAAACCCCTGTTTCACTGCTCTCTCCTTCCCAGTTTGGGAATTACTTCCAACAGAAACAGGCTCCATGCTGCTGCAGGGTCAGCGCACAGGTCGGCTCCGTTTGAAGCTGGGATTTCTAGAAAGATCTCTCTTCCACAGATGGTGAGGAATGAGGTTGTTTATCTGTTCAGTTCCGCTACATTTAGAGGATCAAATTAAAGCGTCCCCAAAGCAATTTACAGACTATTTCAGATTGAAAAGTCCTGATCTCTCAAGGCTCCAGAACCCATCTCAGACCTTCAAAATCCTGCACAGCAAGGAAGGAATTTCCCAAACACACAACTCATTCCTTCTTACCCATATTTTCACTTTTTAAAAGAGCATCTTGAAGCACAGCTCATTTCAGGTTATTTCTGAGTGATAACATGCTTTCTCAATTTAGGAGTGGAAGTAACACTATTTTCCTGCTGGGATCAACACCGAGTTGATTCCATTTGGAATATACAAAACAGTGTCAAAGTCTGGGGTTTAAAAAACCCTGAGTCAAATGCTGGAGATGGATGAGATGGATCCAGCATTGAATAGATCAAACTACCCCCAAGAGCTTGCCTGCTTTCTTCCCAAAAAGACACAAAGTAGGACATTGACTGCAAGACACAAATTCCACTCGAATTATCCCTGCCAAGTATTACATAGCACTGTAGGAAGCATTCACTTTTCCTGTTCCCAAACTAAAATTCCCTCCCTCCTAGCATGTCCAGCATGAACTAGAACACGATATGTTTGGAAACAGACCTCAAACATGACAACCAGAGAACCTCTGCCACAAACCTCAGATCTTTGCTGAAATGCAAACTCCAGTTGCCCAGGCCCTGGAACGTCAAGCGAAATCACTGGGACTGTTTCCCACAGGAATTATAATTATTCTCTAAAACTGCTGTTGCTGAGCTGCCCTTACCCTTGGTGGCTCCAGCCTTCTTGGCTGCTACAGTTTTTTTGGGCACAGCTGTGGTGCTTGGCACTGGGACGGATGGAGCTGCAGGAGCCTGGCTCACCTTGTCCTCAGGGACATCTTGGACTGGAACGGGATAAGGAAAGCAGAAAGTCAGCCTGAAACAGCCAAATTATCCCCTCTGCTCTTCCCTGTGCACTGCTGAGGGATTATAGAGCAATCCACGTGGTTTAAGAGGTCTCACACTCACCAGGAACAGCACTTGGCACTGCCTTTTGCTTGGGAGCTTTTGCTGCTTTTTCACTGGTTTCCCTGGAAAACAAAACCCCAAGTTTTTAATTCAGTTTATGAGGCACTAAATAGGGGAATAAAAAAAAAAAGCTTTTAACTTCTGTGTAGCATTAAGCACAATTTCCAGTGATTATGGAAAAATACTCACTTGGGAGCAGGTTTGGGCTTGGGAGGAGCCTTTTTCTTAGAGTTTGTGTCCGATTCAGAGTTGCCTTCACTGTCACCCTGGAATTCAGAGTCCTCATCTGAGCTGGAGTGATTCGAGTCTGAAATGACCATGGGCTTGACTTTGGCTGATGGAAGAACACAGATGTGTTATTTTACACATTTGGCAATATGCAGCTCTGTTTATTTTTCAATATTTTAGCTACAGTTATTAAAAAATAAAGATTTGAATAAAAACAAGCAGATGCTGAGTCTGCCAGGGAGAAGACTCCAAATGACAAGTGTGTTCTGTCATTTGGAGTCTTCCAACCTCACCCACAACACATTTAATGTGCCAAGACAGTTGTGTAATTAAACCAAATAGCCATATTTCTCTAGTTGCCCATTTCTGCTTTTCCTTGAAAATATGCACAAATGGTAGAAATATTGAATAGTAAAATAAAGAAGCCCTTTAAAGATGATTTCTAAATGTGATCTGAGGCTCTGGGAGGTCCCTATCTAGTCTCCACAAGGAGGACCATCCTTCTCCTGCATCCTTGTCCTCACTCACCTGCTGCCTGGCGAACCACTCGCTCTCTTTGAGGAGGTGCTTCAAAGTCAGACTCTGAATCAGACCCTGAGTCAGACCAAGGGTTTCGTTTCTTCGTTTTCTTTAATGGCTTGAAAGGCAGAGTGGCCTGTCTCTTAGCTCCTGAAAAATATTGGGAGGCAGGATGAACCAGCAAACTTCCATGTATATATAGTTCAGGCTCAGCAGTTCAAGCTCAGCTTAGAAATACACTGAATTCAGAGGATTCTGGCTTAAACAAAGAGAAATAGGAATCTATCCTGCTTGACTGTTATCCAGGATCACTTTCTCACCCAGTTTTTCCAAAATTTCTGATCCTAGGTGTTGCTTACCACCTTCAGGAAGAGGTCAGATAACCAAACTGACAACCCTTTCCCTCTTTTCCTTGGAGGGAATAACATCAAAGCATTTACCTTGCTCAGTCTTCAGCTTCTGTGCTAATCTCTTCTTCAGGCCTGCAGTCTCCTTCTCTCCGGATGTGTTTTCATCCTGATTCTCATCAAATTCAGTTTTTTCACTCTGCAGATGCAAGCAGATACCAAACAGTGAGTCAGCTCACAGAGAAGAGGCACATGGGGTAATGGAGGAAGGAGCTGCTTATTTTAGCCATGTAAAAGTAGTGCTACAAGAAACCTAAGTCTGTGAAATAAACTGTGTGTAGAATTGATTACAGACAGGATCTATAAATTGGACAGGATCTACCCCCAAATCAGGTGACTTAAAAGGCAAAATCCAACATGAACAAAAACAGGAACTCTGGCCCCACTCCTGAGCACTCTGGTCCTGCTGCTGGCTCTGGGGGGGATGGGGATGCAGGACAGGACAGGGTGGGATAAAAACAAAAGCAAGAATTATTTGGAAAAACTGTTGGGTGGAATCATGTGGAGGAAAAGAGTGACCTGTGTGGCTTCCAGGGTCAAACAGGTGAAGGGATGGGTTATATCTCTCTGTTGGAAATGGCTGAATGACACAATTTCAACTAGTCCTATAAAAAGACTTCAATCTTTTTTATCTCCTTGATACAGAGAACAATGATGGCATTACGTGGGTGAAAGCATTGCAGGATATGTAAAGGCTGTTCTGGAGAAGGGAATGTACTGGCTGTGCTTCCTGCCTGCTAGAGGGTTTATCAAATTCCCAAGACACCTGGAACAACCTTACTTGCATCCACCTCCCTTTCTGAGCTACCAGCCCATCCCTGGCAGGGCAATGTGCCAAAAATTTCCCTCTAAGCCACCTCCTGGTATGTGAGTCTGTTCTCCTTCAGACTGAGATACCCCTATTCCCAGTGTTTCCCAAATCCTCAGGATTGGGTCCTATCCCTCTCTCCTTGAACAACTGCTTCAACAGGACAAGTCCAGCTAACAAGGATTCACATTCTTTAAGACTGTATTAAAGAGGATGTAAAGGAAGATGGAAGATTTGGAATATTCCTTTTTACCTTTACTTTCTTCTTAGTTTTCTTCTCTGCCTCTGCCTTCATCTCAGCAGTGATCCGAGGAACAACCCTGATGCCATGAGGGGATGGCATCACTTCTGCCAGCTGGGCCTTCTTCACCTTTGCTTTCCCTCCTTTCACCTTCAGAGGTTTGCCAACAATCCCTGCACTCTCATCCTGTGCTTGCTTGGCCTCCACTACCTGCAGAGGGGAGCACAAAAGTCAATAAAGGGCTGGTGGATAAGATGAGGGAGTTGATTTTCTGCACTGAGCATTGACATACATCGAGTTCTTCGATGAAGGCAGCAAGGTCTTCCTTCCACAGGTCAGAGGGACTCTTCCTCTTAAGGTTTTCCAGCTCCTTTTCCTAAAGGGAATCACAGATAATCATTAATAACACATTTCAATCCACCAGCCAAAAATAACCTGTATAACACATAATATATTGTAAATATAATGCTTTTATAAGGAAAGGAAGGCACATACTTTGTTATCCCTCTGCTTGCAGAGCTCATCTTTCTTCTCCTTGGTCAGATACCACAGGGGCATGTTCAGCAGGTAGTTGAAGTCTGGGCCAGAGGCTGCAGCTGATTCTTTGTCACTCTCTTCTTCCTCCTCCCCCTCCTCTTCATCCTAAATGTGGATTTGAAACAAACACAGTCAACAAAAACCCTGACACACATGGGTAGGGCTACTGATCAAACACGGAAACTCTTGGAATCCTGTTAATTGAAAAGCAACTTGGGCCTCTCTAAGGATTACAAAGCCTCAGAGCTCGGGGCCAGTTTGGGCATATTCAGAGGATGACTGAGGCATTACCTTGTTCTGAGCCTCCTTCCAAGCCTTCACTGGATCAGACTCGTACCCTCTCTGGATGAGAACTTGAATCAGCTCTTTCTTGGGTTTGTTTTCTGCAAACAGACATTTCAGGATTGTCACTCAATGCCCACTACCAGTGGCTGTTAGGAGTGACAGATGATCTTTACAGTTTGGATCCTGTGGTTGTAGCTGCTCAGCATCTTACAGAGCTCCAAACAAGCCTTTCCATATCACAGCTGGGACATGTGGAAGAGCCTGAACAATACCTGAAAAACTCCTATTTAGCAGGAGATTTGTCAGGGAAGCATTGCTCCTGTACCAGCCAAAACAGTGTTAATATTTTTCTTTGTTTCCATACATGCATTTCCCTGTTTTAAGTAGTTTTTGAACTTGGGGAAAAAAGGTATGATGGTATAAACATCAGGTGGAGAAAGAAACTCTTGATAGCTTGGTATAGCTTGCACCTCATTAGACATCACCCAGGAAATTTATGCTCTAAGTGCTCAACCACTGGAAATGCTTCAGCTGGAATTTGCTCCTTTTTAAGGTATCAGAAACCATCAACCATGAGACACAAATACAAATGAAACCAGCTCTGGCAGCCTTGGAACTACTTATTACAAAAAAACCCAAGAAAATGCATTTCAGGGGAATTATTTCTCTTCCTGAGTTCAGTCAGACAGACTCGAGCTGCTGGGATTACTGGGCTGCCTTCAGACACAAACCACAAAGCATCTTATGACACGTTGTCTGGCCGTGAAGGCAGCGGAACACAGCCCGGCTTTTACACCGAGGGGGAAAAGTTGATTGAAAAATGTGAATGTTGGGAACAAAGATCTGCTTCTTTTTCTAGCTCATGATTCTCAGATGCTGCTGCTTGAGTATCATCTAAGTTTGAAACCCCCAGTCCACTGAGAACTTGATTTGGAGTATTTTTGCAGAGGTTCACAAAGATAATGGAGAGAGATGCAGGTTCTTAAGAATGCATTCAACAGCAAACACTGTCCCTTTCTAAATCCACAAATAATTCTTACTCCTACCAAATCAGAAATAAATGGGAATTATTGCTAAACTATTAAAAAATTCTCTCAAAAATTCTCAAATACAGAGCAGGAAAGCTGCATTAGTATCCCATTGTCATTATTATGTGTATAATACACAGACCAAGGATACTGAAGCATTTTCCTCTTAGATGTCACAAGAACAGAGATAAGCCCTGGTGTGGTTTGTAAAAACCAGCCTGGGGCTCAGGGGGTGCTGACAGAGCTCAAGAGATCACCCATTTCTCCCAGTTCCAATGCCGGTCACCAAAAACAACATACCAATCACAATTTTGCCATCTATTTTCTCCAGGATGAAGCGAGCCTGGTTGCTCAGCTTTGCAGACTCAGCACCCAGCATCCCAATGAGCCATTCCTTCCTCAGATTGTAATATCGGAGCCGGAGTTCAAAGAACTCCTTAAGAATATCCTGGGGAGAGTCGTATTTCTTGAGAAAGCCGACATGGTCAAAAAGAACCTGGAGGAAAATGAAAGAACACAGGTGTTATGATGATAAAACTGATCCCAAACCCACTGGAAAGTTACCTGTAACACAGGTGTGATGGTACCACTGAATTATTAACCAACAAATTATCAAATTTCAGTGTTGTTCTAGAAACTACTTCAGTTTGTGAGCACAGCAGCAGAGACAATTTTAGAATTTCAGTGTTCTTGAATACAAGCAGTAGAGTGAAGTTTACTTGAATCTTAGAGCTCTGTGCGGGACAAACATCTTGCATCAAAGCTTCACACATTGTCAGGAACCAGACGTTCAGTGCCCCTGCTGCTGGCTCACAGAGCTCTGCAAATTGTGATTTCAGACCATTTTGCCTCCTTCAGGCAAACCATCCACTCTGGACCCACTCCTAAGCCAGGCTCTTGACCTTTGAAAGCTGATTTAAAACCAGTAACAGCAGAAAAATCAAAGTGAATAGGTTACTGCCAAAGAGGATTTTTGTTTCACGCAACGACTGCAGCTGTCCACAGAGTCTGAGTTAAACCAAGAAATTCCTTCAGCAAAATCTGTCACGTACCATGGAGTTGCACGTCAAACTTGTTTGGAGTTTGAAGACCTTATGCAGCCCCACAGCTTCGGCTTCTGCTAGTTTATCTTCAGTCATCTTCACCACAAACCTCACCGTGGTGTCTGTGTGATATTCTTTGTAGTCTGTGATTAGAGGGGGGGTCTTCTCAGTCCCATTCAACATCGGCTCCAGAACCTGCTCTTTATATGTCTGAGGAAAGAAACAAAGTCAGATCCAAAACCCACTACTCACTTTTTGCTTTAAAGAGCAAACTGTACATTCCCAGAGCAGATTCCCTGTTTATTACCTGTGTCCATGTTCTGACAGGCAGCTCAGTGATCTCGATGGTTGTAGAATCAAGGATGGACACTTCACCACTTATCACATACTGATTAGGCCCCAGCTCATCTATGGTGCCTTTGAAATTCTTGTAACTGGGAAGCTGAGGAGAAAAAACACTGGATTCAGCTTTGTGTGGATGCCTCTTTTTTTAAGTATGCCCATAAAATGCTCAATATGAGCTCAATAAACTAACAAGCAAGATATTTGTTTTTTAATTATATTATTTACCATTGGCAGTGGCTCTTCTCCATCCATCAGCCGACGGATATTGTTAACAACTTCCCTGATATCAAAGTTGGGGATTTTACAGGCCCAGCCAGTGCCAATCCCTTCAGCCCCATTGACCAGCACCATTGGAATGATGGGCATGTACCACTCTGGCTCCACACGCTGGTTGTCATCATAGAGGAACCTCAGGATGTTGTCATCCATTGGTGGGAACACCAGGCGTGCCAGGGGACTGGAACAGAGAAGGGAATTTAAACCCAAATTCTTGTTACAGAACATGACTGCCATGCAAAAAAACCTCTCCTTAATTTTTATTATCCCACCATATCCAAAAGTCTCCCTTTGGTTCTGCTTCCATTTCCATATTCTCTGTGCTGATGGCCACATTTCTATAATGAAACCCAGCACCTGAATCTCACTTCAATTGTTGCTACTCTGAGCATGCAAGTATAGCCCAAAGTTTTAAAGGGAAAAATCCAATTTGTTTTTCATTCTAATTGCTGTAAAATTGAGTTCTTTAGGACAGTAAGAACTTTAGAATGCTGACCTGAGCATGGTGAAGATGTATCGAGGGCTGGCAGAGTCTTTGCCTCCATGCAGCCTTGTGCCAAACTGACCAATGGGCTGGAGCAAGTTGAGGTTGTTGCTGCCCACAAAGTTTTGAGCCAAGTTAATGATGGTCATCATCAGTGCAGCCTGCAATAAAGGAGGTGCAAAGTTGTGCAATTCAGAATGGTTCAGGGGATGGACAAAGTAAGGCAACATTCACACCAAGAACTTAACTGATACAGAGGATAAACTTAGTTGATGAAATACTGGAGGAAACTCAAGGAAAATGCATCCCAAGACCATCTGAAATGTTCTAGTGACCCATGCCTCTATCTATTGCTGTCTACCTGCTCTGAAACCTCCAGTGAAAGATTCTATCAGTCTCCACAGAGAACCTTGTGGTAGTGTTTAACTTTTCCTGACCCAGGCAGAAAGGTTATTAACATCTGCCTAAGTCCATCACAAATTAAGTACAGTTTTCTTGTTCCACTTTTTGAATGAACTATGCTCCCACAAAGTCCAGACAGGAGAGGCAGAGTGACCAACATCAGATTAAATTAATACAAAGAATTAATTGTGGAAACAGCTAAACAGCAACTTCCCTTTGGAGTACACACTCAAACATCTAATTCTGCTTTAGAGGCATTGTAACTCCCATCAACAGAAGGGCTTTTTGCTTTTCCTTTGAAGTGTTTTGAACACCCAGGCAGGTTCTTACCTCACCATGATGGTATGAGGACATCTCAGCTACAGAACCAGCCAGCTGAGCAACCTTCACCTCCCGCTTATCGTTCCGTTTGAAACAGGTGAACAAAACCTTCCTCTGGCCCGGCTTCAAACCTGTGTGAAAATAGAAAAGACCTCATGGTTAGAACATGTGATGTGATGCACTTGGCTCTCTAGAGATGCAAGAACTACTTAAAGATTCTGTACCAGCTGAGTAAGGTACTGGCAATAATATACTACAAAATGGACAAGACATTTCATCCACGGATGAAAAAACTCTTAGCAGAAAACAGAGTTCAGGATGCTGACCCTGACACCTCAGCAGGTTCCCTGGCTCTGATGGGACACCAAACACCCATTTCCTCCGTTCTGGGGATATACCATGCAGAATCAGGACTTGGAAAGCACTTACCATCAACCAGTGATGGGATTGATCTCTCATTATCTGAGTTTGAGAACAGCACTAACTCCTTGTTGATGAAGTCATTGTATGTCAGGTAATCAGTGTTTTTCCCATACAGGTATTCCTAGCAAAAAAAAAAAACAGAGAGAAGATTGCCTTAATTTTAACAGGGCCTAATCAGTTTCTTGGCTAGTTTCACTGAAATGGGAACTCCTTGTAAGATCAGCTAAATACAGCTCAAGTGATGACACCCTTTGCATGGCAAAGGGAAACACTTCCCAGGATGCATTATTTCCACCATTTTGATGGAAATAAAGACTTTATTTGCCTCTGCTTGTGTTACCATTTTCCTATTGATACAGCAACTTGAAAGATGAGAGTTAAAAATGAAGTTGACAGTTGGATAATTGACAATGAGGTTACACTGATGAGAGAAGAAGCTGCTCTGCAAAATCCTGACACAATTTTCAACGTCCTATAATCCGGACCTGACTCACTGACTGAGCTGTGTGCAGCTCTGGTGTGCTGGGATGAAGCTGAGAACAGCCCCAGGCAGAGACTGGAAACCAGTTTCCTTATAAACATAAACCTTTTACCTCTGGTAGACCGTGCAGCTTCCGTTGTCTTCTATCCTCCATGAAATTAGTCAGCCACTCCTTTCGCTCTTCTATCTTCTTCTTGCTAAAGGCCTGCATGTTACAAAATGAAAAGTAACTCAATTCCAGTACATTCTGTGGTTGTGCACTATTGGATCACTTGAGAAAAAGGAAGAGCTTACCCAGGAGAACAACACGCTAAACAGGCTGATTTAAGAGCCCGAGAAATGCAATAAAAGGGTTCTGTAGCTAAACATATTAAGAGCATAATTTCTACCACTCTGTAGAAGACAGAGTAGTTAGGTTTAAATTTACAGATTTTTAATTCAATAACAAAAGACTAAAGCAGATTTGAAGGGAAATTAATATTTTGGGGAAAAACTTGATTTTTGACATTGCCTAACAGCTCTGAATATTTAAGAATCAAAGACCAGCTAAGGTGAAGTTCACAGAAACAAGAACTATTTTAATCCACCGCTTTGCACTGGGGGAGGAAGGGGAGATCTAACTTGGGGAAAACTGCAGCAGAATACACAGAAAAATGTTGAAGGAATATTTACTATTGTGTCTGAAAATGTCAATTGGTTTGCAGTGATCAGTTTGTTCCAAGATATATTTAAAGCCCATCACTAAAAGGGTACTCTTGCCCTGAGGTTGAGGGGCAGATTCGCCGCTCCTGGTTCAACTAAAGCTGTAGCCTTGGTAACACAGGGATTGTCTCCAGCCCAAAGGCCTCTAAGAGCATTTTAATAGAAAATACAGAGCACTCTACAAGGTGAAATACCAAAGGTAGCAAGGCAGCAATTAAATCAAGTGTTAGTTACCAGGGTGATCGCAGCATCATCTTCAGGCCCAGAATATTTGAAGCCAATTCGGTGTTTTGCCATATCTGCAAAGTATTCTTTGGCCTCCTTTGACGTGCTGGTACCCAAACCTGCAGTGACAGGAGAGTTAATCCTAATGACTTTTTGCCTAAATTAAGTTCCAATTCAAAGAAATATTTTGCTATGCCCAGTTTTTGTGATGCATCATATGAACATACAGTGTGAAGATGACCTGCTGAAAATTTAAGTTATTTCAAAACGAGATGTATCACAAAAACCATAAGAATTACAATTAAGTGAGCAGTGGCATGTAGTAGTTTTGTATTTTGTCTGTAATTCTGGAATATCATAGGAGGGAAGAGACTTGGAGGACACCCAGTCCAAATCCTTTCTGCAAAGCAGGATTGACTGCATCAAATCATCACTTGGATCAGTTTCACCACATTAAGTTTTTACAAACCTTTGTAGTACTTGATTTTCCATGAGTTGTAGTTCTGTGTATTGGCTTTCCATTCTTCAAACTCAGGAATGCTGTAGAATGCAATTTCTTCTTTGTTTTTAAAGGCCTACAAAGGACAAACATTTTAACAGTGAAATGAAAGGCATTTTTGGGCAATGGATCCTCAGTCATCCACCTCATCCTCCCCCAGTCCTCACCTTTATGATGGGAGTAATGAATTCCTCCAAAAAATTGTGTCTTAGAAGAGATGGCCAATTGTGATGGATGAAGTTAATCAGCAAACCTTTGATGTGTGATCCATCCTGATCCTGAATTTTAAAATAAAAAAACAAACCATATTTTATCATAGAATGATGGAAATGACAATTGTTGGCTTAATAGTAAATGATTCTGGAATTCCAGCTAACTGACCCTATTAACTTTCACCTCTAAAAAGGTGGCCATGTGTTAATTGCTGAAAATTAAGAGAAACAGAAAAGGTATTCTTGGTGAAAAAAGGTGTCAAGGACTGGTCAAAGACTTTGAATCAGCAGAATGGAGAGACAATGTTTAGCTGTTTGATGTAACTCACCATTTTACTTTTTTTGTGGCTGAAAAGACATTATGACCCACAAAAATGTAAAATGGGAAAAAAGAAACACAGAGAATTAGGTACAACAATAGCAGCACGAAGACAAATATTTTCTTCCTATCTCTTTGTTTAAGTGCTAATTGTTATCCTCTCCCAACTTTCAATTTTAATGAACCTAACCTGATCTGTCATGATCATAATCTTTCCATAGCGAAGACTTTTTAAAGATTCTTGATCTTCATAGTTCTTTTTATACTGCAAACCCACAATCTTGATGATGTTGTTGATTTCAGCATTTTCCATAATCTGAAAGAGATCACACAGAATGAAAACTTGTCTTTCAAACTCAAAATGTAGCTCTAGAAAGTATAAAGTTATCCATAAGGGAATCATTGGCTGAGTTCTGTCCCGCTGTTTGTTTTTTTTTTTTTTTGCTGTTTAGAAACTTGTAATTTCTAATGGTTAAATCACTCTAGATAATTCAAAACATTTCCCAATTCACAACATGAATATTATCCCCTCAGGCAAATCACTGAACAGGACTTAATCAATATTCCTACTTAACCAGTGAGGCAGGCTCAAGCTTAGGGAAGTGTTTAGGACACTTCTCCTTGGAGTTCCAGTGCTCCAGGTGCAGCTGCACCGACTCATTGCACAAACCACACCACACCTTCCACCACGTAACTGTAACCATTTTCCAACCAACCTGCTTGTGAGAAGCTTCCCTGACATTGAGGATTTTCCCACGAAGAGGAAATACTCCATATTTGTCTCTACCAACCACGCCCAGACCAGAGACAGCTAGAGTTTTGGCTGAGTCTCCCTCGGTCAGGATCAGCGTACAATCTAAAGAATTCTTGCTGCCTAAAAAAGAAGAAAATCGAGTCAGATTTCTACTTAAGAAATGAAATCCAAGGCTGCACATTCACGACTGAACAAGTATAAATAATCTTTTAAGGCAGTTTTTTTGGCACTGCACACAGCAAGTGGGGATAATCATAGTAAATGGGACTGCAAAATGGGAGTAAAACTATAATGACAGGTTTTCTCTTCTCACTTCTCCTTATGAGACAAATCTTTTGTTCAAGGAACAATTTTAACTGTTTTTCAATGAACTGGTTACAAAGGATGTCAAACACTTACCAGCATCGTTGGCATCATCCAGTTTAGGAACACCCTTAATCTTGGAGTGTTTCACAGCTGAACATTTCTTATTCAGCTGGTTCTGAGCTTTAAATTTTACCCAATTTAGGATACTTTCAACAATGCCACAGCCAACTGCCTGCAACACAAAACACAATCCAAAGTTGTGGGAAAAGCCTCAGCAGTGACAGAAACTTTTGTTATGCATTTTTTACAGACATCTTGACTGCCCATGTACATCAGGACTTACACCCTTAATGAATTTTTCACTCAGTTTACAGGTAGAGCCGAAGTTCTTTGCCTGCAGAGTCATGTTCTCCTTAGTCTGAGAGTCAAAGGTTGGATTTTCAATTAAGGCATTCACAAAAATCCACATGTGATTCTTCACCTGTAGTTAAATACAACAAAGATCACACACTGTACAATGAGGGAACATTCAGCACTGTAAAGTTTGGAATTTTCACAGATATTTTATTAATTTTGAACAGCTAATGAACATTCATGAAGTGTTAGATGATTTGGGATGTCAAGGAATTGGCATCTCTCCACCTCAATAGGTGTAATCTAACAGATACTGAGGTTTAGTGCACCTCCACTGACTTGCAAAGGGAAATTAATTGTCTTAAATCGAACAATATGAGACTTCTATAATTAGCAATCTTCTACATATTGTCTGCACAATGAAAATGTGTTATTGATTAATGCAGCTATGCATTAAGCTGAAGTTACAATTTGCAGTAATGCTCAGGTTGTGCTTCCCACGTGGAAAATTCTGACACTGTACCTGGAAAGGCTTCACTCCAACTCCGTTTTTGTTCTTCTTTTTCACAACATCAATGATTTTCGTCACGAGCTGGTCAGCCACATAATCAACGTGTCTGCCGCCCTGAGGAGAATGGTAAAAGGACCTGAGAATGAGGCCACTAAAACTCACAGGAGAATGGGAAAAGGACCTGAGAATGAGGCCACTAAAACTCACAAAATTATAAATATCTCTTTAAAACTTTAAGCACATTCTTTGCAACATTATTTTTCAGTAACATGCGTACACTTACAAATAGCCAAGAATATTCATGTTGAAGAGTATGGCACAAGTTTGATTAAACACACTGAGGAGTTACCTTTGTGGTGGCAATGCTGTTAACAAAGCTGACTTGCTGGAAGCCTTTTTCACTCAAAGTCAAGCACACTTCCCATCGGGAATTGACTTCCTCATGGATAACTTTAAGTGCATTCCCAGTTTCATCAACCTTATCCTTCAGATAGAGGTCCACATAGCTGCGGAATCCTTTCACCTGCACGCAGATGAGAGCAGACAACTGGTTGATAATAGCTCCTATAAATACTTAATTCACATGCTACTGCAAAAAAATCCCTCCTGCATGTGTTCCTTTGCTCTATGTGATGACAGGAATGGCCTCAAAAGAATCTCACTGGTTAAATGGCACAAAAAAAAGCACAGATATTTGTGTTTTCAATGCTCACTTACAGGAAGCCTCTGTCCATTCAGGAAAACTTTGACATCCTTTGTGGATCCAGCAATGTCATAAGCTCTTCGAGACATCAGTGCTACAATGTCCTTATCCAGAAGAGTCATTTTGAATTTGGACAGATCAGGTTGGAAAGTGACACAGGTGTAATCATCTCCATCAAAGTATTTCAGCTTCATTTCTCCAGCCTTTCCCATGTTGTCTGTCCAGGTCTGAGGAAAGGAGCTTTGGTGAGTTGCAAGTCAAACACACACACACATAACTACCTTAGTTTTTAAAAGCAGTGAGATGGTTTATGTGTTTTAGATATCATTAAATTAAACAAAAATTCTGGTTAAAAACCAGAATCTAATGTTGTCTGCTAAATTCGTTATTCCTTTGAATTACATTTTGTGGGTCAAATTTACTCTAATCACACTGAACTAGTTTTGAAACAAAACCTGAGGGTCTCATTTGAAAACCTCAGGTATAAACTCCTTGGAAAGAAAAGTGCTCCTACCTGCTTGAATAACTTTTTGTATTCACGACATCCAGTTTCCACAGTAAATTTTGTGCTGAATATGTTGCACAGTTTGGCTCCATAACCATTTCTCCCCCCTGGAATTAGAAGGAACACAGACTTGTGTTATTCTCTTTGTCCTAAACCATCTAAAAGAATCCAAGACTAACTGGAGTTTGTCAACGTCCACCCAATCCAAAGACAACTGTCAACAAGCAACAATATTCAACAAGCTCAGTATGCAGCTACAAACTTTGATTTAATTAGGGTTTAAGAGAATATTCAAAGACAATATTCCCATGTTTGCACTGTTATTATGATTAAACAGAGCACAGAGACTTCTCTGATAGATTCAGAAAGTCATTTTCATAGGATCACAGAATGGTTTGGGTTGGAAGGGACCTTAAAGCCCAGATTGCTTCAAGCCCTGTCCAACGTGGCTTTAGACACTTCCAGGGATGAGGCAGCCACAGCTTCTCTGGGCAACCTGTGCCAGGGCCTCACCACACTCACAGAGAGGAATTTCTTCCATATATCTCATCTAAATTTCCCCTTTTTCAGTTTTCATACTGCATCAAGGACCCCCTTCCTGCCCTTTCTAGTTCAGGTCACACACTTAGAGCTGCTCAGAGATATTAGTGCATATCTGAGCCTTCCTCACCTGTGACTTTCTTCTCATTGTCATCGTAGTTGCTGGATGTCAGCAGCTGTCCAAAGATCAGAGCAGGCACATAGACCTTCTCCACTTTGTGTTCAACAACTGGGATACCTTTCCCATTGTTCCACACACTGATTGTGTTATTCTCTCTGGAGAGGGAAAGAAAAGTCTGTTTTTAAGGCCTGCAAATGGCTGATCTGTGAAAGAAGTCACCAAAAGGCTCAGGGGAAAGGCACCATTTCACCAGGAACAAATCTGTGCTCAGCAAGTGCAGCAGCTGCCAGCAGAGGGGAGACAGGCAACACAGAAATGCCCAGATCTGCACATGCTGGCTCTGAAATGGACCCACACACCAAACCCCTGTCTGTGCTCAATCAAGATAAACAGGGAGAGGAAGAGGTGGAAAACCACAGCAACGAAAGAGCAGCTGTTTCCCCAGTCAGCCCTCTGTGAGAGACCAGGGCACTAAGCAGAGAGAAAGGCTTTCACAACTGGTGAATTAAATTTGGGCTATCTCAGATCAGCCCCACAGCCCTGCAGTGCCACCTCAGCTTTGCAGAACAGCTGAAGGCAACCAAAAACAACGAAACCAAACTTACACATCAATTGTGACTTTAATGC
The DNA here is from genome assembly GCA_019023105.1 of Diglossa brunneiventris. NCBI lineage: Eukaryota > Metazoa > Chordata > Aves > Passeriformes > Thraupidae > Diglossa > Diglossa brunneiventris. The sequence goes on along the minus strand of CM032379.1, from coordinate 3,854,811 downwards.
ACGACATGTTTTTATCCCTCTGCTTGTTGTCTGCGGCATTGACTAGAAAGGAAACAGAATATTGTTTTTTATTACATAATCAAGGGAAAACTATGAACTATGAAGTGTTCCAGTAGAATGAACACGAAAACTCACTACAGTGTTACTAATAATCACCTCAGCATGAAAATATGTTGCAAATTACAAAGAGGAGTACGAGGTATCATGGAATTATGAAGTTGGAAATGACCTCTGAATTCCTCCAGTGCAACCACTGACATAAAAGGGATAATTTTTGGCAGAACGAAATCAGGTTGGTAACTGGAGTTTTGAAAATTTTCAAAAATTTTTTGCAAAATTTGCAAAATATTTTGCAAATTACAAAGAGGAGTACAAGTTATCATGGAGTTATAAAGGTTGGAAATGACCTCTGAATTCCGCCAGTGCAACCATTGACATAAAAGGGAGAATTTTGGGCAGAACGAAATCAGGCTTGTAATTGGAGTTTTGAAATTTTTCTTTTCGTTTGTTTCCCGCGAATGGCTTGCTATTAAGCAGTGCTAATAAGTTCTTGATAATTTATGTTTAGCTCCAGTTTTTTCCGTTCAACCCCCGTTAATAACCCGTCACTCACTGACTCAATGGATCTGTCAGCTTACCCAGAATCTCATCAAAGATTTTGTACAAGCCAGGCACAAAGGTCACATCTCTGCAGTTGAGGCCAATGCCTTCATCATAAACCCACATTTGCTGGGAAAAAAAAAAGGAATTTGTAAGCGCCCAGGTACAGCCCCTCTTTTGTGCCATTTGTGATAGATAAGCAGATGTTTTGTGCTTTGTAAACAGCTGCTAAAGACTCCCCGCCTGCCCCGAGGTGCTGGGGGGCTCAGCCCTGCTCCTACCTGGGTGACGAGCTCCACGGAGCCGATGTAGGTGTCTGGCCGGAGCAGGATGTGCTCCAGCTGCGTCTTTTTCTGGTAGATGTGCTCCACCGAGAGCTTCTTGGGGCCATCGGGCTTGCCCACCACGATGTTCTCGTTGGCGGGCTGTGGGGGGACAGGCGGCGGTGGTGAGGGGAGCACAGGGGGAACACGAGGGGCCCAGGCCGGGGTATGGAAGAGAACAGCAATCGCAGAGGGGCGGGGAATCTGAGGAGAGGGAGGGCTGGGAAAAGGCAGAGAGAGGAGCCCGGGGAGACCCTGAGGAGACCCAAGGAGGGCTGTGAAGGACCCGGGGAGATGCTGAGGGGGACCCGGGAGAACTTGCGGGTGCCCAAGACCCTGAGGGGACGGTGTGGAGGGGGATCACGAAGCCCCGCAGGGTCGGGAGCAGAGGTCGCAGGACGTACCCGGAGGGGCGGCTGGGGCTGCGAGAGCTCCATGGCGATGGCAGCGGCGGTGGCAGCGGCGATAGCGGCTGAGGCGGTGATGGCGGAGCCAACGTCCCCTTCAAACCTCCGTTCGTCCCGCCGAAACGTGCAGCCAATCCGCGCCCGCGGCTCCCTGCGCTCTGCCAATCGCAGCGCGGGGGCGGGCACACGGCTAGCGCTCTGCCCCCTCCCCTGCCCGGCTCTGACCAATCAGAAGCCGCACCGCGCGTTCAAACCGGCCAGTCGGGAGGGGGAGCGGTGAGATTGGCAGCGGGATCGACCAATAGAGAAGCGGGAGGGAGGGCGCCGAGGCTGCTCGTTTGCCGTTGGCGATGGGAGTAGTGGGATGTACTGGGATACATTGGGGTACACCGGGATACACCGGAAAACCCCGACACACACTGGAATACACTGGACAGACCCTGTGAACCCACTGAAGTACTGCTATACAGTGTGCAAACCCCAGGGATTCACTGGGACCCGTTGGGCTGGGACACTGGACAGAGCCTGGACGCCCACTAGGATACACCTGGGAATCACTGGGATACACTGGACAGACATTGGACCCACTGGGATACACTGAGATACACTGGACAGATCTTGGACACCCACTGGGATTCACTGGGAATCACTGGGATACATTGGACAGATCTTGGACACCCACTGGGAATCACTGGGATACACTGGACAGAGCCTGGACACCCACTGGGATGCACTGGGAAGGCCTTGGGAGCCCACAGGAATACACTAAGCAATGCCTGGCACTGGAATATACTGGAACACACTGTTCCGAGACCTCACTGACTGTGCCAGGGTGTCCCCTCCCAGGTACTGCCAACCCCAAGGGGACTGGAGCCCATTCCCAGTCCCTGCTCCCATTCCCAGGTGTGTCCCCTCAGCCCCTTGCTGCAACTGACCATGTCCCCCCAAAAACAAAGCATGGTGTCATAAAAACCAACATTTTTATATCTTTATTTCTGGGTGGTGATGGCTCCAGTGGAGGTAGGAGGCACAGCCCAGCATTGCCCACGGCACAGGGATCTGTGGGATGGCACAGCCTGGCTGGGGACCTGGTGTGTCCCCTCAGCTGAGCTCTGGCACAGCTCATGGTGCTCCCAGGGACATCCCCCGGCCACACAAGAATGCCTGGAGCTCCTGCTCGGGTGTCACTGCTGTCACCACATGTGCCGGTAAGGAAAAGCCACCTCGATGCAGAGCACAGCCAGCGGCGTGGAGCAGTTGTGCCTCTGCCCAGCCAGCAGCCTGCCCTCTCCCAGGGCACCGGCCATGCCCTGGGCTGTGCCGGAGCTGCGCCAGCCCTGGCAGTCCCACCGGCGGGCATGGCCACCCCGTGGCGTGGAGCCGTGCCAGGCTAGCCGGTGGGGCCTGTGGGTGGGGATGGGGTCAGAGGGGCACCCCTGCTCTTTGCTCCTGCATTGCTGCAGGGAGAAAGCCAGCACAGACCCCCCCCACACAGGGGCATCCTTCCAGGACCTTGTCCACACTCACCAGAGGGAATCTGCCAGGACGTTGCGCCCGTTGAAGGAGTAGATGGGACCCCGCAGGGCAGCACCCCCAAAGAGGGAGCTCCAGGACTTGGCCAGCAGCTGCCCCTGTGGGCACGAGCCACTCTGCTGAGCCAGGGGAACGCCCTAATCCCCAGCCCTAATCCCCATCCTCTGGGTTCTGGCAGCTCCCCAAATCCCTGAGCACAGCCCCAGGGCTGGGTGGGCGTCCCCCACCCACTGCAGCTCATGGGGGCTGTGAGGCTTTGCCTCCCCCAGCCCCCTGGGGACGGGGTACCTGCCTTCAGGTTGATGATGGGGAGGGTCCTGTCTGTCCTCTTGACGATGGACAGCAGCTGCTGGCTGGGGGCTGACAGGAAGGCCCGGAAGGTTCCATAGAGCCCGGCCTCCTGGGACTGCCGGTAGCACTGCAGGTCAGCGCCCCGGATCCCGCTCATGTCACCCCACAGGGGCACGTTGAGGGCAGCCAGGCGGAGCTGGGGGTGGCAGGGAGGAATTGAGGTCTCTGCTCCTTCCATCCCAGGGGGTGTGAGTCCCTGGCAGTGCTGGCCAGGACTGGGGGTCCCCTGGGCACCTCTCCCCATGTCTGGCTGCTCATCCCCACCCTGGGGCCAGGCATTCCTTACAGATGGGATCCGTGGGGCCGTGGTGGCTGGCAGAGTCTGGGGCAGCCCTTGTTCCTCCTCCTGGATCTGCAAAAACACAGCTCAGGTCAGTCTGGGGGCACCCATCTGTGTGCCCTCCCAAGACCAACACGACCCCAGGCTCTGCTCATGCCGAGCTGGCACTGCCTGGCTGACATCCAGCCCATTGCTATGGCACATCCCTCCCAGCATGGCCAGACCCTCAGCAGGGCTCACCAGTGAGTCTCTTGGGGACTGCATGGGTGACAGTGTGTGGGGATCTCTTGGCTGCACCCTCTTCACCTCCTGGATGGAGAGGTGGAAGAAGAAGGAGAGAACAGTCCTGTGAGGTCTGTCCACTCCATCATGCAGAGGAGGGCTCTGTCCCCATACAGGGACTTGAGTGGGCCCTGCAGCTCCTGCACCCCTCACCTGGTACTGTGGGGTGGAGGCAGAGGGGTCATCACCAGCCAGGAACGACTTGGGATCCTCCAGCTGCTCAGTGACACAGACAAAGGGACAGGTTAGGAGGAATCCTCACCTTACAGGGGATCTGCTGCCCTAGTGCCAAACCCAGCCCTGGATCCTGCCCCCCCAGCCCTGCCAGGGACCCCGCACAGTACCAGGAGGCGGCTCCAGCCAGTGGGGGTCCGGAGGAAGGCGTTGCTCCCTTCCCTCACATAGACCAGGCTCCCCTCAGGCACAGCACTGCTCGCCTTCACCATCAGCTCCTTGGACTTGAAAACCCACGTCTGGCGCTGGGGGGAGGCAGAGGGTGAGGGCCCTGCTGGGGGGGTTTGCCTGGGGCAGCTGGGGGCGTTTGCCTGGGTGGTGCAGCCTGGACGCACCCGGAGATCAGCGCGGGAGTCCGGTGGCTCTGCCTGGGGGACACCAGCATCTGGAGAGCCCAGAGATGGTGAGGGGTCACGAGGTGTCCCAGAATAGGGCCTGCATGCTCCCACAGGGATATGGTGGGAGTGGGTGGGAGAGCCAGCAGTGGTGCCAGGGAGCGGTGCTGGCACGGTCCCAGCACCCAAGGAAGGAAGGAAGACTTGAGGAAAGGTGTCTCCAAGGAGGCTGGAGTCCCCAAAACACCTGGGACACAGCCTTACCTGATGGCCAGCTGCGTTCTGTGGATGCCTGTGAGGGCAAACAGAGCCTGTGTCTGCTGCTGGGCACAGGGAGGGGACGGGGACACTCTTGGGGACAGCGAGGCTGTGGCTTACCGGCTGCTTGCAGGGCGGCTGGGCATGCACGGGGTGCACCCTCTGCAACCAGAGACAGGCAGGTTTGGGGGGGCCCTGGTGCTGTGCACGCTCACACGTGTGTGTGTGCTCTGGCACAGGCGTGTGCACACCAGTGCTGGGCCTTACATTGAGGTAGAGGAGACCTGGAGGGCCAGGGGGGCCGGGGGGCCCAGGGGGGCCGGGGTTCCCAGGGGGGCCTCGAAGACCCTGCAGTGGAGCAGTGTGGAGGTCGGACTGGGCTGGTTTGGTGCTGTGACACCCAATTGATGCCCCCCATGCTCCCATTCCTGTCCCCTGCCAGGGCTGAATGTCCCTGGCTGGGGGAGCACACAGGCCAGGAAGAGACTCACATGGGGGATGATCGCTCCGTAAATCTCTGGTTCCTCTTTGCCATCCTGCAAAGGAAGAGGGAGGAGACTGATCTCCATCTTCCCTCTCTCTATTTTCCCTTCTCCCCCTCTCCTTTCTCCACCCCATCTGGGTCCTATGGGGTTGCCAGTGGGGTGAACCACGTCCCCAGGGCTGGGCTGGGGTCCCTGGGCACCCCTTCCCCTGGCCACTCACCGTCTGGTACCTGTTGATGGACCCCCAGGAGCCGGGCTGGCTGCCAGTGCTGGGGAAGGGGAGGTGCCCTGGTTTGCACCCGTGCTCCCCGTAGCAGCACCCCTGGGTGAGCCACAGAAAGAGGCAGGGTTAGAGCCTGTGCTGAGGCTGGGGGGTGGCTCTGGGGTGTGCTGGGCATGTTTATGGGTGCCACAGGTGTGCACACGTGTGCCATGGTGTCCCTCCTCCCCCACCCTGTGCCCCAAGGGGAGGTGAAGGGTTTTGGGGGAGCAAAGGCAGCACAAAGGGCTCAGGTGTGGGGATGGGACCCCCCAGCCTGCTGCTCTCCCCCCACACTGCTGCTGGTGGCTACAAACCGGCTCTCCAGGGTCGCCCTTTTCTCCCTGGAAGGGAAGTGAGAGATGCTGTCAGTGCCCAGCTCTGGGGGTCCCCAGGCCTCCCAACCCCCCCCCACAACCAGGGTACCACCCAGCGTAGAGATGGTTGGTCAGGGTGCCAGGACCCCTGCCCATGGTGCCCAGCTCACCTTGGGGCCTGGCAGCCCAGCCAGCCCACGGTGTCCAGCGTGGCGTGAGTCACACTGCAAAGAGAGGATGTGTGGGGTGACACTGGGTTTCCCCCTCACCAGGACCCACAGCCTGGGACCCCCTACTCACCCTGTAGTCCCCTGGTGGTCCTGGTGGCCCCATGGGACCGGGCATGCCCGGGGACCCTGGCTCTCCGGTCCGGCCAGGGCTCCCTGGCATGCCTGGCAGCCCATACTCGCCCTTCTCACCCTGAGGGCAGATGGCACAGGGTGGTGAGTGTGCAGTTGAACCCCTGGGCTCCCCCAGGCCCCACAGTGGCAGAATTGAGGCAGCCCTGGAGAGCTCTGAGGGCTTGGTAATGGGGCTGCTCCCCCAGGGCAGGGAGAGGGGCTGGTGAGCCCAGGTACCCCATCCCAGCCCAGGGCCATGGACAGGGCTGGGACCCCCTTACCTTTGGTCCTGGGAATCCTGGCTCCCCTCGGAGCCCTGGTTTGCCAGGGTGTGATGCAGATCCTGGGGGACCAGGGGGTCCTTCGTGCCCAGGCACCCCGGGGGGACCCTGAGGCCCTGGGAGTCCAGGTGCCCCTGGGGGTCCATCTGGCCCAGCTGAGCCTGGAGACCCTGGAAGTCCTTCAGCCCCAGGGAAGCCGGGTGGCCCCACGGCTCCTGGAGGGCCTGGGGGTCCTGGCTTTCCCTCCCGCCCAGGGGCCCCCTGGGGGCCATCGTGGCCTGGGTAGCCGGGGGGTCCGGGCATGCCGGGCAGCCCGGGGGGACCTGGGGGTCCTGGGTTTCCTGCAGGGCTGGAGACTCCCAGCTGATTGTCAGGTTGGAGGGAGAGAGGAGAGGGAGCAGAGTCAATGAGCTGCCGTGTCGCATCCCCCGCTCCCCCTGCCCAGCCGCAGAGCCACCTGTCCCAGCCCTCCCCACCCCCGCCAGTCCCGGGGGACGGACCCTGCTGCCAGCACCGGCACCACCGGCCCTTGTTCCTGTGCTCACCTCGTTCTCTGATCTCTCAGGGAGTGCAGCAGGCGCGGGTGAGCCCCGGGCTCCCCCAGCACCCGGGGGTCCCGGGGTCCCGGTCCCGGGGTCCCGGAGGGCCCCGGGGACCCTGGAGACCTGGCTGTCCTGGGCTGCCGGACTTCCCCCTCTCCCCTAAGAATCCGGGCTGGCCTCTCTCTCCGGGGAACCCTCGGTCACCTTTCTCTCCCTGTCGGGGAAATTCAGAGCCTGGCTCCTCCTTCCGGCACTTTTCTCCACTGGAGCCCACCACGGGCACCTGCTGACTCCCCCCCTGGGGCCACCTGAGTCACTTCTCAACCCAGACCCCAAACTTAGTCCAAATCCTGAGCAAAAAGGGTTTAGCTCAGACAAAAGACCATCACGGTGGGTCCCTCTGGGTCCCTGCGGGAGGACCAGCGCACCTTTGGGCCGGGAGGGCCGGAGGGCCGGGGCGCACGGGGCAGACACAGCCGGAGGTGTTGTGCACCTGGAGAGGGAGGGAGCAGCCGTGAGCAGCGGGGCCGGAGCCCCGAATGACGGGTCCGACACAGGTGCCCCGCGCCCACCTCTCACCTGGAGGGCAGGGTCCGTGTCTGGGACCGACGGGGGCCGCCGGGGCAGCCCCTTGGCCGTGGTCTGTGCGGGAGAGAGGAGGGGCTGAGAGCGAGATCCCTGAGCACCATCCCCGTTCCGCACTCCCACCGTCCCCATTCCCCACTCCCACCGTCCCCATCCCGTCCCGCCCGTGTTTTCCAGAGCCCCTTGTCCCGGTGTCCAGCCCAGGGGACCTCCCCGGGGACCAGGACCCCTCCACCACCTGGATCTGCAGGAACTCCTCCTCCACTGCGCTCCCCTCCGAGATCTCCGGAGCGGCCGTGGGTCGGTGCTGCTTGGGACAGACGGGGACGACTCAGGGCAGGGCTCGGGGGGATTCTGGGGTGCAGATGGGACCCTCCCCCAGCCGGGGCTGCCCTCAGCTCGGCGTGGGGGTCCAACCCCAGAGTGAGGGGACACTGGGAGCTGCCGTGACTGCTTTCCAAGGGGGCCAGAGAGCTGAGTTGGGGTTGGAGCAGGACGTGGTGCAAGCAGGGCATGGATAAGAGGAAAGACGTAGCAAGGAGTGTGGCAGCAGCTGGGGAGTTTCGGCAGGGCTGGAGGAGCCAGAGGGGTGCTGCTGCCTAGGAAAAAGCACCTGGCCTCGTGTGCGTGGTGGGGCACGGCCTGACACCTTTGCTGCCCCCCTGGAGAGCTGGTCCCGGCGTTTAGGGGCTGTTGCCAGAGGAGGTTTGCTCAGCAGCACCTTCCCCACGGGCTCCACGATGGCGCCTGTGTCTGCAGGAGCAAGGGAACGCTGGGATGGAGGTGGCGGGGCTGGAGGGGGACCAGGGTGCCACAGCACTCCCAGTTCCCAGCAACTGCTATGGCCACAGCAGTGCCACCAGCAGCTCTAGACCCCGGCACCCCACACACCACCCTCCACATGCCCCCTCCATGCTGAGAAGCAGGAATTTGGGGTGCTGGGAGAGCCATGTCCCCATCCCACCGTGCCTACCTTCCTCCCCATCCAGGCTGGCGGGCACGGGGCTGGTGCCCGGATCCGGGGTGGTGTCCTCTGAGCCCAGGGAAAACCACTGGGCCGTGGCAGGGTGCAGGCACCTGGCCAGCACCGAGACGATGCAGAGGAGTCTCAGGAGGCTGCTGGACCCCATTCTGCTGCCTGGCTGCCCAGGATGGCGGGGGTCCTTGGCTCGTCCCACTCCCTGCGCCGTCTGGTCCCGCGGCCCCGGATCGGCGCCCGCTGTTATCGACGGCCCCGCCACGCCCCCGGCCCGCCCCGGACCCGCACCCGCACCCACGGACCGCATCCGGCGGGCGCTGAGCCCCCACGCAGCCCGGACACCGTCTGCGCTGCCAGCCCGGGGACAGGGGGCACTGGGAGCCGCAGGAAGGGAGGAGATGCCAGGATGGATGCGAGGGAGGGCTGGGGAGGAGAAGCTGCCTGGAAATGGGGAGTAAATACAGTGGAGGAGGGGGCTGGCTGAGAGCAGAGGGCATTGGCTGGGGGTCCTCCCTGAGGTCTGTCCTGCTGCTGGTATTGGAGTCCTGCAGCATCTGTGCAGGCATCATGTCCCAAAGTGCATTCAAAGGGCCTGGGGTCTCACTGGTTTCATCAGAGCCACCCTCAGGTGGGGGCTACAGCCCTTTCTGACCCCCAGCCCCCTCCTGCTCCTGTCTCCTGCTGGCCTGCAGCCTCTCCCCAGGGCTGTGGCAGCTCCAGACCCTGATGGGGTGTGTGGCTGAGGTGCTGCAGCCAGTTTGGGCCCCCACAGCCTCAGGAACACCAAAGAGACCCCCATCAAGGACTGGGGGCATGGGGCTGTCCCAGGCGAGGACCTCAGCACCAAACACCAGCGCTGAGCCCCTGCCTGGCCTCAGAGCTGTGGTTGGGGTGGGGGCAGCACAACTGTGGGGGGCACCAGCCCAGCCCCAGTCAGCTTTACAGGATGGTGCTGGGACAGGGACCTGGAGGAGCAGTGTCTGGGCAGAGGTGAGGGAACTCTGTCCTCCCCTGCGTGCTCCCACTCTCTCCAGACACAACAGTCTCCCTGGCAGGCACTCAGTGCTGCCAGGGCCTGATAAGGTGCCACAGCCTGAGCAGGACTGGGCACCTGTTTGGGTTTGGTCTCTGCTGGGACACTGAGTCAAGGCTGGTGCCTCTGCCCCGAGTCAGGGCCACTGTGCAGCAGTGCCAGGCAGGGCAGAGGCTCAGAGTGGTGCTGTGTGAGGATACCTTGTAGGGCCTAGCACTGGGGGGTGTGGAGGACACAGACCCTGTTTGCCCCTGTCCTTGCCTGCACTTGCTGATGCCCAACTCACCTGCACGGGAGAGAGAAGATGGTCTCGAGAGCCCTGGTGGCAATGCCACCAGTGCTGTCACTCAAGCCTCAAAATGCCACTTTGAGCACTGGATGTACTCACCCGTGAGATGAGTTTGGGCATCTCAGCCTGCATGACAGGCAGCTCTGCTCCTCTTGTGCCACCCACTGCACTGACCCCCACACCAGGCCCCCCCTGCCACATCCAAGACCCCCGTGCTGTGCCCACGCCCCCCTCCCCACATCCAGACAGGTCCCTCCAGTTGTCCCAAACCCGATTTTGACTGCGATGCCCCAGGCGCAGCTCGGGGGTCCCTAGCCCCGGGGGATGCTCGGGGACTGTCCCGCGGGCGCAGGGGCTGCTCCCCGCCATCTCCGGGCTCTCGTCCTTGCCCGGTGCTGCGGGGACCGGCGCGGCCGGGGTCCCAGGAGGCAGCCGGGGCTTCCGCCCGCGCCCGCTTTTCCCGAGTAGCCACTAGGTGCCGGCAGCCTTCAACCTATCCCGGGCTGTGCGGGGCGGGGGGCGCGGGGGGCTGCGGAACAGGGGGCAGGTGGGCTCGGGGGGCCGGCGGGGCCGCCCTGGGCCGTGCCGGACACACCGGGGCCGAGCCGTGCGGGATCCTCCCGTGTCAGCAGCGCTTTTCCTCCCGCCGGGGCCCCCCACGCCCGGAGCCCGGAGCCCGGAGCCCACCCCGGGGGTCTTGGCCGCGTTCCCCGCGCTGCAGCCCCGCGCGGTGTGACCCCCGTTCATCCCGGTTGCTCTCGGGACTGAGCGGGGGTGGAGGAGGCGGGTGGTTCGGGTGGGTGCCACGGGGCCGGGGGCTCCGGGCCGGCTCTCCGCGCTGCCCGGCGCCGGGGCTGCCCCGCCGGTGGCCCCGCCGCTGAAGCCACCGGCGGTGCCGGTGCCGGTGTGGCCGCCGCCGGGGGGAGGGAGCGTCGCTGCCCGGTGGGTTCCCGGTGGCGACGGGGGCGGCCCCGCCGGTGGCCCCGGTGGCGGCGGCGGGAGGTGTGGCCAGGGGCCGCATAAAGCCGCATAAAGCCGCCGCCGCCGCCCCGCGCCCGCCGCCAGCCGAGCGCCGCGGAGCGGGGCCGGAGCGGGGCCGCCATGCGCCCGGGGCCGGGGCTGCCGGTGGGGCTGCCGGTGGGGCTGCCGGTGCTGCCGGTGGTGCTGGCGCTGCTGGCGGCGGCGGCGCGGCCGGGCAGCGGCGAGGAGGCGATCCAGTGCCCGCCGTGCTCGGAGGAGCGGCTGGCGCGGTGCAAGGCTCCGCAGGGCTGCGCGGAGCTGGTGCGGGAGCCGGGCTGCGGGTGCTGCGCGACCTGCGCGCTGCCCCGCGGCACCGCCTGCGGCGTCTACACCGCGCGCTGCGGTGCGGGGCTGCGCTGCTACCCGCCCCGCGGCGAGCCCCGGCCCCTCCGCACCCTCATGCACGGCCAGGGCATCTGCACAGACCTGGCCGACGTCGAGGCCATCCAGGAGAGCCTCCAGCCCCCAGGTGAGGCGGCGGAGGGGCGGCAGAGGGTGGGTGCCCAGGGTGGGTACCCTGGGTGGGTGCCCGGGGGTCCTTGTCCCTCGCAGGGGCAGTGGCATGACCCCTGTTGGCACCAACCCACTCCCTGCTCACTCGGCAAGAGCTGTGGACTCATCAGGGACCTTCCCATACTTAGAGGGAGCTGATAAAAATGATGAGTGACTTTTACATGCATAGATTGTGACAGGGTGAGGGGAAGGATTTTAAACAAAAAAGGGAAGATTTAGATTAGATGTTAGGAGAAGATTCCTCCCTGTGAGGGCGGTGAGGCTCCGGCACAGCTTGCCCAGAATATTTCTGGATGCCCCATCCCTGGAAGTGTTCAAGGCCAGGTGGGATGGGGTTTGGATCAACCTCATCTGGTTGAAAGTGTCCCTGCCCACGGCAGGAGGGCAGAACTGGGTGGTCTTTAAGGTCCCTTCCAGCCCAAACAATTCCATGACTGAGAGGCAGGATGGGATGGGACAGCACAGGATGGGAATGCAGGGAGCATGTTCCAGGGACGGAGCAGACACAGGCTGCAGGAGACCTGGCACAAGTGGCTCACATTTGTGCCATCCTTACCCGCCGAGGGCACAGCAGTGTCACAGCCACTGGCACCACATGTGCTGGAGAGGTGAATCTTCACCTGCTGTGCCCTGGCTGCAACATGGCCCTGGACCATGGGACCGTGGGACAGTGTCCTGCGAGCACCTGCAGCCCTCGGGGACACATCCCAGCTGCCAGGGAAGCTCCTGTTGCACAGTGACCCCTGGGATGCTGCTGGCAGGTCTGGCTGCACGGGGCACCTGCTTCTCTCCAGGCAGGGCCAGCTGGGAGCTGTGTCTGCCCTGCCAGGCTGGAGGAGCTGCTGCCCGTGTGCTCTGTCTGCCTTGCAGGTGATGGTGGTGCCCCTCTGCCACACCCCTGGTGCTCGGGCAGGATTTGGGGTCTGAGAGAGGAGCCAGCAGTGGGAAGCCACCCCAGAGCTGTGCAATGTGTGGCAATGAAGCTGCTCTCAGGGAATGAGTGTGGGGACCTGGTCCATTGGTGATCTCCCTTTCCCATCCTGCAGGCTGTGACCAGGACTGTGTCCCCTGAAGCTGGGGAGTATCAGCCCCGAGCAATCTACATCTGGCCTGACCCTGGGTCCCCACATGGGGTCACTTGGAGCTCCTTGAGGGTAGAAAGGACAGGAGCAATGTTTGTCCCTGCCCATCCGGGGGGCTGAATCCCACTTTCACTCCCTCCTTGCGTGTCTGATCCATGGCAGCTCCTCTGGTGTCCCCGTTATGATGAGTGCCATTCGTGGATAGGCCCCTCTAACCACCCCTGCTGGGACAGGAGCTGGCTGGGAGTGCCCAGAGCCCCCCTGTCCTGCCTGTCTGTCCTCATCCCACATCCTGCAGGAGCTGTCTGGGCTCCCTGGCCCGGGGCTGCGCCGTGCTGCCAAGCCCTGTTGGTTTTGGCCGTGCCCTGTGTAATGCAACATTTTTTCCCAGAGCCTTTAGGAAACAGACTTGCATTTTTTCCCTTCCTTCCCGCGGTGTTTTGGCTTGGCTGAGGACGGGTGGGTGACTATGGCAGCCGGGTCGCCCGCCGGGCACCGTGCTAGCCAGCAGCCTCACAGGCAGCAGGATGGGCCAGAGGGCAGCAGGAGCCCCTGTGTCCCGGACAGGATGTGGGCAGGACATCCACAGCAAACTGCTCGATGCTGTCCCAGCGGTACATCTCAGGGATGGTGGGAGTGTGGGGCTGGGGGCTGCAGGCTCCCACACAGCCCTGCCTGGCACAGCGAGGGCACCCTGGCATGGCTGGTGTCTCTGATGTCTCCTGGGGACCAGCAGAAGGGAATGAAGTGCCCGTTCAGGGGCAGGGCTGTACGGAGCAGGTGCCCCCGGCTGGGAAGCGGTTAACGCGCGGCTCGTACAGCAAACATTTTGTCTGGGGGCTCTGGCCGGGGGGCTCCGCATTCCAGGGAAGAGGCTGGGATCAGGGGGCTGGGCTTTGTGAGCAGTCGGACATGGCTCCCGGCTCCACAGCCGGGAAGAGCCTCTCTGCTCACCCGAGACCTGTGGCACCCTTGGGATGTGACTCTCAGGAGGTGAGGGAGCGGTGGCTGCTCACCTTACTCCAGTGGGTCTGGGCACCTTGTGCTGGACCCTGGCACTGCCAGCTCATGGCTGGCTTTGGGATCCCACTCCTCAGCCAGAACCCTGTGCAGGGGCCGGCTCCAGCAGGTCCCAGCCCCGTTTTTCTGTCACAGCCGGCGGGTGGTGGGGGCTGAGCCCATGTGTGGCAGCCAGGAGGAGGTGAGGACATATTCCCCAGCACACACGATGAGTGATTTAGTGTTGGGTAAATGATTATGTCTGGGAAAACCTGACCCATGGGAGCTGCGTTCATCCCGTGTGGTCTCTGTAAGCTGGGACAGATCCTGTTTCCTTTCTGTGTGCAGTCACTGGGAGGAATGGTGGTGGCTGAGCCATGGCTGGGCAGTGCACAGGCAGGGAGGACAGGCTGGGTTCTGCCAGGCAAGGCTCAGCCATGTCCCATCTGTCCCCTGGGCTTCTCCAGGCTGGGTGCTGCTCCTGGCAAGGTTCTGGTCCCTCTGGGGAATCACCTGCACCTGCATTCCTCACTCCCTCTGCTGCATCCTGACCTCCCCTCCCTCGGCCCCACATTGGGCACTGAGGTGGGAGGTGCTCAGAGCACGGCATGGGGACGGGCCAAGCTCCCAGCTGGCATCCCAGGCCAAGGGGCAGTAGGTGTCTGGGTCTGCACCCCTGCCACCCCCATCCCTGGCTCCCCACGTCCTGCCAGAGCCAGCACTTGGCACAAAGAGCACGGCCCTCCCAGTGCTGGCGCCTGCCAAGTCGAGAGCCCAGGAAGCCAAGAGCCAGCACTGCCACAGTCCTGCCAGGACCACCCACAGGTGACACTGGGGGCGCTGGAAAGGGACACGGAGGGTGCTGGGGCTCACTGTGGCTTGTGCCGTGCTGGCCACACACACGTGGATGTCCCTTGTGCCCTTTGAGGCATATGAGGTCCTTGGTGCTGGGGCTGGTGGCACAGGGGGGAGCGGGGCTGGGGCTGTGGGGGTCAGTGACACTTGTCTGTCCCCACGGACACACACACGAGGTCGCAGGGCTTTGCTGGCTGCCCCAGGCTCTGCTCCCACGGGATCCGCGCGGTGGAGCCGGAGCCCTTCCCCGCTCCCTCGGGCTCAGCGCTGTGAATCACAGACTCGGCACGTGACCAACCTCATTTGCAGCTCCCGTTAATTGAAGGCGATGCTGAATGACTCGTTTGTGTGCCCTGTCCACAGGCCGGCAGGAATCCTCCTCCTCCTCCCGGGACAGGCGGCTGGTTTATGTGTCCAGCGAGGTCAGCCCCCCTTTCCCATCCCCTTGGCACCCAAGTAACCAGAGAGGCTTTCCTCGGCCAAATCGGGACCCCCCTACCCACCATCCCTCCAGGGTGGTGGTGCCCATGCAGAAGTGGCAGACTGGGTGGCATCAGGGCAGTGTGGGGCGTGGCAGCTCTGGGCTCCACAAGCGTTGCTTTTCCCGAGTCTTTGTGCTGAGGGTCCCGAGTTTTCTGGTCCAGTCGGATTTCCAGGAGGCGAGAGGCTCCCTGAGCTGCTGTGTGTCACTTAGCAGGGGGACAGTAACCCCGGGGGCAGGGAGGGGGGGACGCTGGGGCCGCCGTGAGAGCCGGGGACCGCGGGTCCCGAGCGCTGTCAGGAGCCGCCTCGCTGCCCGGAGGCACCGGCGTTTCATGTGACCTTATGAAAATGTTATTGGCATCTGGTTTTATTTAAGCCGGGAGATTTGATGCTCTGGAGGCGGCTGGCGGGGGGAGGAAGGGGGTTTGGCCGTGCCGGCGATCGGTGAGGGCTTCCCCTGCGGGGGCAGCGCCGCTGCCTCCCGGTGCTGCCTTTCCACGGCGTGGGAGCAGCGCACGGAGGTGCAGGAACTTCGGCACGGTGGTCCCCACCGGTGCCAGATCTGCCCAGGTCTTCCTGTGTGTCTTCCCACAGGGATACAGGGGAGGAGCATCCTTGCCAGAGTCCCCGAGCTCCCGGCGGGGCTCCGCCACCAGCGCCCCCATTGCGCCACAGCCTCGTGGTTGGTGCCGCCGGGGGCTGGCGCTGGCACCGCTCTGTGCAGGGTCCTGGAGGCTTTGGGTTCGTGTTTCAAATTTCAAGGGCATGAGCTATTTCCTGGAAAAAAAAAATGGACAGATTAAGCAAAAAGCAAATAACACCCACGAGGGAGGGGGCTTTGATTGGGGCGTCACTCCGGACTTTAACCGGGCCCCCAGGAGCTGGGCCAGGAGCCCTGCACTGCAGGGACCGAGGCAAGAGGTGCTGGTGGGAGATCAGGACTGGGATTCTGTGGGAATACAGTGGGCAGGAAGCTGTGGCTCTAACCCCTCTGCCTGCCTGTGGGAAGGGCCAGTGCCAGGGGTCACCCAACAGTCCCTGTTCTGGCACTGTGAGCCCCTTGGTGTGACCCTCGACAGTGACCGTCCCCTGCCTGGTTTGGGAAGGTTCCCTGCTGCCAGCTGCAATATTGATTTGTTTAAGCC
The DNA here is from genome assembly GCA_019023105.1 of Diglossa brunneiventris. Taxonomy (NCBI): domain Eukaryota; kingdom Metazoa; phylum Chordata; class Aves; order Passeriformes; family Thraupidae; genus Diglossa; species Diglossa brunneiventris. The sequence goes on along the minus strand of CM032379.1, from coordinate 3,839,000 downwards.
CAACCCCACGATAACCTCAGCCACTTCCCTGTGCAGCCCAGGTGGGCTGGGGGCAAAACACTGCCTGGGCTGTGCCTGACGCAGCTCTGAGCACAGGAGGAACCCTGGCTCCTGGGGTGTCCCCCCTCCACAGACTCTTCAAGGGCCCCAAACCAGAGGAACCGGCAGCTTTGTAAAAAGCTAAAGTCACGCCGAGCACTGGTCTCATGATGCTCTGTCCAGCTGCCAACATCTGGGCCGGCAGCTTGGCTGCGCTCCTGGCGCAGGCGGGGATGCCAAGTGCCGCCTTTTGGGATCGGCCCCGCGGGAGATTAACTTTCTTATTCCAGGAATTTCTTCTTTCATGTCTTGGCGAGGGCCGTTCCCCGCAGCAGAGCACGGCTCCACTCCCGGCCGTGGCGCCCGGTGCCGCCCCGGGCCTGGCGGGGGCTCAGCTCCGCCCCGGTGCCTCCACTGCCACTGCAGCTCCTACAGGCAGATTTTGGGAGGCACTGAGGTGTCCTGGAGCTCGCTGTCAGTGTGTCAGCTTCCAGGCCTGTAGCTCCAGTGCTGTGGGTGAGCACCTGGTGACATGTGGCTGGCAAGGGCACAGCCAGGCTCAGCACACTGGAGCCACTGCCCAGCACTTGCAGCAGGCGTTTGTGACCCTACAATAACAGACACATGGCAGAACAAGTTGTTAGTTGTGGCTAATGAGAAGGAAAACTCCCAGGAGTCTTTCCCAGTGCTGCAGGGAGCTCTGCCCAGTGCAGTGGAAGGGGGCAGGATGTACCCAGGGCTGTGAGTGACACCTGTGGGGACCAGAGATGGTGACGTGGCACCTGCCAGAAACCACTGCATGTTGTTCCTTGGGGTGCAAGTGGCACTGTGGACACTGGGGCACCGTGGGGGCTCTGTGGCACTGAGACCCCTTGGTCTGTATCTCTGCAGAGAAGGAGGAGATCGACCACCCCAACAACAGCTTCAGCCCCTGCAGCATCCACGACCGTAAGTGCCTGCAGAAGCAGCAGGCCAAGAGGGTCAACAACGGCAACAAGATGCGCAGCAGCGGGGGCCCTCACCACCGCGAGGACATGCGGGTCATGGTGAGCCCCAGGAGGGCTGGGGAGGGCAGGGAGGGTGCTCCAGGGTCGGGCTCCTGTGGCTCAGGGCCAGGAGCATGTGCCAGCCCTGCGACCAGCTCAGCCCTCCCTTTCCCCAGGCACAGGGCTCGTGCCAGAGCGAGCTGCACCGGGCGCTGGAGCGGCTGGCGGCCTCGCAGACCCGCACGCACGAGGACCTCTATGTCATCCCCATCCCCAACTGCGACCGCAACGGCAACTTCCACCCCAAGCAGGTAGGATGGGCTCTGACCTAGCACAGGGGACTGGGAGGGGCACTTTGTAGAGCCAAGGTGAGACTGGGAGGGGGGTGTGGATGGAGGGGACAGTGACAAGGCACGGCAGAGCCTGCCTGGCTCCTGGCTTTGGTAGGGATCACCCTTTGGTGCTGAGGGCCCTTTCCAAAAGCCCCAGGTGGGGTGGGGGTGGTAAAGCCCCAAAGAGAGCTCCTGGTTGGGTTGCCAGGCAGCCCGTGGGGTCCAGGCTGGGTGTCCTTGACCGAAGCCATCCCCACAGTGTCACCCAGCGCTGGACGGGCAGCGGGGCAAGTGCTGGTGCGTGGACCGCAAGACGGGGGTGAAGCTGCCGGGCTTCCTGGAGCTGAAGGGGGACTTGGACTGTCACCAGCTGGCCGACAGCATGTGAGCCTGACCGCGGCGGCCCCGCGCCGTGCAGGGCCAGGACCCCCGCCGGGGCTGCCCAGGAGAGAAGGAGAGGGGACGTGACATCTGAGCAGTGCCGGGGGCGCCCGGGATGCGCCTGGGATCGCGCCGCGCTCCGCGCCCGCGGCATCGCCACGACCACTACCAGCCACCGCCAGGGATCCCGGCGAGCGCCGGCCGCGCCCCCATCCCGCACGGACACGGCTTGGATGATGCTGCCCCGGGCTGCCTGGGTGGAGTGGGTGGGGGGCACCCCTGATGCTGCTGCTGCTGCTGCTGCCCCGTGGTACCCCCGGTGTTCAGCCTGGCCCCGCAGGTAACCTCGGACACCTGGCAGCTCGGGGGCTGCGGTGGCAGCGCCGCATTTGCAGCTCAGTGCCCTCCATGCCACACCTCTGCAGGGGCAGCAGCAGAAGTGCCTCATCCTGCCCTCCCTGGTGGTGAGAGGCTGCCCAGGCAAGGACTGGGGGACCTGGAGAGACCCCCCTGCCTGCATCCCACCCCGAGTGTGTGTGTGTGTGAAGGGCAGTGTGGCCACTCAGAGCAATAAGAGACCTTCCCCGACCCTGCTGCAGCCCCCCAGCCCCACAGCCCGGGACCCCCTCCCCACGACCCAGCCCCATCCCATTCCCTGTGCAGGGACAAAGCCTCCCATCCATTCTGTCTCCCCCTCTTCCCTCCTGGGGCAAGCGGGTCGGGATTCCCAGGCAAGCAGCATTGAAGGGAAGGTGGAGGGGTGAGGGATGCCCAGGAAACGCATCCCAGGGGGAAGAGCTTCTTTTGGTTTGAGTTTTTTCTTTCTTCCCCAAATTTTTTAGTATTTAAAAAAATGTTGTTGGTGGGATCTTATAAGTGATTGTGTGGCCCCAAGGCTGGAATTCTCCATCCCCAGGGGCCAGGGCACTGCAGTGATGGCTCCTGTCTTTTCTTCTTGGCCAATGTGACAAAACTGGGATGGATTCTGGAATGTCTCCATGATGGGATCTGCAGATTTCACCAGCACAATGTTCTCAGCTGAGAAATTGTCACTGGTTTTGTACCTGGTTTTTCTTCTGGGATGGAAATTTTTCACATAAAAACACCATCACCATGGAAAGTGTGCCAAAGACAGAGGGGACTTCCCCAGTCCCCTCCTGACCCACCCTCTGGCTCCATCATGGCCTCAGTGGTAGGTTTTGGTTTTCCATGTGGATTTGTCCTGTCCGAGGCCCCCCGATGGGAACGAAGCGTTTCAGTTTTAGTGAAACACCCTCTGCCCTCCTGATCCCTGTCTGCCCCGTGCCCTGCCAGATCCCTGCCTGCCCTGGCTGCCCGTGGCCCTGCTCACACACAGCTCTAAACTGAGTCCATTTACCAGGATGGTCCTCGGTGGGGAGGGGGGGTCCCTGTCCCTGCCACCCCTCAGAGCCCCTGCACCAAGGAAGGAATTCCCGGGGCCAGTGCCAGTCCCAGTGCCAGTCCCAGTGCCAGTCCCAGTGCCAGTCCCCTGCGGCAGCACCACAGCAGGACACAGTGCAGTGACAGCGCCAGCCTGGTGGCCTCGGCCACTCCCCGTCTACACCAGGGCGGGTCCAGTAGAGCCTTTCCTGCTTTGGGGGCTCCTGGCAATGCCCCAGGGCACATTCTGTGTCCCGCTCCGAGAGCTCCAGCGTCTTGTAGCGTCTCTCCTGTAGTTTAGGGCTGTATTTACACACCACCATGTACCAGTGCCCCCCACCCCCAGCGCGTCCCCTGGAGCCCAAGGGGTCCCTGTCCGTCCCTCCCGGGCCAAGCCCGTCCCATCAGATTCCCGTGTAGCGCCGACCTTTTACAGTACACTTGAACCTTTGTATCCTCAAAAAAGGTAATTACTGTATTTAATTTCCCATTATTTGATGTGTTTCTGTCGAGTGTGTTTTATCTTTTATGGCTTTAAATTATGGGAGGGGAGGGAGGCAGAGCAGGAACGAGGGGGCTGTGGGATCCCACTGGTGTGGGGACAGGCTCTGGTCACCACCTCTGCCCAAGGACCTGCTCTGGGTTTGGGGTTCAGCAGCCCTGGAAACCCAGGAGCCCATGAGCCTCTGGAAGAACTTCCCTGAGCAGGGATGGGGTGGGAAACAATTAATTTCTTGCTTCCTCATGACTCCTGGCTCAGCGTCTCCACCGGTGCCACCGGGAGGATTGTCACTGTCGCCCTACACAGCGCCACCGAGCAGCGGCGACGGCGCCAGCCTGGGGAGGGGACCCTGGACCGGCTTCAAAGTTCAGGGGCACTCAGGGACAGGCACCGGCTGCTCCAGGGACATGGGCTCGAGGCCAGGCAGGGCTGCAGCCCGAGGCACATGTGCAGGTGCCTGCTGGTGCCAGGGCGCACCGGGCACCCCCAGCCCCGCTCGGTGTTTTGGGGAGGGGGTCAGGATGCAGGCGGGAGATGCCCAGGCACAGGAATTGTGACAGCTGCGCACTTCCCGGTCACGGCTCGGCTCTGTTCCAGGGTCTGCAGGCAGTTCTGCCCGGGGTCATGGCTCAGGAGGTCGCTGAGTCCGTGTTTGGTGGCTCCCGGGGCCGGCAGTGCCGCCCGGGGCTGGCGCCAGCCGGGTGCTCCGGTTACCGGAGCTGGGCTGCGGGCGGTGCTGGCGTTGTGCAAACAGCACCGGGATGGGCTGCAGCCAACACAGACAGCCCAGAAATCTGCTGGCACGGCAGCTGGGCCTCCTGGAGCCCAGCCCCGTGCCCTGGCCCTGTGCTGATGGCTACCAGGGCTGGCTCGGCTCGGCGGGGCGGCACAAACCCCCAAAGCACCGTGGGGAGCCAAAGCCTTTGGCCATCCCCATTCCCAGCTGCTGCTCCTGACCAGCAAAATGACAACAACAGAGTCCAGCTCTGGGGGTCCTGGGGCTGCCCCAGGCTCTCAGTGCTGAGGTCCCACAGCCCAAACTGCCCGTGACCTTGGGGAGCTGCAGCCCTCTGGTCCCTGCAGTGCAATGGGGACAGCAGAGGCACCTGGATCCCTTGGGCACCAGCTCCTGAGCCCACCCTGCAGTGCTGGGTTGTGGTTGAGCAGAGCTCAGGGCAGAAGGACCGGGGGGACAAAGCTGCTGCTGTCTCCTCTTGGTGCCCCGTGTGCTCCCCCTTCAGTGACCCCAACATCTGTTCTGGTCATTGCCAAGAGTGGCCACATCTGGACCCCTTCCACAGCCTGGCTGGAGCAGAGGGACTCTGCCCTGGGTGCATCTGTTCAGCTGCTCTGGAGCAGAGCAAGTGTCTCCATTGCTGCCATCCTCGTGGTGTTGTTGAAAAATATTCTACTGCTTTATTGGAAATACCCCTGCCAGGCTTTGTTAACTTGGGGGCCAAAATTAAACCAAAGCAGAGGCACCAAATGAGAAATAAGGCAGAGAAGAGCGTGGTGGCCTCAGAGCTGCTTTCTGCTCTGAGCTACAGCACGAGCTGACCCTTCAGCTGCTGCAGATCATGGCAGCATCGTCTTCCTCGAGGCCCTGCCAATTTACGTCATCTGAGAATCCGGCCCAAATTCAGGCAAGTCATTTCCAAAAACCCGATGATGTTTCACTGTCATGGAAATGTCACCATTTATTTCCCAGCTCTCTGCAATGCTGGGAGGTCGAGCCCCGCCCGCAACCCCGCACTGCGTAAAAGGGCAGGAGAATTTCCCAGCACCAGGAAAAATGCGCTGCTCTGTCATTCCTGCCTGTGGATGCTGCTTGCTCCTCGAGGGAAGCAGCTTTCCAGCAGGACTTAGTCATTTTATACACTTTGATTTGCAAAGCTGCCTCTTTGTGCTGCTCAGGAGGCGATTCCTCCCCCAGGCTTTCCCTCCTGCAGCACTGGGGTGCTGCAGCTGGGCTGAGTCCCCAACTCAATTCAGCTCCATGACCTCCCCCAGCCCAGACACCCCAAGAACAGGGGACCTCATGGCTGGTGGAAACCCCAGCCAGAGCATTGTGGTCCTTCAAAGCAGATAGTCCAGCTGAGGGACAGTGGTTCCATAGAGAGCACAGCTCCCATCCCTTTCCCAGGGCAGCCAGTGCCCCATGGAGAGGCTTGGAGGAGCATCTCATCCCACCAGAGCTGAAAGTCTTTAGCTGAGGCTCCTGATGTGGTGGTGCATAACAAAAAATTCAAAATATACGATGTTGCCAAAATGCAACCCAGAAGCAGGAGAAGGGGAGCAGGAGAAGCTCAGCAGTGTGTGGGCAGCTGCTGGCCCTGAGTGTCCCAGGGCTGTGTCCCTATGGGCTGGGCAGGAGCTGGCGGAGCAGGTCGATGACAAGGGACACTGGCTGCACGGTGTCATACTCTGCAAACAGGTGACAGAGGTTCTCCGAGTCTGTCTGGCTTTTGGCCACGAACCCAAAGATTCTTTGAGAAAGAAAAGAGGCTTATTCAGTTTGCATCCAGGAATCTGAAGGAATAGGCTGAAACCAGCCCAGCCACAAAGCCAAATCCCAGTTCCAGCAATTCCACCTTGGCCCGCTCCCCAATCACGTTTCCTTGGAAGCCAAGCAGCCGGGAGGAGCATTTTTGGCAAGGCTTCCCCAGCTGTGAAAAGATTCTTGAGCACAAGGTAGAGCCAGATATAAACTCACTTCCTGAACCCAGCACAAGTCCCTGGGAAGGCTGTGGGATTTGGATGAGGGGTTCTGCATGAGGGGATGTGGAAAACTGGGCTCCGCCAAACCTCTCATCCAAACCCCCCCAAAAAGCTTCACCCATCAGTCCCACGCCTCATCCTGCCACCATGGTAACTTCTATCACATCCCCTCCTCATTTCTGAGCTCATTCTTTGCTGCTCTGCAATGCTGCCACTTCCCAAAGCAGCAGCATTCCCCTGGATTCCAGCCCCCCACCCCATGCAGGAGGTCCCTGCTCTTACCTGGAGGACTTGCAGTACTTCTGCCACCTGGGGGGAAGAACAGAATTGGAGTTGCTCAGAGGCTGATGTTTAACTCATTCCATCAGCTGCAAAGCCAAGGGTTATGTTTAGATCCACCCCAGCACGGTGTGCCCAGGGCAGTTTCATGGGATTTGGGATTTGAAGTGGTGCAGAGGCACTGGGAACCACAGGGAAGGGAGCACAGCAGTGGTGGGTGGTTCTGACAGGCACGGCTGCCCAAAACTCACTTTCTGTTCTCAGGGTCCATCCCACAGAACCTGATGGCAGCCAAGGGATAATGTCGCCTGAAAAACACCCTGGAAGAGGAGAGGGAATTGTTAGGAAAGGGAAGGGCCTGGGAAAGAACATGAATTTGCAAATCCTATTGTGCCTGTGGGAGACTGAGGGTCTCAAGGCATCCCAAATCCCCAACCCTGAGTGCAGCTGGTTCCCTGCCATGCCACCAAACACAACACCCCTGTGCTAAGGTGTCAAATCCATCCCTGGATGGTGACATGGATTTGTCCAACCAGGACAGGTTTTCCTGAGGCTGGGAGTTGAGGAGGGAGCTGCCTCTCCATGAACCCCCCCTCCCTTGGCCCATCCAAGCTCTTACTTCCTCTGGACGTCGGTCAGCGTGACGCCCTGCTCCGTCACCCTGAAGTGCACCAGGGTTGGGGTGGGCAGTGTCTCCAGCTCCAAGGTGCAGGAGATGCCCTTCAGGATGGCTGGGGCTCCTGTCAGCGTCTCCACATTCACCGAGCTGAGGTACAGGACGTTGCACACTGCAAGGACAGCGCGGCTCAGCACGGATGTGACCCGGGCCAGAGCCAGGGCTGGGTCCTGGGGGTCATCCTGCAGATCCCTCACATGGACCCGGCTCAGGTTTGTTTTGACGAAAATTAAAAGATTTGGTGACTCAGAAATTCTTCACTAATTTAGTTTGGTTTGCTTTAATTCTTTGCACTAATTGTTGTAAAAGTCAAAGTATTTAATTTCCCGTTTCTAAATGTCACATTTGCTGGTTTTTTTTTTCTGTTTATTACATATTTCCTTTAATGAAAAGCAGAAATACCCCAAGCTAATGAAGGGCTGACGGCCAACCTAAAACATGACATTTCAGACTGATTGAGCTGTTTAAAGGGCTGTTCTGGGTCAAACTAAACTTTCCAGCTTGCCAACTGATTTTTCAGAATTTCCAGCAAAACAAAGCAGTCCCCAGCTCCCCAGCCTGCGTTGTGACCCATCCGTGTGGTCTCCTGCCCTTCATTCTTTGCTCTCACCTGGAGCCCACCCAGGCTGAGGTGCACAGACCCTTCCCCATCCTGCTCTGTCATTCCCACACGTGCCCTGTAAGGGAATTTCACCAGGCCCTGGCTGCCCATCCCTCTCCTAAAGCTCCAGCTGTTCCACCCCCATTGAAGTCCATCAGGAGAGAGGCTTAAAAAATCAGGAACTTTAAAACTGTGGAACCCGGGGGTCTTTTATCAGCCTCACGACCTCAAGAGCTGTGTTTTCAAGCAACTTGAGGACTCAAAGTTTCCTTTCCTTAAAAATATCAGGTTTCCTTGCAACCCTGGGAAAAATCTGCAGAAATCCTGCAGCTATCTCCAGCCCCACGGGGAAGCTGGAGGGAGATGTCACAGCAGTGCCCACCCCTGCACAGGGGTGACCTGCTGCTGTCACAGTGTGCCCAAAGCTGTCCCCAGGGCCAGCAGCTGGCTCCTGTCCTCACCTGCAGTTTTCCTGGCCAGGGACAGGGCAGGCTCAGGAGCGCAGTCAGGGCTGTCCAACCCGTCAGCGAGATCTGCACAAAGGACAAGCAGGAGGTGATGCCACAGGCCAGGCTGAGCTGCTCACCTCTTTGGCCTTTCCTTATCTCACAAGAGGCTCAGTGGCACAGGATCACTCTAATTGCAGGGGTTTAGAGCCGTAATTAACTTAATTGTCCTTCATTTCCCTCTCCACTCACCTCTGATCTCCCACTCCCACTTCCCTTGCCCCCAGCGGAAAGGAGTCACCACCCTCCCGTCCCCAGCTCAGCTCTGCAGGTCCCTGCTCCACCTCCAGCGAGGGGAGCAGCCCCTCGCAGGCACCTGGGGGGGCTCAGACCCCTCCCCACAGCAGGACCTCGCCCACCTCCCTGGGGCAGCGGGAGGGGCCGCCCGGATCCTGCCCCCTGCCCCGTCTCCTACCTCGGGTGGGGATGCTGAGCTTGCAGGGCAGCGCCAGAGGGGTGATGGAGTGCTGGTAGACGAAGGCAGAGAGGCTCCCTGCAATCGGAATTGTGAGTTTAGGGGGGCTGCTGCCTGGAACCCCCCACCCACACGCCTGCACCCTGCAGCAGTGTCCCAACAGGGAGCTCATGTTCCTGCTTTGGAGCCACGGTCTCACTGCCAGGGAAGGGCAGGCAGGACCTGGGGCTGGGGGGTTCCTGCGCTGGCAGGTGTGCAACACATTCACTGGCTCCTGGCTGGTGCTTCCAGGGGCTTTAGGAAGAGCTCCTGGGGCTGCCAGGGCTGCTGTGGGCACAGCACTATCCTTACCAAAATACAGCTCCTCGCTGGCGCCCTTCAGGTGAACCCCTTTGGTGGAGGACTCAATGAGGAAGTGCCGGACGAGGTCACTGCTCTCCTCACCTGCAAGAGGAACCACAATCAGCACCAGCACCGGCCCCAGTGCCACTGTGCCACCCCAGAGTCCTGTCCCAGGACATCACTGGAGCTGCTTTGTGCCACCATCACGGTGCCAGCCCCTGTGACAAGCAGAACGGGCATGCACAGACTCTCCACCAGCACCTCCCACACACCAGAGTGCTGTGGCTTCTCTGTGGCTTTGAGTCATTCCAGTAAAACCCTTGAAGCAGCTCCCTGTGCACCCCCTTACCTGTCTGGCTGCCCGAGGGAGAGCCAGGAACCTTCATGGCCAGCCCGAAGGAGCCCCGGAAGGAGGTGCTGTCCCTCACCAGGAACGTGCCCGGCTCCTTGTCCCTCAGCAGCTGGATTGCTGTCAGAGCACAGGCAGGGGCTCAGCCAAGCACAACAGGTGGGCACTCCCTGCCCTGTGCCCTGCTGCTCTGCAGGGAGTCCCTCCTTGGCAGCAGCAGCAAAAGCTCTGGAGCGCATGCCAAGGACACCACATCCCTGGTGTGGCACCAACTGCAGTGTCCCTGCAGGGCCCTGGCTTGGTCCCACGAGTCCCTGGCAGCCCCTAGGACACAGCCCCTGGCCAGGCCACGCTGTGTGACAGGCAGGAGAAGCTTTGCTGGGCTTGGAGGACACAGAGGGGCCATGACACAACCCTTGAGAGGGTCCCTCCATGCCCATCAGGCCCCAGCAGCTTTGATTTGCCCCCACTGGGGAGCTCTGGGGACAGGCCAGAGCCCCAGGTGGGGTCACACCCACAGAGCCCTTCCTGCCTCACCTCGGTCCCTGCTGATGCTTGGCTTGAACCAGAATTTGGATGTGTCCATCACAAACTTCATGGTGGGCTGCCCAGCCTTCAGGGGACCTGCAAGAGAGCACCGGGTGTCAAGGCCAGCAGGAGCCTGAAGGACCTCCACAGATGGCAGAGCCCAGCAAAGACATTTCTCTCTCAGGGTGGCCAGGGCTGAAGGTTTTTCAATCCTTTTGAATCCTTTCCTCCCCACTCCTCAGAACAGCTCGTTCTCCATGTAATTATCTCTCTTGGCAGGCTGTGATGTAGTGCAGAGAGGGTCACATGGAATCCCCTGGCAGTGCCAGCCTGCCCAGCCCTGCACAATCCACTGGACCATGGGATTTACACCAGGATCTGACCCCCACACCCTCTTGCTATTCCCATAAGGATTCCAATTAAAACCCTCTGCCCTGAGAGCTGCCTCTGCTCGTCTCCTCCAGAGAACAATAGCCCCAGTGTCTGCCCTTGAATGAGGGACCTTGTGAACCCTGGTACCTTTTGGTGTCCTCAGAGCAAACGGGAACCCCAAGCCCTCCTCCCAACCCGCTCTGGGTCTGCAAACAGGACAGCACAGCACAGAATTATGTTTCTCATTCTCAGGTGCTATAAATAGGTGCATCTGCATCTCCTGGAGGGAGCAGAGCATTCCTGGCTGCTGAGCCCATGTCCCAGGACACCGGTGGGCAGAAAGCTGTGCCCAATCCTGGGTCACCACCCTCAGCCTGGAGACCACCCGGACCATGGGGAAACACAGCAAGCACCTCTCATCCTTTGTGTCTATAAGCAGAGGGAATATAAGCAGCTAAAGCAGAGTGAAAATGGGGTTTGCTCCCCGTTTCCCAGCAGTTTTGGGCTGTGCACTGCCCCCCACCCTGCCCTGTGACTCACTGTCCGACAGGCAGCTGAGGGTGGGCGCTGACTGAGCGTTGTTCAGGCCCCCAGGCCTCGAGGCTGGGCTGCAGCCGGCCACGGGGGGCTGTTTGGCAGAACTTGGGGGGGCTCTGGCCAGCTGGGGGGGTCCATCTCCTGGTTCCAGGCACCCGTTCACCAGCAGCACCGGGATGTCGGCGGCCGAGGTGAGGATGGAGGGGGGGCAGCTGCTGGCCTGGCCCTTCTGGGCCAGGGAGGTGCTGGGGGAGCTCCCTGCCCGGGGCTGGGGGGAGCTCTGGCCAAAAGGCTCCCTGGGGTGAGCCACGACGCCAGAGGAAGGGGAGCAGGGGCTGCCCAGGCAGCTGGAGGGGGACAGGGAGGCAGCGGCCGAAGCATCGGAGTCGTCGTTGTGGAGCGAGTGGGTGCTGCTGCAGGGGGGAGACAGAGCACAGATCAGGGGGGTGTTCACACACAGAAACCATCCCAGCCACTGCACCAACCCTGCAGGGCATCATCTGCCAGCCCAAGGAATGAGGGACTGCCCTGTGGCCCTTCCAGCAAGCTCAGGTGGCATTTACCTGCCCAGGATGTAGCTGGTGTCAGAGCCAGGGCTGGTGGAGAGCTGGGACACCCAGCTGCCCCTCAGCACCTGCACGGGCTTCAGCAGGTTGTCAACACCTGGGGAGGTGCTGAGGGCCCCGGGGCTGCAGGAGGCTGTGTCCGTGTGTCCTGCCAGGCACTGCCAGGGAGCGCTGGTGCTCTCGGGTGCTTTGCTGCAGCTCAGGGCGGCTGGCTGGGGACTCGGGGGTCCGGGCGGGCTGGAGAAAACCACGCTGTCACTGGAGCTGTATTTGCCTCCCAGAGCCCCTTTTTGAGGCAGGAAGCTGTTGGTCTGAGGGGACCTGGAGAAGGGGGTGCCTGAAGGGCTGGGGGAGCCCTGTGGCAGGTCAGGCCCCGTGGCTCTGCCCGGTGTCAGCTCTATGTACTTGATGTCTGCAGAGAGAAAGAGACAGAGAGGAGCTCATGAAGGATCTGGCGTGTGCAAGCTGGGTTCCTCAGCAAAGCTCTGTGAGGAACATGTGTCTGTCCTTCCTGCTGGGAATTTTGGCTCCGTCTCTGCAGGGCTGGGGGTCCAGCAGTGTGTGGAGACCCTGTGAGGGCTGATTCCTCACAGAGCCCGAGGTGAGGTGACCCCCCGTGCTGGCAGGCTCCCAGGGAAGGAAGGGGGTTACATGCGGTCACGTCTGGCTGCTCAGACCCCCCTCGCCAGCATTACCCAGCCAGGACCTGCCGAGACTTGCAGCCAGAGGAGGGTGTTCCCTCCAGCAGCTGCTCTGTTTGTACCTGACTCAAGAGAAAAACACCTGGCTGCTCCCCCCGGGCTGACGTCAGGTTCGGAGGGTGGCCCTGCACACCCTGGGCAGCGGGGATGTCACCTGGCCCCAGGTACAGCTGGGGCAGTGAGGCAGTGGAAAATCCACGTGGGACAGGGGCAGATACAACATTCTTGGTGTACAGGACCAGCCATGCTGGCAGCAAGCACAGACCCAGGGCAGGGGCTGGCTGCTCCCTCCTCCTTTCTCCCACCCTGCACAGATCTCTCTGGAGCAGTCTCTGTGCCTGTGTCCTGCTCTGGGATTCCTCCTTCTCTTCGTGCTCAGAGCCAGCCCCTCCACTTGCCATCAGTGACATGAGAACACACCTGACAGCACTCCTGTCCAACAGCCTCAGTGGAACCTTACAGCCAGCACCAGGGGTGCCTGGTGCACGTCAGGTCCAGGCTTCCTTGGACAAAGCCAGCATTTCTGGCTGAGCTGGAAGAGCCCTTTTAGCAACTCAGACTTGATTTGAGTGCTTGCAGCGATGGCAGATTCATCACATCCCAGGGAAGCTGCTCCTGTGGTTAATCACTTAATCACTCCAGAGCCAGAGGTGTGCACCTCCCTTCCAGCCTGGACGTGCCCAGCTTTGCTTTCAGCTCCTGCTCCTTGCCCTGCCATGGAGTTCAGCAAAGTTCCCCTTCTCAAAGGTGTTTCTCAGAGAGGGAAATTCCTTTTTGCCGCAGCAAAGACAAACTGCTCTGACAGCCCTGAGCTCCCTGCCCATGGTGTGACAGGTCCTGATGGACCTGCTGTGTGGGAGCTGCTGGCCCAAGCACCAACCTGAGCTCTGGGGCACGGAGCTGGGTGAGCAGGAAAAGCACAGGGCTGTACAGAAGTGATTCCCTGAGCCCCTTTATGCCAATCCCAGCAGAAAATTGAATAAGCACAGCCAAGGAGGTGCTGGGTGTGCCAGGAGGGCTGGCCCCCAGTGGGAGCACAGCTGGATCACAGCAGGACAGAGCCAGAGCCAGCCCCTCCACATCCCTGCTGCCAGCAGCAGCTCCTCCAGTGCCCAGCCTGGGGGCAGCTCTGTGGCCATGTGCCCTGGCACCAGTGCTCAAATCCTTGTCAATATCTCCCCAAAATGAGAAAGAAATGGGGATTTTAATTGTTCTTTAAAGAACTGACAAGAGTCTGTGCACCAGGCTGAGGAGGCCTTTTACCTCCTACTTCTCTGCCTTTGCTCCTCTTATCACCTGTGGTTAAACCTCAAATATTTGCTCAAGACCTTGGCAAGTTTTCCAGCATCAAGGAGTGGCAAAAGTGCCACAAACACGGAGCCCAGATGTCACGCAAGCCAAGATCTGAGATCTCCTTTCTCCTCTAGGAACTAGAAGGATCCAGAAGCAATAATGCCTCTCACGAAGGTGCCTCCTGTTGCTGCAGCATTTCCCAGGCTGTGCTGAGCTGGAAGGGGCCCATCAAGATTGAGTGCCATGTTTCAAGTTTCCTCATGATCTCCACTAAAAAAGACAAGAACAGGCCCCTCTCACCTCTCTTGGGCACCATCAGTCCCTGCCACCCTCACACCAGGGCACAGGCTGCAGGGCTGGAGCAGGAGCAGGTGAGTTAACGCTGCACTATGGGAGGAAGTTTGTGTAAAAACCCAAGAGCTGTTAAAAGAAAATGAAAGCTGGAGTGAGGCTTTCCCCACTGAATTCGGGGCCAGCTTTCCAGATGTTCAGCTCCACGCTTGCAGCCAGATTCTCCAGACCATCAGCACGTTACCTGTGGAGCTGCCTGGGGCTCCAGCCCCTGAGCAGGGGAATGGGTCAGGCACTGAGCAGCCAGTGCTGGATCTGCACTTTGGCACAGTATTTTATCTGCAAGGCCACCCTGTCCATCCCAGCAGGAAGCAGACACTGTCTGCTCTGGAATTGCCAGGCTCCTGCAGTGCTGCTGCCTTGCACACCCTCACACCCTCCTCATCCTTCTCCCTGTGTTTGCATGAGGCCTCAGGGAGAATTTAATTTTTTTTTTTTTTGCCTTTAACACCCTCACATTTGACCTTGCTGTGGGGGACTGATGGTTGAGGTATTTCCATGTGTAAAGACAAGGATGGGCAGTAAATCTTTTGGGAAGCAGTGAGGCTTGAGGCACCTGAACCACCCTGAACTTGTCCTGTCAGCAGTGTCAGCTCCCCTTGTGCTGGGCTGCCCCATGCACAGGGTGTTGAACATCCAAAATGAGCAGGAGAGCCCAGGCAGGAGTAAAAAAATCAGTTTGGGCTGCAGGGATGACAGGGAAGAGTTGCACAAGGGGTCACATAAGGCACTGTGAGCAGAGACAGGGCTGGTATGTGCTGCTGGTGCCTTGCCTATGCCAGGTATGCTGCCCAGGGAGTGCACAAGCCCTGGAAGAAGAATTTCCCTGGCACAAGGGTTGGGAACACTTAAACGGGATGGTTGTGCAACACTCGATACCTTAGCCCAGGGCTCTGGAAATCTGGCTGCAAAGCCATGTGCTCCCACAGGTCAAGTGTGACCCTGAGAAAGGTTCTGCTGCCCTTGAGGGGAGCAGGGTCCTCACTGGGCACCCAGAGCCTGTCACTGGTGGTGACAACTGGGATTAGAAGTTTTCCAACAGCTGCAAGTCCCCATTTGTAATGAGAATTGTTTTCTTCAAACACAGGGAAATGGACATCAGGTAGAACTAAAAGCTGTTTTCCCTGTTCCTTTCTGGACCCCTTTGAGCTGCCTGGACATGAGATACATCAGCAGTGATCAGAGCAGGGCCATGGAAGCGCTGGGGTCAGGCAGAG
This sequence comes from Diglossa brunneiventris, assembly GCA_019023105.1. Classification (NCBI taxonomy): domain Eukaryota; kingdom Metazoa; phylum Chordata; class Aves; order Passeriformes; family Thraupidae; genus Diglossa; species Diglossa brunneiventris. The sequence continues at coordinate 3,823,908 of CM032379.1, read as the reverse complement.
CTTGGACACACAACTGCTCCTTAATATGGAGCCCTGATGTCAGGACAGTGATCCTCCTGGGGACAGCAGGGAATGTCCCTGGTGCCCATTTCCAGCCTCCCCAGGAGCTCAGGACCTTGTGTGGGTCCAAAGAACAGACATGTGCCCAACCAGGCTCTGATTGCCACCAGATGGGAGCTTTGGTGGCTCCACAGCCCAAGCCCTGCCTTTGCCTCACCTATTGCCTCCTGCTCCTGCTTCTTGGTGGCTGCAGTGTCACCCTGAGCAGCAGGCTGGCCTGCAGCCCTCACCGGCCTGCATGGCAGTGGCTGGAAGGTGGGATCAATCTCTAGGATCATCTTGTTGAGAGTCTCTATGGTTATATCCAGAGAGGGAGACATTGGCTGATCCTCAGGGTCCGTGCTGCTGTTCTCCTCCTCTTTTGGCTGGCTTGGTGCAGGGGGTCTCTCCAAGGAGGAATTCTGCTGGTCCTTCCCCTGCATGTGAGCAGCCACATGCTCTGGCAGGGGCTGGGCTCCGTACCTGGGGAGCAGGTGAGCCTTGGGGTGCACCATGGAGGGGGGCTCAGTCCAGGTGTCTGTGGAGTAGTAGACATACTTGCCCGGCAGCCTGGGGTACCCTGCTGGGCGCAGGCTCTTGCTTTCCTCCGGTGAGGAAATGCACACAGTCTGCCCAACACGCAGCACGTGGGATTCTATGACCTGGGACATGCTTTGGTTTTCCGCTTTCACAGCTTAGAGGCCAAGGGAAACCTCCTCCTCCTCCTCCTCCTTCCTCCAGCAGGGACCTCAGACCCCGTCTTCAATCCAGTCTCCAGTGGAACAGGAATCTGAGGAATGCAGAGAGGAGTGGTTACACAGGCATGCCCCGGGCAGGAGCAGACTCCAAATCCCCGTTTTTATGGACTTTTCCACTGGAGTGAAAGCTGGAATTCAGCTCATATGAAATCAAGTCCCCCTGTGCTGCTTTTCCAGCCCCTCCAGCCTCTGCTCCCAGCGCCACAGCGTAGCCAGGCAAGCACATGAGAGGCTCGTTGGCAGCAGCTTTTCAGGATACAGAGGCCTAAAATGGAATCCTGCCTTTATTTGCTTATTTTTCTGGATTAAGAATGAAATGAAGGCTCCAGCAGCCTTCCCATGGGACCCTGACCCCCGGAGCCAGCAAGGCTGGAGCCCTGTGGGGCAGAGAGCTGGAGCTGCCTGCCAGGGCAGTGTCCTGCAAGAGGGTGTACAGCTAATCCAGGATTTTATTTTCCTGGTACAACACAAGTCTGGAGGCCTGTGGACGTGGCTGCTGCCTCAGTGGTGGTGCTGCTCGAGGAATCTGACTGCAGATAGGTTTTGAATACTTTGCTTTAGGCAGAAAGTGGTTTTTTATTCCCCATTATAAACCCCTATGGAATGAGGTTGGCTTCCCTCAGAGGTCTGGGGAAAAGGGTCTTGGGATGCTGTTTGGAGGTGGGGAAGTTGTCCTTCTGCATCAGCAATCAAATGGGGTTCCCCCAGCTGCTGGGCAGGAGCTGTCCCTCAGAAATATGCTGCCACTTTCACTCCTTTGCCTTGGGATGAGGACAATAACCCTGCACCCCTCCGTACCCACTGTGGCAGCCCAGATCTCCGTGTTGGGGACATCCAGGCCCAGCACAGTCCCTGTGCCAGAACCACACCATCCTCTCTGGTCCCTGGGAAGGGCAGAATTGGTGGGGACCATGGGGGATGCAGAGCCAAAGCTTTGCTGGCAGGAGTTGATGCCCCCGCTCAGGGCTCCCTCTCCACATCCTGTGCAGATCTGGCATGTGCACTCACAAATGGAGGGGAACACTGTCACAGACATCTTTTATGGAAAATCCTTTCCTTAGGATTTTTCCTCCTGAGAGGCCTCAAGAACAAAATGTAAACATTGATTATCTGCTGCTGTGGAATGCAACAGGTGCATCTGTGATTGGCCCATGTTGGTTGCTTCTAATTAATGGCCAATCACAGCCCAGCTGTCTTGGACAGAGAGCCGAGCCACAAGCCTTTTTATGATTCCTTCTTCTATTCTTAGCTAGCTTTCTGATAAAATCCTTTCTTCTATTCCTTTAGTATAGTTTTAATATAATATATATCATAAAATAATAAGCCTTCTGAAACATGGAGTCAGATCCTCGTCTCATCCCTCATCCTCAGACCCCTCTCACAGTACACTTAATAAAATATTTGTCCTGCCCTGCACCAGCCTGCCATGACAGACTTATTTGCTCTCTCTTATCCCGGGCTGATTAACGATGGAGTCACAGGATTAGGAAGCAGACACGTTGCTCCCAGGCAGTCCCTCAGCCCCGTGGGCGCGGGCAGGAGCTGGGCTGGTGCCCTGCGTCACCGCCCGTAATCAGTGACTAATTACCCTGCCAGGTGTCGAGAGCAGGAACGGGGGGTGGCTCCAAACAGGGCAGCTCTGCCCTGGCTGAGTTATATAACCCCGGAGAAACCCCATATCTTGCTAGAGAGACACCCGGGCTCATCCAATGTAGGGAATTCGAAGCAAAACATCGCTGCTGCTGTCAGCGCCCAGCCCCAAGCGAGTCAGGGCAGGTAAAGCCTCTCCAGGGCTCCCGAGAGCTGCAGGAGTGAAAAAATACCTCAACCCCATTCACCTCGCTGTCAGCCCGGCCCCCGCCGTGTCTCCTGAGCCTCTGAGAGGTTTCAGTCCCAGCAGTGGGAGCAGGGCTGTGCTGCAGCAAGGGAAGCACCTCTGGAGCCTGAATTAGACGGCTCTGAATTGTTGCTAATTATTCCTAGAGGAGGGAACCTCTGGGAATTTGGGGCTGCGCTGTTGCAGCCAGGTCTGCCACAGTTCCCAGAGGGGATGGACTGAGTCTGGAGTTGGTTATCTGTGTGGAGAACCAGCTGGGAAGGGATCTGCCCGAAATGGGGGGCAGTTGGGTGGGGGGGGTTCCCTCCTCTGACTGCAGCGGTGCCACAGCCCACAGTGCCCTCCCTGCTGGCTGTGCCACGGCCAGCACCAGCCCCTGGCTCTCCCTTGGCATTCCCAGAGCCCAGCACCAGCCCCTGCCTCTTCCTTGGCATTCCCAGCCCCAGCACCAGGGCACAATGGAATGCAGGAGCAGGCTGGCACCCAGCCCTCCTTCCCCCTTTCCATGCCAGGACTCTGCCCACAAAGTTTTTGCCACCTCAGGAGTGACAGCACAGCTCTGCCAGGGGGGGCAGGTCAGAGCCCAGGTAAGCAGATGCCCACCTTGGGGAACCACCCAAGGTCTCCTGGCATGGGGCACCGTGTGCCACAGCAGTGCCAGCTCTGCGTGAGAAGTGCAGCGTGGTCCCAGGCTCGGAGGGAGCGTTTGTTAAATATAAAAAGCAGAGTCATTCCAGGTCAAAAACACAAGCGAGATGGAGTGAAAATTGGATTCTCCCCTGGGGAGAAGAACTGCCTGGCTCCAGTCAGCATCCACAAGACAAGGCTGGTTTTAATTTAAGTAGGTACAGAAATAACGTGCAGGATGCATGAACCAGGGCTGTCGGGGCCTCCAGGAGCATGCACGCAACAGCTTCCCTCCTTTCTTGTACTCCTGCCCTGAGTTTTTGATCTTTCTCAAGTGTGATGCTGCCAGAATTAGCCTCCAAACCTCATTTCTCCTCCCTTCCCTTCTCTGGGTTGAAGTGAGAGGTCTCCCAAGCTCCTCAGAGGAATTTTGAGCCTTGGCTGTGGGGTTTTGTGCTTGGAGCAGCAAAGGGGAAGGGCTGAGGTGAAGGAGGAATCACAGGGTGGCTGCTGGCCACTAGAGTGGCACAGGCAAGTGCTGCCCACAGAGATCAGGACCTCCCCAGAGCCACAGGGAATGGGCTGGGCAGGGTCTGGCTGTGCCCCCTGGGCAGGGAAGAGAGGCCAGGCACGGGCACAGCCTGTACCACACTGTGCCATGAGCCATGCCCTGGGCTCTGTGCCCTGATCCTGGGGCACAATCAGAGCAGCCCTGGCAGAGGGAACACCAGCATTGCAGCCATGCCCAGACAGGCTGGTTCAGCCAGGCCTGGGAGATCCACTGGCTGCATGGAAATTCCAGGGAAGGAGCTCTGTTGTCTCAAGGCTAGCACAGAAAGGGATGGAAATAAGCTGGCACAAACACAAGCAGCCTGGAAATGGCAGAGTTTCTGCTACTGGAAGCAGACTGTGGAACAGAACTCTGCCTAAATTGAAGGGGACAAGTCACAGATTTCACAGGCAGATGGACACTTAGAAATGTCCTCAGTGAGGGACCTGGAGCTGCAGCTCAGCCCAGTAACTCCAGCTCTTGGCAGGCACCCCTGAGGTAGGAAAATGAGCTGGGCTGGGGGTGTCAGACTGGGACTGGAGCACCCAGATGGGGCAGGGTGTGGGGTTCTGTGTTTGGGGGGCTGCAGTGGATGGGGTGCTGGGTCTGGAGGGCTGCAGGGGACGGGGTGCTGGGTTTGGGGGGCTGCAGGGGATGGGGTGCTGTGTCTGGGGGGCGGCAGGGCACAGGGTACTGTGTCTGGAGGGCTGCAGGGGATGGGGTGCTGGGTTTGGGGGGCTGCAGGGCACGGGGTGCTGTGTCTGGAGGGCGGCAGGGCACGGGGTGCTGTGTCTGGGGGGCGGCAGGGCACGGGGTGCTGTGTCTGGGGGGCTGCAGGGCACGGGGTGCTGTGTCTGGAGGGCTGCAGGGGATGGGGTGCTGTGTCTGGGGGGCTGCAGGGCACGGGGCGCCGTGTCTGGGGGGCTGCAGGGCACAGGGTGCCGTGTCTGGAGGGCGGCAGGGCGCTGCTGGGCGCGGCTCTAGGATCGGGTGCCCCGGGGCCAGGGCAGTGCGGGCACACCCCGATCACCGCCCGCCCTTCCCAAAGCCGCCGGGCACGGCTCAGCCCCGCCACGCTGCACGGGCCGAGCCCGGGGATGCTCACAGAGCAAAGTCCCTCCTGTTTCGTCTGCAGGAGCTCGGTGGGACCCCCCAGCCCCTCTCTGGGCACCAGAGCTGGCAGCGCTGCCCCGCAGCACCGGCGGCAGCTGCGGGCTGGGTGTCCCAGCGCGGTTATTTGGAGCTCAGACATCCGAGCCGGGACACGGCCTCGCTCCCTGTCTGTGCAGACCCCAAAACAGCTCAGCCAGCTGCCAAGCCTTGTTGTTTTTCCTTGCAACGCGAGCCCTGGGAGCCTCCCGATGACAAGGCTGTTACACATCCCCTGGCCAGGAAGGGCAGAGGGAGCTGCTGGGACACCCAGGATTTCCAGAGCTCATTACACGCGGTTTAATCTCTGCGAGGGCTGCGGGCGACTTGCCTGGATTAGAGGGGCGTGCTGAGGGGGCTGAGGAAGAAAAGTTCCCATGGTTATGCTGTGTTTTCCCTGCAGAGCAGGGAGAGCCGCGGTATCACATGGCAGATACGAATACAGCCCTGCTCCGGCGGGTTCCAGCACCTGGTGCCCCGAGGAGGGGCTGCCCGAGGGGGAGTTTGGCAGAGCCTCCTCCCTCTCTCAGACACGAGCGATTAGGAGCCTCAGCAGCAAGAAAAAAAAGGAGCGTTTATGAAATCCCAGACAGCACCTTGGTATCTGCCCAGCCCCTGGAGCTGTGCAATGGGGCAGCATCCACAGGAGCAGTGCCAGGGCAGGATGTTTGGTGGGGCAGCAAGAAACCCTCCAGTGCAACCCGGGAGCATCCCCAGCAGGAGCCACCCACCCCCAGTGACCCCCCCCTCCCAAAGTGCTGCTTGTTTAGCAACACTTCAGACTTCTGGAAGGGTCTCCAGGCCTTTGGAGGAGGCGGGTTGTTAGGAATGTTGAAATCGCTGCTCCAGCAGCTCCCCCTCCCACTGCCTTACAGCCTTTTCCTCTCCTGGGACAGCTCTTTCCCCTCTGGCAAGAGCTTCTCCGGGCACAAGAGAAGCACAGAGCCTGGTCCTCCTTTCCAAGAGAGGTCCCAGCACAGCAGAAGCTTCCCCTCCCCTCTTTGTGGGTGAGGAGTTGACACGGGGGGGTCAGGGACAACAGTGTCTTTAGAGCAGGGTGTTTGTCTAAAAATAGGCTAAATTAGCAAATCCTAAGAATGTTTGAGATGAGTTACAGGAACAGAACTAACGAGCTCTTTGGAGCACAAGCCAGGATGTTTCTTCTCTGAGACCATGGGAACAGCTCCCTCCAGCCCATGTAGGACTCAGTGGGCAGCATCAGAGGAATCTGCAGTAAGAGGCTCTTTCCCTGCATTTAGGGGGTGACAAAGGGAGGGAGAGGGCGGCAGCTGCTGCACGGGGGCTCTGCACACTGCAGGTGTTTCAGAAGGGCCCTGAACATCTGGGCTGGGCACATCCCCTGCAGTGCACAGAGCTGCAGCCAGGCCTGTGAACCTCATGAAGAACATGCTTCAGGCTCTTCCCTTGGGTCCAAGCAGTAGAGGTGGGACTGGATTCATTTCCTCCCCTCCCCAGAATCCATTTTCCTCCCAATACACCCACCTACACCAGCAGCAGATCCAAGCACTCCCACCTGCACAGTTCCTATGCCATCCTCCAGATAATCCCCTCTCCTCTGACACAAGCATGGAGGCCCAGAACCTGGTTTTGGTTTCACAGCATTTTTGGTTTCACAGCATGGGGTTACTGACCCCATTCCCTGTGCTTTGACCTTCCTGCCTGGCTGTGGTTCAGTGGCACCACAACGCCCTGAGTAACTCAGAGCCCCACACAAACCTCTGCCCCCACATGGCACTTTTATTGCCTTGAACTCTCCACAATTCCCACACCACAGCCTCCCATGGGGAGGAAGGAGACACTGGAGCACACAATCCCAGCCACTTCACCTCAGCTGAGCTCACTTGAGGCAGAGGAGGAAACATGCACTTGGACACATGCACAGACAACAAACACCACTGGAAATCTTAAATAGGCCTCCAAAGGGTCAGAAAGGTAATTGCTCATGTCATAAACCCCATGGACTACTGAGAAAACCTCAGAACCTCAGCTAGAGCATAATATGCATAATTCCACACCACCGCTCCCAGCACTATCCAGCAGCCTTCCCCACCCTGCATCACCGCGGCTCAGTTTCTGCCCCCTGGCAGCACTGCTGGGGCAGGAACAACCACATCTTGTCTTATTTGAGATCCCCGAGGCAGATTCCTCCCGAGGCAGGAGAATAACCCCCAGCTAAATGCAAAGCAGCAGCAAGAGGAGCGATGGAAGGGAAGAATTGATACGAGCTGCGCGCAGCATTAGCGTGAGAACTGAAAGGGAAATAAAAGGACTTGGAAGAGGCATGGCAGAGGCAGAGCTGGCCCTGGCAATCAGCACTCGGAGGTACCTGGGCTCGTCCCCACTCCTGCGCGGCTCCTCGGCAGCACCTCCAGCACCTGGAGCTCATAAACCACAAGGGTGGGTCCGTGCAAGGAGCGGCTCCTCCGGGAGCTGCGATTTAACGGGAGCCCGGTCCCTCCCACCTGGGCCGAGCTTCGCCTCCCCTCCGTGCCCCGCAGGTGTGGTGCGAGAGGGAAGCCCCAGACGCGGGGTTTGGGGCGGGAGCCGGGGCTGGAGAGGGGCCAGGCTCGAAAAGCCACAGGGAGCTGCCGGCCAGATGCTGGCAGCTGGAGCAGAGCAGGGGAACCCCGGGGCAGGTGAGGAGTCGGTGCTACAGCTGCCAAGGGCTGTGCCTGCCCTGCATCCCCCGGGCAGCAGCAGCAGCAGCCCCAGCCCAGCCCTCAGCCATGGTGGGGACTGTGCTTCGGCCTGTCCGAATTTCAGCTGTCAGCTGCGACAAGAAATGAAGAGGAAACAAGAAGTTTGCTCTCCTTTCCAGATGGAGCATTGGAGTTGAGCTCCTCCTGCTTCTTTCCAGGGGTACCAGGCAGCACAGACACATTTCTGGGAGGAGCAGCGGACTTGGGGACAGCCTGTCCTGGGTCACTGCCTCTTGGCAAAGGTGCTGCCTCGAGGAGGGAGATTGGTTCAAAGGGAAAGCCATTATCAGTCTGGTTAAAGGGCGTCTGTCGCCATCCACGGGTCTGCCACGCCGTCATCGCTGCACTGTTATCCCTGCTAAATTACAGGGAGAAGACTGAAAAACACATTGAAAGGTAACCATGTCTCAAATATGTGTTTGCAGCGTCCAGGCCAGGCCTGAGTGCTGCACTCAGCATTCCCACACTGGGAGCAGGGGGTGATAAATAACCACCCCAGCATCCTTCTGGATTGCTGGATATTTTGGCTCAAGGGTTTCTTCCAGTGTCAGTGGGCACAGAGCCGTGGAGCAACCTTTAAAACCATGTCTCTGAAATACCATTTTTCAAGGAAACTGCCTATTCTGCTGCCCATAAATGCCTTGGGCTCGCTGCAGTGTTGCCACACTGTGAAGGGACACTTTGAAACGTCTGATTTTATCAGGAAATAGGCCATATAAACTCCCTGCCTTAAATTCCTTCATCTCACTTTACAATCTTTCCAACCTTTCATTTATTACCAGCCATTGTTTTTTCCTGTCCTTACATCCCTGGGCAAACAGTTTGACATGGCCAACACAGCCCTTTCCCATCTGTGATTGCTGTGGGATTGCAGTGGGAGTGATTTCCTGGCAGCTTTCCTTTTCCTGGCTGGTAAAATTCACCTGGATGACATCCTTGGCAGATGGAATTTCTAACCTGAGGACGTTCAGGATCTCACACACATCAGCCTGACTCCAGCTGGAGGGGGCTAAAGGGGAATAATGTTGGGTTGGGTCCCTCAAGCTGAGCATCTTCTGTGTCCTGGGGTGTTTGGGTGGTTTTAAAGGACAGGGAAGCAGCAAGGCTGGGGAATGAGGAAGGTTTTGGGAGTAGAACAAGGTGACTCCATGCTCTGGTCCCATTTGCAGCCAGCTCTGAGCACACACAGGCTTTGGCTCTGTTCACAGCCCTGGGAAGCTCAGAAGGATAAAATGTGTTCAGGGCTAGGCACCTCCTTTGGAAAAATCACCCCAAAAATCACCCCAAAATCACCCCGAAGCGACCCTGAGCTGTGCCACCCCATGCCAGTGCCCAGCTCCAGCCAGCACCTGGCTCTCTGAGGTGGGGATTGGATGGGACTCACCTGTGAGCCGGAGTGGCCTCCCCAAGGAAGGCACTGTCACCTTCCACTGTCACCTTCCACTGTCACCTTCCACTGTCACCTCCACTGTCACCTTCCACTGACATCTCCTGCTGACATCAACAAGCTCAGCAGCCCAGAAATCAGTGCAAAGCTGTTTGCTGCGTGTTCACATCCAGTGCTGGCCCCAGGCTGAAGAGGCCTCTGTGTCCTGGAGTGATGCAATTCTCTGTCAGGCAGTGGGATGTTGCTGCCATTGGCACTTAGGAAGCCAAATTGCAATTCTTGTTCTGCCCTAAGGTTGCCTTTCTGTCTTTTCTCTCTGCTTTTCTGTCTGTGTTGTGCAAGGCATGAGGAGATGGCCTGGGGGATCAGCTGCTGTAGAAAATGGTTTGTTTGTAGCAGGGCTGTCAAACTCCTCCCCAGTGCTGAAGCAAATGCAGAGATATCAAAAGACCAGAAAAAACATAATTTACCTCTTGGCTTTGACATTGCTGGTTCTGCAGTGAGGCCAAGGAGTTCAGTGGCTCTTTGGCCAAGCTTTGTTACATGTTCTTTGTGCTCCCTGTATCCACAGAAAATCAGCAGGGAAAAATTGATGGGGTTCAGGGAGGGTTGTCCACACAGCAGGGTGTTCTGCCCTACCCCTGAATCTGTGTCACACAGGTGTAAAAATATTACATCAGGGCTCTGTTACCCCAATTAGAACCCAGGTTAGACTGAATTTACTGCAGAGGTAAAGCAGTAATGCCAGTCAGTGAAAATCCTGCAGTGAAAATCCCACCAGGAACAAGCCTCTGCCTCATCCTGGATTTTCCTACCCTGGATTTTCCTACCCTGAGGGACCTAAACATTATTAACACATCCCTAAACTTTATTAATGGTGATATAGGTGTGCAAATGGGCAAGACCATGGTGGCATGGATGGGATGGGGTGGTCAGCAGCAAGTTAATGCCACTTTTCTGTTCCCAGGAGAAAGCAGAGGGGAGGAATGAGAGACTGACAGGGGACGGCACTCTGCTCACAGTGGACATGGCCAAGGAAAACTGGAGCAGCCTCAGGACAGGCTGGGGGAAGAACAAGAGAGGCAGAGAGCCTCAGAGTCCCTCCTGCAGGGCAGCAAACGTTGTGGTTCCTTGTTTCTAGGATTTGAGCAAAATAAACCCCCAGACACCGAGGAGGGACCCAACATGAAAGAACATTTTCAGAGGAACAAATATTGGTGATGAATAAGACTTGGGAGTGCTTCCCTGGAATGCACCTGTGCAAACGAGGAGAAAAGGGTGAAACATCCCTCTCTTTGTCACCTCTCCCTGGGACTGAGGGTTTGGTTCCTGAGTGAGGGGAGGGGATCCATGGAGCTTCAGGGGCTGCAGGGTGGGGTGGGCTGTGTGAGGTTCCTGTGTTCTCCTCCTGGACTTGCCCTCCTAGATTCCTCCTCCTGGATTTCTCCTCCTGGATTTGCCCTCCTGGATTTCTCCTCCTAGATTCCTCCTCCTGGATTTCCTCTCCTGGATTCCTCCTCCAGAATTTCTCCTGTGCTCGGGGAGGGGATCCATGGAGCTGCAGGGGCTTTAGGATGGGATGGGCGAGGTGGGAAGCCTTGGACCTGAAATGTTGGGGCCATGGAGAAGGGCTGGAACAAGGGATTGTCCTTCAGGTCCTTCTTCATTCTGGGACCCCCTCTCAGCAGTGGCTGTGGCAGAATTCTCTGTGACCCCTCTGAAGGTGCCTCCTCTTCTTTCCTTGGCTAAACCCGACCTGTCTGTGCAGAGCAGATTTCTGCAGGCATGGCCCTACCCAGGACGTGCTCATAAAGGACAAAGTATGAACCTGACAGCTAAAAAAAGAACAAATAAACGGCGTGAATTGGCCCAAGCAGCTGCTCTGCCCCGTGTCCTGAGCTGCCACTGACACCAACTCCCTCCTGCTACAGCCTCTGGAAAACTTTCCCAAAGTCTGACACAGGTGAAAGGAAGTGACACCATGTCCAGCACCCCAGAAGTGTCATAGGAAGTTGAGCAGTAAATCTGTGCAGAAAGCAGACTGCTCCTGTCTTCCTCCTTCCTCCTCCTCTTCTCCCTCCTCCAGCCTTCCTCCTTCCTTTGGGGCCTTCGAAAAAGAAGAAAACGTGTTAAGTGCTGCAATACCTGGCTGAAAAAGCCACAAAGGGCTGTGGCATTCTGGGCATTGGTGGCACAGCTGGTACAGGGCAGGTCTGGGCCGCTCCCAAGGAACCCTCTGAGGGGTTCCTGACCTGCCTTGGACTCCACCAGTGGCACGGGGGAGGAGAGAAGACCCCAAACACCCGCAAGGGTCTCTAACAGGGTCCAAACACCCCCCAAAAGCCCCTTCCTCTGCTGTGGGAGCTGCTGGGCACCGTGTCCAGCCCTGCTGGGCTGTGTGGAGCCTGGAGCACTCAGCACTGGGAGGGGGATTGAGCTCCTCGGCGTTTGGGGACCCCTGGAGAGGCTGTGCTGGGGCAGGGACAGCCCCTCACACCTCCCCCAGACCCGGTAACACCCGCGGGGCTCCTGTAACAGCCACGTGTGGCTGCGGGGAGCTCAGGCTTCCTCGCCAGGTGAGTCACCCTTCTCATGGAATAACAAAACATATTTACTCAGAAGGGTGACGAGGCCCTTCGGTTGCCCCGAGGGGGTGTTAATCAGCCTCCTCTCAGCGAGAAAGGCCCTTTTGTTTCGCAGCCCTCACAGTTATGATTTTCAGGGTCTGAGAGCGCGAGGCTCCGGGGAAGTCACATCACGCTCGGGAGCGCCGGAGCCGGTGGGGAGCAGGGCGAGGACAAAGGATGGGGAGAGCTCCGAGGTGTCTCCGTGCCCCGCGGTGGGGCTGGGGCTGTGCAGGAGGGAACGGAGGAGCAGGAACGTGCCGGAGGCGTGGGCAGGGCTGAGCACAGCTCCAGGTCTGTGCCTGCACACGCTGGGCGCTGCCAGGGGAAAACCACTGACGTCAAGGGCACAGGATGGGAGGACGGGGCCCCTCTGCTGCCCTGCACGGGCACGGCCGAGGGGGCAGCGCCTGGTGGTGCCTCCCACCAGGAATTACCTGGCTGTGGAGGTGGGGCATGGAGAAAACCCCACTTTTGGAGAGCGCTGGGTGACGCTGGTGGTTGGGCATGTGCCAAAGAGCTCGTCCTGGCATCCCGAGGCTCCCTGCCCCAAGGGTGTTGGTGCTCAGCACATAACTGTCCTGAGGAAGTGTCCCCAGGATAAACACCTTGGGTTTCTCTGGGGTGTTTCCCAGAGGTTTAAAGCAAGCAAAGGAGCACAGCACAGCTGTCCACAGCCTGCAGCTGCAGGTGCATTTTGCTCTCAGAACCTCAAAGAGTTAGAGACTGAGCTTTTCTTTCCTTAGCCACAAGCCCTTTTCCCTGCAGCAGCTTTTGATGGATCATTTCCAGTGAGGAAACCTCACACGGGGAGTACCTGCCTCCCCATTGCTGTGGGAAGGCAGGAAAAGGCAGCACACGTGCCACTACGTGGCATCACCCATTGTCAGAAGCTGGGCTGTCATTGTCCAAAACTTTCCTTAGAAAGATTCCACCCTGGGCTTCCAGGATCCACCCTGGATGCAGCCATGAGCCATTCCACACTGAGGTCATGTTCAGTGAATCATGAATCCTCCTGGCTCCCCAGCACAGACACATTTTGGCCTGTGCCAAGTGACACCATCCCCTTGCGGAGTCACCGCAGTCCCCCTGGAGCCACCTCTGGCAGCCGGGCCCTGGGGACCCTCAGCTGGGTTGTTCGAGGGGGCTCTGCAAGCTGGGGGCTCTCAGGAACCAGGGGATCTCCCCAGTGCCTGCTCCAGGCCCCTCACCAGCCCCACAAGGCCAGCGTGGTGTGAGGGCACAGGCCCTGGGCCATGCAGGTGGGAAGGGTTTCCAGGGGAGCAGCAGCACTCCTGCTGCTGGGGTTGAGCCTCTGGGAGCTGTTTCTCTGTCCTCTGGTCTCCAGACACTGCCTCAGGCTCTGCTCCCAGCCAGGCAGAGCCAGAACACCTCAGACACCTCCAAAGAGCACTTCAGCCATGGATCAGTGAGCGCTGCCACACTCCTTCTGTACGTGACCAGTGACACAGGGCTGTGGAGATGCTGCCTGAAAAAACCCCACACTTGGAGCCCTTCCAGTAACTATCAGCACTAAATCCCAGGGATTTCCAGAGGAGGCTGTCCTGGTCACTCCCAGGCTGAGCTGCTGGGCAGCAGGACTTGCCCAACCCAGTAAGGCAGCAGCAGTCTCATCATTAAATCCATAAGCTGGCTCAGACTCACTGGCCACTGGCTATCCCAGGGGAGCTGTGTGCTGGGAGAAGCCTCCAGAGCTGCTCAGCAAGGCGGGGGGACTCTCCTGGAGGAGAAATCCAGGAGGAGAAAATCCAGGAGGGAAAATCCTGAGGGAGAAATCCTGGAGGAGAAATCTTGGAGGAGAAGTCCGGGAGGAGAAATCCAGGAGGAGAAATCCTGCAGGTGAAATCCGGGAGGAGAAATCCAGGAGGTGAAATCCAGGAGGAGAAATTCAGGAGGTGAAATCCTGGAGGAGAAATCCAGTAGGAGTAATCCTGGAGGAGAAATCCTGCAGGGGAAATCCTGGAGGTGTTTGTGCTTGTGTGTACCCACAGATACAGAGGCTTCTCCTCTGCAGAGTGAGATCCTCAGGGGTTTGTTTCCCATCAGTGCAAGGTTGGGCTGTTCCTGCTGCTCCTGCTGTAAAGAAACCTGGCCCTAAATCCTGCTGGCAGCTGGGCTCCTGGTGCAGGTGCACAGGTGGGGATGGGGTGAGATGGAGCCATCACACCTGTCCTTGTTTGTGCTCCAGTGACCTCTCAGCAGGGGAATTTCTGCACAGGCTGACAGCACGGCGATGGGAGAGACATTAACCTCTGAACTCCAGCTGCTGACAGCTTCCAAACAAATCATCCTGGTAAAGTTCTCTTCTCCAGGCTAGGAGACTTGCTGGAGGCTTCACGGTGGTGGAAGAAGAAAAGGAAACGAGCCCAGCTCTTCTCACTCTGCCTGGTCTCTCCCTCCCACCTCTGAATTGTGTTTTTAACTAATACCACCAATTTTTCCTTTTTCAGGAGTGAGACTCCTGCAACCCCAGGGCATGGAACCGTGAAACAGCTTTTGTCTTGGAGCTGGCGTCTCTGTTATCAAGGTGAACTCAAGGAGAACAATTGCTTTCCACACTCACTTTTCCCCTCCACAATCAGCTCTGTTTGCTCTTGCTGAGGTGCCCCACACCAGCCCTGATAGGGGTTGGCAATTCAGGGGAATTGCTCCCATATTTGTTCAACGGTTGGAAAAACGGTAAACCCTGCGAGGAGGGAAGGGAGAGGGCTCTGGGCACAGCCAGAATGGTAATTACAGCTCTTGCTGCTAATAGCAGGGGTGAGGAGGAGTGAGCAGGGACGGCAGGAAGGGGAAAGGTAGAGCCAAGGTGTGCTGAGGGCCCCCGGATGGGTGCAGCAACAAAGGGCTGGAGAAGAATAGGCCGATTATTCTGGGTTTACTGGGATAAAGTGGGCAAGGATGGTGAGGATTATTCAGTGCTGGAGGGCTGCCAGGGACTGTGAGTGGGACAGGGAAGTGCTGAGGGCTGCAGCTCCCCCTCTGTAGCTCTGCAGGGACAGGCACATGCACGTTTCCATCTCACAATGGCTCAGCCCCACTGAAATCTGTACCAGCTTTGAGGGACTGAGGATCAAACACTCTCCCAGCAGCTGTTCCCAGATTTTTTTCCTGGGAGAAGAGTTTGGGACAAGCTCTCAGGATCTGTTCTCCTCACTGAATCCCACACAAAGTGCTCCAGTGCTTCTTGGGAAGTGACATCTTCCCTTGGATCCCTGGGCAGCCTGGGCATCACCACCAAGGTGTGCCCGCAGCCCAGGGGAGCAGCAGCACTGCCACTGTGGGCTCACAGGGGACCCCAGACAATGGGAGCATGGTTGGTGGCTGCAGGCAGTGCCAAGGGCTGACTCACAGCTGCTGACACTTGTCACGCTGAAAGCATTTTGGTATTTATGGAGGCTGTTCCCAGCCGCAGTGCGGGCACAGCGGGGCCAAGGGCTGCTCCCGCCCTCCCTGCCCTGGCCCGGCTGCTGCAGGCTGGGAAGGGCTCCTGGATCCCCCCGGGCCTCCAGGCAAGGCCCTGTGAAGAGGCAGCTTTGTCCTGGCCAAAGCTCTTCCCTAGGAGTCCATCCATTCCTGTCCCACACAGTCCTGAATTCTTCCTTTGCAGCCTTTGCCCAGGGATGCAAAGGGCTCTGACTGGGATGGTAAGGCCATGGCACGGGGAAATGTGGGAACAGCTGCTGGGAGAGTGTCTGATCCTCAGTCCCTCAAAGCTGGTACAGATTTCAGTGGGGCTGAGCCGTTGTGAGATGGAACTGTGGATGTGCCTGTCCCTGCAGAGCTGCAGAGAGGGAGCTGCACTTCCCTGTCCCACTCACAGCCCCTGGCAGCCAGCACTGAGTGATCCTCACCTAGCTCACCATCCTTGCCCACTTTATTATTATTATTATTATTATTATTATTATTATTATTATTATTATTATTATTATTATTAATAATAATAGTAACCCCGTATAACCTGATAGCAGGGACAGCTCACAGCCAACAACCAGCACCCTGAAAAAAGATGAGCCTCTTTATCAAAACGTTGCCTTGGGGAACCCATTGCTTCATCTCTTTCCAGCCTTGCCCTGCTATTGTCCGAGCCTGCAGGAAAAGGAAGGAGAGGAATTCCTTCCCCGCGGTTCCTTCCTGCTCCAGCAGCCCCCGGGACCACCAGGATGCCCCAACTTTCACAGGAGCACACTCCGCGCCAGGCAGAGGAGAGGAAGCTGCTAATGGACGCTAATGGAGCTGTGAGGATCCTCCCGGGGGTGGCCGAGCTGTCCCAGAGCGAGAAAAGCAGCGAGCAGCTCACTCGCACTTCCATGGATGCTCTGGCTGTCGCTGTCGCGCATCCCTGGGGGTTACAGCTCCCACAGAGGAAGATTTGCAGCTCCAGGCAAACCACGGAGGCAGGTGGGTTGGGAAATCTGAGGCCGGCGTCATTGCTTGCAGAGGATTTTGCGGATCTCACGCTGTGCCTCAGCAGCATCCCCGTTCCACCTGGTAACGCCGGCATCCTCCCCTGAGTAGCTCTCAGGTGAAGGAAATCCTGCCGAGGCTGAATCCTGAACACAGGAATGAGCCTCACCCAGCACCAGGAGTGATACACCAACCTCTTTCCTTTTTATTTTGCCATCAGGAATTTTCAGGACTTTCTCACGACAAAAGCTGTGTGAAAACGGAACAAACCAACAAAGAATTTACAAGAACAAGACGGTTTTGCCCCTGGTTTTGCTGCTTTCCTGCGTGCTTGTGAGTTAGCACTTGTGCTCCCTCTGAATCTGAGGCTGGTGCCACTGCTGCAGAGGATTTTGGGGATGCTCTGCCTCAGCAGCATCGCATTTCCACAGCCAGGAGTGACACACTGGCCTCTTTCCTTTTTTATTTTGCCATCAGGAATTTTCAGGACTTTTCTCAAGACAAAAATTGTGGTAAAATGAAACAAACCAAAAAAGAATTTACAAGAACAAGATGGTTTTGCCCCTGGTTTTTGCTGCTTTCCTGCGTGCTTGTGCTCCCTCTGGCTCTCCCCGGGGATCTCCCGCGGTGTCAGGGCAGGAGGGAGGGATCGGCTCGCAGAGTTTCTCCCTGCAATGCCCTTCCCGTGCTCGGCGGGCGGGTCATGCTCTATTTATCGCCTCATTTCCACCCCCGAGTGCTGCAGTGCTGCTCCCTCCAGCCCTGCGAATTCCAGTGCCAGCAAAACGGGACTGGGAACGAGCTCGTGACATTGGGAGCAGCTGCCCAGCTCTGCTCACAGCCCGAGCATCACCTTGGGCTGGCTTCTCTCCCTCTGTGACACACACTGGCAGCTTGGTGCCCATCTCCAAAGGGCCCTGAGACCCTCAGGAGGCAGCAGAAGGATGAAAAGTGTGGTTCTCCTGCCTGGTTTCCTGCTGGGCTTTGCCTCTGTGTTGTTCAAGGCTTGGAGGAATGGGAATTGTGCTGGGTGGCACTGGCAGGGACACCAGGGTTTACCTGGTGTGAGGCTGTGCAGGAAGGAGAAGCTGCCAGCTGCAGCCAGGAATATTTTTTGTGGATTTCCTGGGCATCAGCTGCTCCCTGTGCCAGTGATGAGAAGGGAAGTGGGAACAGTGTCTGCTTGGGAGGCACGAGTACATCTGAGCACCAAACTGAGTTTTTAGACCCTTAACAGAAACACTGAAGGGCACCAACTGCTCCCCTTGCCCCAGAGTGACACAGCTCTGAGACAGATTCAGAAACTTTCCTGGGAGATGATACAGGGCAGAAAAAACACACAAGGTTCACTGAGGCTTGATCCTGGTGGCATCTGCAGCTCCTGCATCTTGCTGCAGCTCCACTCCTGGCAGCACCGTCCCACAGTGACAACTCTAAAATCACAGACTCATGGAACAGTCTGGGCTGCAAGGAACCTCAACACCCATCCTGTCCATGGGCAGGGACAGCTTCCACCATCCCAGGGTGCTCCAAGGCCTGGCCAACCTGGCCTTGGGCTCTTCCAGGGGTGGGTGCTCTGGGCACCTGTGCCAGGGGTGGTTCTGCTGGGGGCTCGGGGGGTCTCCCGGTGGGTCCGGTGGCTGAATTGGCCCGGGGGGTCTCCAGTGGGTCTGGTGGATGTGGTGGCTCGCGGGGGGGGTCTCTGGTGGGTCTGGTTCTCCTGGTGAGTCTGGTGGCTTAGGGGAGTCTCCGGTGGGCCCGGTTCTCCCGGTGGATCCTGTGGCTGCGGTGGCTCGGGGGGTCTCCGGTGGGCCCGGTTCTCCCAGTGGATCCGGTAGCTCAGAGGGTCTCCGGTGGTCTCGGTTCTCCCGGTGCATCCGGCGGTCTCCGGTTCCCCCCAGCGGCGGCGGGAGCCGCGCTGGGCTCGGGGCCGCCAGGGGGCGCTGCGGGTGCGGGCGGGGACACGCGGGGGACACGTGAGTGCGCGCGCACAGGTGAGGGGGGGACAGGTGGGGACAGGAGAGAGGGAAGGGGCCAGGTGGGGACAGCTGAGCACAGTGGGGCCAGGTGGGGACAGGAGAGGGCAGGTGGGGACAGGAGAGCGCGGGGAGGACAGGTGGGGGTGGGAGGGGCAGATGGGGACAGGAGAGAGCAGGGACACGTGGGGACAGGTGAGGGCAGGTGGGGACAGGTGAGCGCAGGGGGGGCAGGAGGGGACAGGTGAACACAGCCGGGAGGGCAGGTGAGGGCTCCCTACATGCTGCCCGTGCAGGGGGGACACACGGACAGCATTTCGGGGGAAAAGATACGGAAATGTTTTGTAAGGGGGTGTGGGAACCTTTCCTTGAAAACAGATTTGCCGTCACTGAGTGTTTATTTCCATAAGGTCTGAGGAGGTGAGCTCTGGCCCCCGCAGATAAAAGCCGATGGTATAGGTGGGGCGAGCGGGGTTGTTTTTGTTCCTTTGTCTTCTGCAGAAGCCACAAAAAAGGACTTTTTTTTCTTTTTTTTTTTTTTTTTTTTTTTTTTTCTATGCAAACAAGGGGGAAAAGGTAAAACGCGGGTGGATAAATGTGTGCGGAGCCGGGGAGGTTTCAGTTTGCAGGGAGTGGGTTTGGGGGGAAATGGGGGGGTTCAGTTGTTCCTCACACATACACGAGGGGCACAGAGGGGCTGGGAGAGCGTCTGAGGGGTTTGAGCAGCCTGAAATCAGCGTGTTTCTGCATTAAAAGCTGTTAATTGTCATGTGAATCTTTGCTGACAAAGAATCAGGGAATATCCTGAGTTGGAAGGGACCCTCAAGAATCATCCACTCCAGATCTTGTCCCTGCACAGGCACCCCAACAATCCCATCCTGTGCTGAGAGCATGGTCCAAACCCTGCTGGAGCTGTGTCAGCCTTGGGGCTGTGACCGTGCCCTGGGGAGTCTGTTCAGTGCCTGAGCACCCTCTGGGATAAGAACCTTTCCCAAAATCCAACCTAAACCCCCCTGGCACAGCTCCAGCTGTTCCCTCTGGTCACCAGAGCAGAGATCAGAGCTGCCCACCCAGAGGATGTTGAAGAGCCCAGTGCCCTCAGCTGTTCCTCCTTTCCTTTCCTTTCCTTTCCTTTCCTTTCCTTTCCTTTCCTTTCCTTTCCTTTCCTTTCCTTTCCTTTCCTTTCCTTTCCTTTCCTTTCCTTTCCTTTCCTTTCCTTTCCTTTCCTTTCCTTTCCTTTCCTTTCCTTTCCTTTCCTTCCTTTCCTTTCCTTTCCTTTCCTTTCCTTTCCTTTCCTTTCCTTTCCTTTCCTTTCCTTTCCTTTCCCCTTTCCCCCTTCCCCTTTCCCTCCCCTTCCCCTTTCCCCCTTTTCCCCTTTCCCCTTTCCCCTTTCCCCTTTCCCCTTCCCCTTTCCCCTTTCCCCTTTCCCCTTTCCCCTTTCCCCTTTCCCCTTTCCCCTTTCCCCTTTCCCTTTCCCCTTTCCCCTTTCCCCTTTCCCCTTTCCCCTTTCCCTTTCCCCTTTCCCTTTCCCCTTCAGATGCTCTCAAATAACTCAAAATCTTTATCTTTTACACAGGAATTACTCCAGAACAATTTCTTTGCACTGTGGGGTTTTGGGGTGTCAGAACCTCCCAGCATAGGGACCATTCACCGTCAATTTCTGTCCCAGCCTCTGCCAGCTGTAGCTTCACCTTGGTGCAAGATTCACACCTCTGCAACGTTCGTTGTCACCTGAATAAAGGTGAGAAGACTTCGAGTCACTGATGGCTGAAGTGACAGTGTTTTAGTGTTTTTCTCAGTTCATCTTCAAATTCAGGAGCTGAAGCCACCAGTTCTTGTGTGGTGAGAGATTGAAAAGCACAAGGAGGCCTCGTGGGGAGGAGGTTGACAAATCCCATTTTCCAGGCTGGGATTTCTCCAGAGCAGCTGCACTGGAGTTTCCCCACAGGGGCCCACGTGGTAGGAGGTGGCTGGAAAAGGCCATTTGTGCTTTTCAGAGCTCTCTAGGAAATTTGGGTACAAAGCCAGAGGAAGGGGACCTGTGGGAGATGACATTTTTGGAGGATGTAGGAAACAGGATGGAGTTCAGCGCTGAGATTATTGATTATTGAAGTCACATGGAAGAGGCATGGGCTGATCCAGAGGGAAAAGCCAAGTGAATCAAAGCCATTTAGAATCACTTCCAATAGATGAAACCAAAGTAGAGCAACTCCTTTTTTTTAGCCTGATTGCCCACAGGGATTAAATGTGATATCAGTGATACAATCTGAGCCCACACCTTTACTTCTGGGTAAGTTTTCCTGAGTTTTTCCCGAGTTTTTCCCGGAGGACAGGAGGTGTGTGTGGATCACTTCCCAGCCCTTCCCACACGGTGTCAGCAGCTCTCAAGGAGAGGTCGCTGCTGGTGCCTGTGGGGAGTTCGGGGGTTTGGCTGGGGGCCCTCTGCCAGGAACAGGGAATTCCTGACCCAAGGCAAGAGGAGAGTGGCTCTGAGGGAAGGACATGCAGGAGACCATGTCCCTGCTGTCCCAGCTTTGTGTCTCTGCTGCAGCCAAAGGGGGATGGTGACCACAGACTCATCCTGGGTCTGCTCTGGGTCACTCACAGCCTGTCTGGGCTGCCCTGAGGTTGTCACTCAGGCCCTGGGGAGGTCAGCAGTGCTTTGGGAGGTTCTTTCTGTGCTGGGCTTTTCCCATAATCTCTATTTACTTTTTTGTTTCAGATGTCAGGGAGGAGAAGGAAGTATTTCCATCTTGCCACTGGAGCTCCATCTCGTGGAACGTTTCATGACCTCCTCCATGGCTGCAGGAGGAAATTCCCTGTGAGGGAAGGCTCCTTCTGCACTGGTGATTATAGAGGGGGCTCATTTCCCTGCTGGAGCTCAGGAGCAGGTCCTTGGTGGAGTGGAACATGTTCCAGAAGTCCCCTGGAGGAGCAGCTTTTGTGCAGAGCTGATGTCTCACTAGAGCATCACCTCCATGCCCTGGCACAGCTGGGACAGGACCTGTGGCACAGCTGTGGGGCTGTTCCTGATGCCTCAGGTTTTTTTGGCTTTTATATTGTTCAGATTCTGTGCTGCTTTATTTTGTGGGTCTGGGCTTCATATGAGGGGATGGTGAGCTCTGTGCACAGAGCAGGGAGACAAAACAATTCCTGCTCCAGCTGGGCACCAAGGACAAATGATCCAAATCTCAGCCCCAGAGCACAAACAATGTGGGCTGAAGAGAGAAAAACAAGCAGGATGGGACTGCATGGGCTAAAGCTGGAATGGGACAATGATCTCTAATATGCAAATGGAGCAGAACTTACAAAGGTGAGAGACCCTGTGACCAGTGGGGCATTTTGTGACCATTTTGGTGCATTTTGGGTTAATTTTGTGACCATTTTGGGTTCACCTGGGGTGTAGCCCTGGCTGGGCTCTTGTGCTGGCCAAGGTGGATCCATTGAGGCCTTTAATAAATCCCTGCTTTATTCTTTACCTCTGTCCAGTCTCTGTTCTAGGCCAGCCCTCTCAAGGCATCACTCCCCCACCCCGAGGTCCCTCCAACCCAAACCATTCCCTGATTCCACGATGACCTTCCCTGCTCCAGCAGCCACAGCCTGGGCAGTGCCTGGAGCAGGCAGCCCAGTGGAGGAGGCAGGAGGCTCTGGCAGCTTTTCAGGGCTTGTTTGTGGTGCTGGGGAGACCTTTTCTGTCGGTTGTTCTCTGCAGCTCCAAAACAACCTCACGCCTCCGGCTGCTGGGGCTGAGCTGGCACGTGAGGGGAGGGCGTGGGGGCCTGCCAGGAGCTGCTGCCAACACAGCTGGATGAGTCTTGTACAGATCTGGTGCCTTTCCATGTCTGCTGCAAGCCTCCAGAGCCTGGTGGAAGCCACGTTCAGCTCTCCTGGGCTCCCCCTCTGCACGGAGTCAGTGACATTCGAGCAGGAGCTTTGTCCCCACCTGTGTCCCCCTGGCAAGGCAGAACCAGGAGCTGCAAAAGTGTGAAACTCTTCAAAGAGGCTCATGCAACACAGCCCAGGAGCTGAGCCTGGGTTAGTCATCCATAAAGGGCTTTGTTTTTCTCCTCTCCCACTCCCCGCCCTGGCACGGGGGTTGAAGCTCTCTCGCTGCATGGTGTGGCCAAAACTTAGAAGAAACACGTTATCTCCCAGGGAATCAGTCAACTCTGCCCTGAAAACAGGAGTTTCTCTCTGTGCAGCCCCAGTGAGGTTGGATTCTGCTGAAACCAGGTTTGCTGGGACACGTGTGTGTGCTCACTGAGCTTCACGTACAGGTGGGACGTTCCCTGGTGAGCAGACAAAGCCGTGGGTGAAACCTGCAGGATCCAGGAGCTGCAGCTGCTGGGAGAAGTTCTGATTTTGGTACAGAGCAGCACACACAGACTCCAAATCCTGGAAGGCCTTTTTGTCTGTTTCACTGGAAATTACTTGGCCTTTTCTTCTCCTGCAGGATGATTCTGGGCATTAGTGTTGTCCTTCAGTCACAGAAATTTCCCAATAAAGCCCCTGATCACTTGACAATAATTTTTGTGCCAGCACTCAGCAGCACAGAAAGGAAAGTAGCTTGTTGTTTTTTTTTTTTTTAAATTTTTTTAAAGACAATTGAACTAAAAACAAAGCAGCAGGAAGGGAAGTTTCAGTTCCTGCACATGAGGAGCTTGAGGGGCTCAGCAGTGACAAATGCCTGGGCTGGCTCTGCAGCTGCCCTGCACGTGGAGCCAGAAGGCTCCTTATGTGTTCAGACCTGAATGAGGTTTGTACAACAAGCTGGGGCAGTGACAGGTGGTGATTGAACATCAACACCTGAGTCTCT
Organism: Diglossa brunneiventris; assembly: GCA_019023105.1. Taxonomy (NCBI): domain Eukaryota; kingdom Metazoa; phylum Chordata; class Aves; order Passeriformes; family Thraupidae; genus Diglossa; species Diglossa brunneiventris. The sequence continues at coordinate 3,800,997 of CM032379.1, read as the reverse complement.
GCTGGTTTAATATCAATACTCAGCTCTGCAGAGCTGGGGTCTTAGTGAAAATGAAAAACATAACTTTCATTTTGGGCAGGTCGGTGGCTGCCACAGCTGGACTTGAAAGCTGCCGATTTCTGCTCAATCTGAACGTGTGAAATTGTGCTCATTTCAGCCAGAGGCTGTGAGGGCTCCCACATGTGGGATGAGCACAGAACCAGGGATATTCTGCCTGGTTTTAGGGCTTGGGGAAGGAGCAGGATGGGCTGGGCTCTGTGAGGAGGAGGGCTGGGGACACGACCCCCACTAGCAGTGGATTGTGCTGCTGTCATTGCTGCCTATCTGGTTATGTTTCCTTATATCTCTACTGCATCTTGTCCCCTCCTTGGTGCCAACAGCTGGCTCTGAGCTGATCCTGCCACCTTCTAATCCATAAAAAATCCTGGTCAGACTCTTTGATTCGCTTGCTTTGAGGTCATGAAGCTGCTTGTGATGACACCAGCAAAGGGCAGATGACATCTCAGCTGTCTCAGTTTCCCCAGGTCCCTCTTACAGTGGCCCAGGGATGGATAAAACCCCACAGTGCCCCTGGGGGAGCTGGCCCCAGGCCAGGCAGCTCTGCCAACAAGGACAGTTGGCTGTGCAAGAAATTCTCCCCTGAGACGTGACATCTCCACCCCCAGAACAGGAGTTTGGGGTTTTTTTCCCTACAAAAGAAGGCGTGAGGAGGAAGCCATGGCCTCTCTCAGCTATTCTGACTGGTGCAATGTGCCCCCACCCTTCCCCATCACCCACGGGCATTATTTTTAGGGTTTGTTTACCTCACTGGGTTCCAGCTCATTCTTTTTCAGGGTGACAAGGACTTCCCTCATGCAGCTGCCCAGGTGGCACATGAGAAACCACAGCCCTGCCTGAAGAACTTTCCCCTTCTCTAATGAGGGCCAGGTTTTTTTATTGGCTTTTTAAAGAAGATTTGGAGCTGTGGAAGGAAATAGGCAGCTCTTGCTGGTGAAAGGTACTAAAATAGGTTAAATCCATCCAAGCAATACACTCTTCTTTTTGGTAACAAGTTCTGTGTGACTTGGCTGCAGTATTTGTGACCCAAGTTGGATTTTGTGTCATTGCTTGGTGGGTAAATTTTACTGCTTTAAGTTAAGGCTTTAAGGTAGAGTCTGCTTTCTTAATCAAGAAAGTTCCTGAACATTAAGAATTTGGCTCACAGTCGCCTCATAGGAGCAGAGGGAATGGTTAAAAGTGCTGTGGCTCTCTGCAGATCCCCAGTTCTTCCTCCAAAATTGCTCAACTTTGTGCACAAATGAGCTCTTGGGGCTCGCTGTGGTGAGACTCAGTGTTTATTTAAGGATCCCTGGGTTTGAGGTTCTGCACCTTAAGCTGTGTTCTGCTGCTCTTGAGGTGCTTCTTGAGCCTCTGGGCCAGCCGCTGAAACTCACCTTGTCCTTTCTCTTCTGGGGGAAAACGTGAGACTTTCATCGCTCAGTGAAAGCAGAAATGAGCCTTGGCTCTGGCACTCGGGGTCAGGCTTCTGTCTCCTCGTGTGCTTTGAGTTTCTTCCTCTTTGATTCCGTGGTTACAATTACAAGGCACTTTTTGTGAAGGATATGGGTCCCCCCTCGCTCCCCCCTGTGTGCTTTGAGGCACAAATTAACTGGGGAGGCCAGGCAGGAGCACTGTGTTCATTGTTTTTCTTGCAGTTCCTACTCTCACCCTGGATGTGGCTGGGGGTTATAGTGCTCAGAGCTGCTGCCTCTCCCCGTGAGCAATTCCCACAGTAGCATAACGGTTTATTACTGGATTTTAATCAAATGTGAACAATAAAATGCTACAGCTCAAAGAATTTTCACTTAAATGTTGATGAGTGGCCATTAGGTACATCCAGCTGTGGAGCAGCATCAAGACAGGTGGGTTAATAGTTAAAATAAAATCTCCTTAACGTGCTGCTGACTTGCTTCTTTTATAATCCATCAGCAGATGAAGTAAACCAACATATTTCTATTTAGTTTATTTTCCATGCTCTCTTTCCTGCAGGGCAGCACTGGTATGAAGCTGAGCTGATCAAACAGCTCCTGAGAGGACAGAAGGATTGACAAGGACTGGACAAGGATGGAGAAAATGCAATGGAAGACAAGAAGTATATTTTTTTAAATGGTTATAATTTATTTTTCTCAAGTAGCAAAATACAGTCAGTTTTTAGACACTTCAGGTTGGGATCTTAGGCCAACGTTAACATGACTCATCTAAATTAGATGCAAATTTGTTCTGTCTGTTAAATTTAACCAGGGAAAGCCAGGCACTCTGACATCAGCCCTGCCTCACTGAGGCACAGCTGCAGCTGTCCCAGAGGGTCCCTCTGAAGCTGTGTGTGATCCTACTTGGAATTCATCTGGTCTGGTAGGACCTGAAGACTTCTTCATTTGCAGGAGGGGAATGGGTTTTATCTACAGGACACAAGTACAGCTCCATGTGCTGGTGGAGCAGTTTCCTGGCTGGAATAAGGTGAATGGTTCTGCATGAAAGGGTTCCATGGAAGCCGAGTGTTCTTGGAGTACATTCATGAGCAGATTGAACTTTGTCTGTGTGAAGCAGCTTTACATATTGAATATACATTAACAAAATATATTGTTACTGATGAGGAAAACTGCAAATACCCTGTGCTGGGGGTGTCCCTGGCTCTGGCCAAGATCATGATAGCTGTGTTTTGCCCAAATAAGGATGAGGAAGAAACCAAGGGCAAATAACTGTTCAGTGTCAGTTGTCACCCCCTGGTTCATGTGACAGAGAAGCAGCACTTTGTACAGTTACCTGGGCACTGTAAATGAAAACGAGTTCAACAGCTGAGCACAGAGAGGTAACACAAAGCAGAATCCTCTCTTCCTGAATCCCAGCCCTTGACAAAAATCCCACACACCAGAGGTAAATGGTTTATGGAGAGTTTATTTAGATTTGGTGGCAGCCGGTGCTGTCTCAGACCCAGCCAGTGAATTCTGTCTTGGAAGTTTAATCCTCAATTCTGTAAAGCAATGCTCTCCAACCTGTGAACCAGAGAGTTCTCTGTGTCACTCCTGATGGATCCATGTGTTGAAAAACAGGATAAACGTCTGTTTGGTGAGTGTTTTGCTGCTCATGGCTCTGTGTGTCAGGGGAACGTGGACATGTCTCCCCTGGCAGCCCCGGGAGCAGCTCCAGGCTGAGACCTCTCTCTGCTGGTGATGGCTTGGGAGAGCTGGGTGCTGTGGGATCAGAGCACAGGACAGGGACAGGAGCACAGGGCAAGGACAGGGACAGGAGCACAGAACAAGGACAGAGACAGGAGCACAGGGCAAGGACAGGGACAGGAGCACAGGGCAAGGACAGGGACAGGAGCACAGAACAAGGACAGGGACAGCTGCACAGGCGGTGCAGCAGCTCCTCCCAGCTGACGTTCAGCTGTCCCGCAGCAGCAGTTCCCAGAGCGTTCATCTGTCATCAGGAATCTTCTCTCTTCCTGTGAAAGCACCCACTGGAATTACAGTCTGGGCTCTTCCAAGGTCTGATTTTCCATGACAATAATCTGCTGTTTGTGGCCCTGGCAGAGGTGGAGCAGTGCTCAGATGAAACCTCAGCGAGCCGTGTCTTTGTTGGTGCCGACAGCACCGATGCAAAACACGCCCCATAGCTTATGAGTGAAATACAGAGCTGACTTCAAAGGCAGCTGAAGTCCTTCTAGAAGGGCTGGGAAGGGAGGAGAAAACACACATTCATATTTATCTCAAGGTCAGCAGGTGATAGCCCAGAAACAGGATACAGGCAGAAGTAAAGTAGAATTTGTACTTTTCCTGACAGAGCTATGAGTGGCTACAATGTTATAAAAAGTAATTGAAATTATGGCTTGAATTTGTATGGATTTTGCATTAGCTGTGGTCATGTCTCACATTTCATGGGGGAAGGCAGAGCAGTCGTGTGCTCAGATACTCCACAGCTGGGGTTGGATCGAGCCCAAGGCTGCGGGTGTGGGTTGGCCTCACACTGACTCAGTGCAAGGGCATCTCTGTGGGGTTGCAGAGCTGTTGTCTTGTTAAAATCAACATCCAAAGCAAGGGTGATGCTCCCAGGCAGTTCTGCTGCACCAATGTCCGTTTTCTCTTGGTACTTGTCGCTTTTAGGGTAAATGTTCTATTTTGAGCGTTTCTCATTTTGACAGGGAAAGACTAAGCTGAAGGTGAAATGACAGGAGGAATTGCAGACTCACCACCTCTCCCTTGCTTTGCTGTTAGTGACAGCTCTGTTGTAAAGTCTCTCCACCCATGGGACATTGGCCAGCAGCCCTTGCTGCTTGAAACAGGAGGAAGCTCCTGGATTTCCCCCTCGACTTCTCTGCAGTGTGGCAGGTCTTGCTCTGCCAGGAGTCCAGAAAATGTCCAAAACCATTTCAGCTCCACCAAGGCGCGCCTGGAGCTGGGCTCACGGGGAGAAGGTGGTGGTTGTCTCTGTCTCCATGGCGAAGGAGCTCCTCTTGTTGTCACGGCACGAGGTGAGCTGCCAGAGGCGCTCCTGGCTCAGGCAGCCCAGCTCCTTCAGCAGCTTGAAGAGGTCGGTGCGGAATTTGACGCCGATGAAGGCGTAGAGGAACGGGTTGAGGCAGCATCGGAAGCAGGCCAGGGTGTAGGTCACGTCATCTGCCACATCCAGCTTCTTGCTCTCCTCACACGAGCTGGTCTGGTTGAAGGCTGAGATGGTCTTGGCCAGCATGACACCATTGTAGGGCAGCTGGAAGACAACAAAGACGATGACCACGGCGATGATGACCTTGATGGCTTTGTTCTTCTCAAAGTTGCGGGCCTGGAGTAACGTTTTGATGATGATGAGGTAGCAGAAAGACATGACCAGGAGGGGAATTAAAAAGCCAAACACCATTTGGGACACTTTGATGCCAGTGTTGAAGGTCTGCAAGTCATCAGCAATGATGGAACAACGGGGATTGCTCTCTGAGTTGTTCACACCACTGTGAACCAGCTCAGGGATGGAGAGGATGAAGGCCAGGAGCCAGATGATGACACAGGTCACCTTGCTGATGAAGATCATCCGGGGCCGCAGGCGATGGGCTGAGGCTGCCTGGACAATGGCAAAGTACCTGTCGATGCTGATGGACAGGAGGAGCAGCATCCCACTGAAGAAACTCATTTTGCAGATGCAGTAGACAGCTTTGCAGGCAACGCTCCCAAAGAACCAGTGCATGGCCGCACTCGTGGCCCAGAAGGGAAGGGTCAGCAGGAAGAGGATGTCTGCTGCAGCCAGGTTCAGCAAGTAGATGTCTGTCATGGTCTTCAGCCTCTTGAAGTAGATGTAGGTGAGCATGACCAGCCCGTTCCCCAGCAGCCCCATGAAGCAGATGAGGCTGTACATGGCCGGGAGGAAGGCAGCACGGAAGTTTCGGACCTCCTCCTTCTCACACAGGGACTCAAACATGCTGTAGTCGATGGTGCTGTTGGAGTCATAGTAATCAGTGACGTTGTCCCCAGCACAGAACTAGAACAGGAAAAAGAAGAAGAGTGTGTTGGGACAAGGGCTGTGCTGCCTGTGTGGCTGTGCAAGGAAAGGAGCCTGGAGAGAAGTCCCAGGGAGTTCCCAAGTGCTGCCTCACGCCAACATCACAAACAGAGCTGACACAACCTCGTGGCTGAAAGTGTTTCCTATAAATACATGAGGTTTGGGGCTTTTTGGGGGGCTCCAAGTGGGAATTCCACCAGAAATGTTTTGTGCTCAGCCAAAGTAACATCTGCAAGCTCCCAGATGTGTGGCAGCTTTCCAAAGTGTTCCAGCTGTGTGTGCACAGCTGTCTGTCAGGTAAAATGTGAGAAATAAAACATCCTTGAGCTAAATTAAAAACCAACGAAGGTGCCTGTGAGAACATGAGGAAATGCAGTGAGTACAGCAGGAAGCTGCTTCCGTGTCGGGCCAGCATCTCATTCAGGCCCCCGATTTCAGTTCTGATTATTCTTGTTTCATCTTCCTACACTGCCATAACCTGTGGGGCAGACAGAACCTGTGGTATCTGTGCCCTGCTTTTGTGACTTATTAGTCTCCAGAACCTTCTCCCTATCTCACAGACATGAAAGGTTTCCCCTGGATACCCCCACCCTTTATCGGAGAGCGTCTCGGTGCTCTCCATCTCAGCAGGTTTGGCTTTCACCACATCCTGCCAGGCTGCCAGCAGTGAAAGGGAAAAGCAGGGGCTGCTCTGCTCTGCCCCAGAGAGCCCCACGGGCTGGGAGGTGGCCACTGCAGCCAAGGGACTGCAGGCACCAGGACCAGCCCCTGGGTTTGGGAGCAGGTCATGGCACAGGTCTGTGTTTGGGGTCCTCCTTGCTGGGCCAGAGCACTCTGAGCACCAGGCAGGGGAGGATGCTGAGCTCTTCCTCCTTGGGTCCAACCCTCTCCAGCTCTGGGTTTGGTCAAAGCCCAGCACCTTGACCAGGAATTTGCGGGGAGCAGGAACTGGCTGAACCCTGCAATCAATGTGGTGCATTCCTGTCTGTCCTGGAAATGCTCATTTTGGGGCTAAGAGTGGACTCACACAGCCCAGGCCATCTGAAAATCACTGTGTTTTCCATCACTTTTCTCTGCTTGGTTTTGTTTCTCTTGTTTGTTCTTCTGTAGCTGGGCTCTGCTCTCACCTCCACCTCCCACAGCTGGATCCTGGGGTGAGCAGCTGTGTCCCCACACATTTCTGGGACTGTGGGTGGCTGCACTGAGTTTTTGAGATCTCCCTTTACCCACAACACAAACCAGCTGGATTTCAACAATGTTGTTGAAAACATCTTACCTGAAAAACGAGTGGCAGGCTGAAAACAAGGGTGACCTTTAGCTGCTTGCCTAGGGAAGAAGGAGATGCTGTGTTAGTGGCTGACTGGGGGTTTCCACATGGTTCTTACTTTGAAAAAGCAGTGGGTAATGCTGTCCATGGCACTGTGAACCCTGCAGAACCCTCACCACTGAGGAAACCAGAGCCTGGGGAAGATGCCAGCAAGATAACCCAGGGTCATGAGCTTTACTGTCAGAGCATGGTGGAGTCTCAGGAGTCTGGCCCCTCTGGCTTCATGGATTCATGGAGCAGTTTGGGTTGGAAGGGGTCTCTAAAGGTCATTCAGTCCAACGCCCTGCAGTGAGTAGAGATATCTTCATCTAGACCAGGCTGCCCAGGACCCCGTGCAGTGAAGGCAGAGAGGACTCTAAACTCAGTCACAGTGCACCCATTTTGATTTTTTCTATTATTTTCCCTGCAGGCAGCCAGCAGCCTGTTCCCTGGTGTCTGAGCAGTGAGGGTGCAGCTTAATGTGAAAATACCCAGCTGTGAGGGCCATAAATCTGGCCCAGCTGTGCCCGTGTGGTGCCTGGGCTGTGGAGAGGAGAGCTCAGCTCCCCTGGGACAGATAGAACTGGAACTGGCTGAAATTTATTGCTTGTCTCTAAATGTCAAGGGTTGGCTTCTGCTGCCTTGGGATGTGAAAATATAGGATGCTGACAGCTGGGAGGAAAAACTGAATTTAGAGCCAGGTATGATGGTGGTGAGAGCAATCTCAGCTGAACAGCTCTTCCTGCTGTGGTTAGCAGGGCAGGGGCCAGGGAAAGCTTTCTCCTCACTGGTTTTACAGCTCCTACCAGCATCTACCTCAAGCAGCTGCCACTGCAAGTTGCTCAGCTGGAAGGTGGCAGTGAGACAGCCCTGAGCTCCACTCTGGTGTGAGGAGGAGATGTGTCCTTCCCTGAGGGGTGCCATGGCCCAGGATGTCCCTCCAGACACTGGGTGGTCCCTGCAGCCCCTCACTCCCTGTGGGTTTTCTGCTCTGGGGGTGCTCAGTAAGGGGATACCTTTGGCTCGTTCCTCCTAGAACTCTGCCTTGTTCCTCATGGCCTGGTTGTTCTTGAATGTGGCTGATTCCTGTGCTCAGGGCCTGCTGAAGCCAGCTCTGCTTGTTTTCTGCTTGGTTTCAGTTTTGTGCCAGGCTCCTGCTCACGTTGCCCCGCACCAGGATGATGAACTTCCACTACAGGCAGCTGCACCAAGTCCTTGTGTTAAGTCACGTGCAACAGCTTCACTAATATCAGACAGAGTTACCTGTGAGTTACCTGAGAGGTTTTTAATACCTGAGGGTGATGTGTGGCTCAGAGAGATCCTCAGCCACGTGGGAAAATTCATGGTGCTCATCCCCAGGCCCGTGTGAGCACCTCCCCTGAGGCCTCCTGGAAGCTCTGCCTCAGCTTCCCCCCTTATTTTCATCTCTGATGCTCATGCAGCTGTGTGCTCAGTTGTGTTCATCCTCCCCTCACCTTCTCCAAACCCTCCTGGGGGTATCTGAGGGGTTCCCATGGAACTCAGGAGGAACCTGAGGGGACTCAGGAGAGGGGGAGTGCAAGGCAGGGACTGAGGGTGAGGTTCTGGCTGCTCTGTCCAGCCAGTGCCTTTCCCTCTGATCAGTCCCAGACTGCAGGAAGAGGTTTGGTGTCTGCTGTGGTTGTCACCCCTTCTAACTGCTGCCCTGGCTTTTGCATATGATACAGGAAATACACAAAAAGCCCCAAGGACTGAGACCCACTAGGTGGGTTTAAGCAAGCTGTAACTGCCCTTCCTGCCTGGAATACAGAGTCCCTGACTCTGCAAACACCACAGCAGCCTTTAGCCTTTGGCTGCACCTTCTGAATAGCCTGATTTCCCTGGCACTCCTGGAGCTGGTGCTCCTGGCTGCCTGTGGATGGGTGATGAGTTCCTGTGCTGGCAGCTCAGCCCCACCAGGAAATTACCCCTGTGGCTGCTGGATAAGAGGCAGAGAAGAACCATCCTCATTCCACGGAGGAAAAGCACCCACATAAACCAGACTCCACCAGCTCTCTGTGGCTTGGTTTGCAAGCTCCAGGTCCAGCCCTGACTTCACCTGACCAGTCCCAGCCCCAGCCCTGGTGAGAGCTCCTTTGCTCTGCTCTGTTTTCTTATCACCTTGTGAAGGTCTAGAAAAACAGGACTGAGAACGTGACTCAACCAACTCCTGAAACAGTTCAGCTGATATCATTCCTTTGAAGATCATCATAAGTTTCTTTTTTCTCCCCTTTCTCAGTTGCTGTTTCAACTGTCTTAAATGTCAAATGACTTTTCAATATGAAGAAAGCCCTGTGCTGTTTCTGCCCCTCTTCTGTGCCCCCACCTCAGATTACACATTTGCAAAAGCGCAACCAGAGAGGCCCTGCTGCCTCCTGCTCCCTCTGTGCCAGTTTGAGCACGTTTGTGTCACCGGTTTCAGTCAGACTGGACAGGACTTGCATCTCCCCAACTTGTCCTGTGGTCTGGGGCAGTGGGCAGAAGCAGTTATCATGACAGGAGCCTTGTTCTGCAGCTTATCAGGCACTTTAGGTACATTTCTTTACTTTTTCTTTCCTTTTTACACCTCCTGGCAGTTGGCTGCTGTGGGTATTTTCCTCAAGTTTTTTAAAGTTTTGTTCCTCAAAATATTGAGGGAAAAAAAAACCAAAAAACCTCTCAAAAGTCCCTGCAGCCAGTTGAACTAGAAACCTCATTTATAAAAATACATCAAAACCCCACCACAGCCAATGAGTCAGCCTGGCCCTACAGCCCCGTGGCAGCCCCCTGTGTGTCAGCTGCTTTGAGGCCGTTCTTGTCCTGAAGGACCTGGAAATGGATGGGAGGGGGAATTACTCATGGGAGTGAAGGAAGGAGGTGCTGCTTGGAAACCATTCTTGTCCTGAAGGACCTGGAAACAGTTGGAAAGGGGAATTGCTCCATGGAAATGAAGGAAAGAAGGGATCTGTTCATGACAGGGGATGGGAGCCCCTCAGTTTTACAATTTTCCTCCACAGACTAAGCCCAATGGGGGGAATTCATCCCCTGACAGCTGCTGAGCTGTTCAGGCTCCCTCAATAGCAAAGAGAGAGAAAGAGGTGGTTTTAATCCCCAGTTCAGGTGCCTGGGGTGGGCACCTGGGGCACAGCTCAGGCTGTGCTGTGGCAAAGGGTGGGCGAATTTGGACAGGCAGATCCCTCCCAGCTTATCTGGATCTCCCTCAGCACCAGCTCCTAAATGTAAGCAAGGCAAGAGCAGCTGCAGGAGCAGTGAATCCTGTCAGGTGCACCCAAAAAGGCCTCTGACAGTGGAAATATTCGCTGTCAGGACATCTGCCTGGAAGAGGAGAGAGACACAGCCCTGAGGGTGATTAATCAGATCACACAAATGAGCAGGGCAGCTCCTGAGGCTCTGGCTGCTGCTACAGCTGAGGGATGCACGAGAGCAAAGCAGGAGCTGGGAATGCTTTAGGGATCAGATGCATGAGAGAAAAGCAGGAGCTGGGAATGCTTTAAGGAGCATTGAAAAAGCTGAGCAAACCTGCTCTGGCCAAACCCTCATGGTGAAAGAAGGTTTTTTGGCCACCTGGAATTGCAAAGCCTCAGCACACATGTAGGCAGGGATTAACCTGCTCTCTGTGTGTTATACATGTACCAGCTTCTGGTGCCCCTTCTCCAGCAGCACAGGAGGCTTTTGGGGGAAGAACCAGATATTTCTGATAAAAGATGATCATACTTAAGTGATCTAATGACTATTGGCAGTTAGCAGCCTGTTTTCCCCCTTCCCCTCCTCACAACTGGCAGAGGAAAGACACTGTCATCTCAGGAGTGAGAGGAGCCAGTGAAACCCCATCATGCTCTTATTTCATGTGCTCACTGATTTATCACAGAAGAAAGTTAATAATTATGAACCTCCACTCCTTTCAGGAAACTGTGAATCAAAAGACAAGATAAGCAGAAAGAAGCAAGTCAAAAATTTCCTGCAGAAGTGAGCCGGGTGTGCTTTAAAGAAAGCACCATGGTGGTGCATCTTCCAGGAAAATGAAATATTCCTCTGAAATACAGTAGTAGAACAAAAAACCCAAAGCAGGAACATTATCATAATCTGGTCAGCTTCTCACTAACTCTTTCTTTTCCCTGTCCTGATTAACCTCTCCCAGGAGCTGCCCCCAGACACTGAACCCCTTGGAACAAGCAGCCCACAAAGCACCCACAGGATGATGCAGAGGCCAAAAGTTTAAACAAGAAGAATGATGTGTGGTGAACAGGTCCAGTTTGGTGTTTGTTTGGATGCAGGCATTCCAAAATCCAGGAATTTCCTAAGCCACTGATTGCCAGAGGCTCTGAGGAGAAAGAAAACTCCCTCACTCATTCCCTGCTCCTGCCTGGAGGGTCCTGTGGGACCTGCTCCCTCTTTTCCCTGCATCCCCATCTCTGGAGCATACTGCATCTCCGGAGCATCCCCAGAGCTTCCTTTATTCCCCAGAACTTCTTGCATCCATCCCCCTGACCATCTCCAGAACCTCCTGCATCTCCAATGCATCCTGCTGCCTCCAGTGCTCCTGCAGATATTTTAAAATAGAAATAACTTGCAAAAGACTGGATGGACCTAATGAACAAACTCAGCTCTTCTTCCTCCCAATTCCTTGATTGATTCACTGGATTAAAATGTTGTCAGGGAGAGTGTTCTCGCTCTATCTCTCTTTATTTTTTTAAATTAAGAACACAGAAGAAAAAGTGTGAATTATGCAAGATTCTGTTTGCTTCGGAACAAAAAGGCCCTTAAAATTGCCTCCCAATCCCTTTTTTGTGTTTGTTTCTGAAGTGATTTGAGGCTTTTGAGCTTCTAAAATAGAACTGTGCTTTTTTTTTTTTTTTTTAATAGTAAAAATGAGGAAGATGAAAGTCTTTTATACTGTTTAAGTACTCTAATAGAAGTGCTCTAGTCCTGTGTCACAGGACAGGGACTGGGCATCATTAATAAAGCTGAAGGCACAGCCCAAGGCTGCAGCCCAGGTACTCACCCCCATCCATGGTGTGGTTCCAGCAGGATCCAGTCACAGAGGAAACGAGAGCATCACCCGCGCCAGCACAGCCTCCCCAGCTCCTGCCAGGGACCCTCCTCGGGGAACTCTGCTTTTATACTTCCTGCACCCCTGTGAGGAGCTCACAGGCACCCTGATGTCACTGGCACTCAGTGGACCCTCCTCCTCCTCCTCATGGGTTCAGAGCAGTGCTGAGCTCTGGGGGTGCTCAGGTGCTGCCTCGGCGTGCTCTGCACACCTGGAGTTGTCACTGACACTTGGGGAAGTGAAGAGGGCTCCGCTTTTGGACTGACACATGAGGAATGGTCTGTGGTGAAGGAAACAGGGGAATGAGGCTCTTTCTTACCTCCCCACTCCAGCAAATCCTGCTTCATCTCTGGAGCCCTCAGTGCTGGAGGAAACAGGGGATCACATCCCCGTCCCATCCCATCCCATCCCATCCCATCCCATCCCATCCCATCCCATCCCATCCCATCCCATCCCATCCCATCCCATCCCATCCCATCCCATCCCATCCCATCCCATCCCATCCCACCTACCAGACCTGTTTTGGGAAGGGTGTTCAGGATGAAAATCTCAGTGCACAGGACTGCCCACGACCAACAGCCCATTGTCCTTCTCCTTCCCTACACTGCCAGCAGCTCAGTGACTTCCCCCCTTTCTTTTTCTGGGTATTTTTGTCTTCCCCAAAAGGCTCTGCACTTTGTCAGTGTCATGCCTTCCCCCAGAACAAACCAGTGGCTTTTGTTTGGTGGGTGTCAGGGCTCTGGTCCTGGAACAGACCCCTCAGATAGAGGGGCTGTTTCTCAGACAGAAATGTCTCCAGCTCCTCACAAACTCACGTTTTTCCTGAGCCAGGCTCCTCTAGAAGTGATGCCTTTGGCATCTTGTCCTCTCTGTCTTATGCTATGTCAGTGCTGTTACTGCAGCCAGGTGGAAAAACAGGGCACCACAGGATGGAATCCCAGCCTAAATTAAATATACCTGAAGCTGGGGGTAGTATTGAGGGTTCTGTGGGTTGTTTTAGTCCTTTTTGAAGACTCAGATCCAGTTTCAGACCCTCCCTCAATATGGTCCCAGCCCGACTCCAAACCCTTCCCAGTGCTGGTGCAGTTCTGAGCCCATTCTGGGGTGCTGAGGGAACAGGCTGCTGGGGTACTCAGGGTCAGGATTTGGGGGTTTTGGGGGCAGGAGGGCTGTGACAGTTTTCCTCTGCTCACACACGGTGACCCTCCCTCTCCTCGGCGCTCTCTGAGTGCGCGGCACCGACTCCCCCGCACCTCACCCGGCAGTTATCTCAGGCAGCAGGTGCTGCTCCCATCTCTGCAGCTATTTATTGCTCTGTGTGCCTTTGCTCACCAGGTATGCAGGCAGGTACCCTGCCTCGAGAGCTTTATCTCAAAACCACTTCCTCCAAGGAGGACCTGAGATGAAAGACTTCCCTTGGGTACCAGCAGAATACCCGGAATCCAGGGGTGTAACAGAGGCTTCACACGAGGTCACAGCTCTGCCTGGGATGTGCATGGGCCCCTCGGGGGACTCTGTGCTCACCCTGCTCCAGGGAGAGGCAGCAGGCAGAGTTCTAGTGGATCCATCCTCATCTCCACACTGGCTGAAGCCAAAGGTGAGAGAGGTTTGCAGCTTGGTTTCTGCACATGGTCCCAAGACTCAGCTTCAAAGTTTTGGTACATGCCGAATTCTGTGGTGTTAGAGCCCATTCAAGCAAATTGTTTTTTCTTTAAAAGCATGAGAATATTTAAAATACGAATATTTAAAATGGGAATATTTAAAATAAACAATTTGTCTGTGTATGACACCGAACTTCTTGTACAGTCACGTTTTATACCCAGGGAGTTCTCTGAACATTTATTAAATTTTTGCTTAATTTGATTTGGTATATTTGCAGCCTATTGCCTGAGTGATTCCATCTCTTCGACACATTGCCTGAACTTGGGTGCGCCATGAGCTGCTTTTCACAAAACTGTGATCCTGTGTGAGCAGACAGACCAAACTCAGACAGTGCCAGGCCCGAGCTGTGCCCATGAAAACCATTGCACTGTGCTACCAGAACCTATTTGTCATTCCAAAGTTAATTAACTGTATAAAAGGAATCAAATTACCAGGCATTCCAGTCTCTGGGTGCCTCTTCTCCACTCCAGCACCCAGGAGAGTGATGTCAGTGATTTAAACCTGCTGCCCAGGCTGCAGCAGGAGCTGGGTGGCAGCTTTCATCCATAAACTTCTCAAAGAAAATGCAGCTGCTGATAAATTCCACATTTGCTCAGAGAGATTTTGGTTCAGTTCTCATTGGTTCCACTTGAACTAAAATATTGAGTTGAACTGTGTAATCCTGAATTGTCCTGACATTAAATTGCAACTCGCTTAGCAATGGAACATCACAAGGAAGTTAGCTCTGAGTTAGCCCATCCCTTGCCTATGCGTAAAACTGGAATTCCTGTGGGATGTTCCAACACAGTCTCACAGACATCCTGAGGTGGGAAAGATCCCAGAGCTCCAGGAGAGGGTCCCCAGGCACCACGTGCAGGTTGGGGGACCTTGGAAATCAGAACTCAGGGCTTTGCCTAAGGAGATGGAATTCAGTCTGAGAGAAGCACGGCATGGGATGCTCTTACATCCTGGATTCAAAACTTTTTCATATTTTCCACCGGTTTTGCTTTAGCTGATTTGAGATGGAAACTCCAGCTCTGTCCCCCTGTTCCACCCTTTGGCTGACACGAGCCATGGGAAGGTTTGTCCCCATGGCTGGAGGAAGCCAGGGGTGCCCAGACAGAAGCGTTGGTGAGTTCAGGGTGGCCCTTTCCCAGCTGTACTTCCCAGTCACATCCTTGCTGTGACATCAGGGAGGGACCCTGACGTCTGTCCTGCTGCTCCCTCTGCCTGGCAATGCCAGCCCGAGGTGCCCGGGTGCTCTGCCTGCCCTCCTCTGACGTTCTGGGGACATCCAGGGGGGTTTGTGGTGGAAGTCAGCAGGGTCGTTCCAGGGGGGTGCTGACGTTGTTGTTCCTCAGGCAAATATAAAATAGCAGAAGTGAAATCGTGAGTAAATTCCTGACCTTAAGAGGGGCACCAAGCTGGGATTCTTCACCCAGCAGAGTTCTTTGAGCAGGTGTAGAAATGTCCCATGATTGTGATCTCGCCACCAGGTTATTAACAGGTCCTTATCTCCCAGAGGGAGGAAGCAATCTGTGCAGCACCAGGCTCAGATTGGGATGCACAGCTGCCTCTGGGGTCAGCCACAGCAGAGAAAGACACACCCAATGTCACGAGGAATTCACCTGCTTTGTGCCCACATCATGTCCTAGGTGATGGCCTGGCTCCCCAGTTCTTTTTTTGAGGAAAAATAAAAGATTTGCCAAATTGGCATCTGCTCTGCACCAAACAGTAGGACATCAATGAGAATTTCTTCGTGGGCAGAGTGGTCAGGCTTGGAAGGGGCTGCCCAGGGAGGTGCTGGAGTTCCCATCCCTGGAAGTGTTCAGGGAATGACTGGATGTGGCATTCAGTGCTCTGGTCTGGTTGGGAAGGTGGGGATGGATCACAGGCTGGACTTGGTGGCCTTGGAGCTCTTTTCTAACCTAAATGACTCTATGATTCTATTCCATGAGAGCAGCTCCCTCATCCTGGAGCCCAGAAATTGAGAAGTGAGGAGGGAAACACATCTGGAGATGGCAGTGAGGAGGGGTCAGGCATGCAGGGACAGCGACAGTCCCCTTTCCAGCCCCAGGAAGGGGTGACCAGCCACTGACCATGTGCACTGCTGGTCCCTGTGTCCCTCAGGGCAGGGCTGGGCAGCTTCCCATGGCATCTGCTCCCTCCTGTCTGCCCAGAGTGCCCAAGCTGTATGCAGAGGGACTGTGATGAACAAACAGATCCTTTCTGGCCTGAACATGAAGAAAAAACACTGGTCATCTCAAAATGATGGGTGGGAAAGGAGAGGTGATTGAAAATGGGAAGAAAAGCTCCTGGAATGTTACAGAAACTATATCAGGGGGACATATGAGCACCAGCTGTGTCTAGAGATGGTTTGTGCAAAGTGCTGGGCAATTCCCACAGGATATAAAACATTAGTGAGCCATGAATCATTTAGAGACATAACAAGATATGGTTTAGGGAGATAAAGGGATATCGATTAAAGAGATAAAGCATTATCCTTAAAAATAATTGAGAGTTGAAGTGTCCCTGACCATCCAGCAAATGTCACTCCTATGAGCTGTGTTCTCGTGTTCAAAAGGTGGAAGGTTTACCACCAGTCTGCTGCTGCCTTTGGATGAAAACTGGATCTAGAAACTGGAAATAATCCCATCAGTGTTTGCTCCAAGAGCTCATCCAGCCTTCTCTGTTACAGATCTGGCATTTCTTATCCCTGGGGTTAAAAAGATTGTAATAAACCCCGTGATAATGTGATTTTTTCACTTGGTTTCTGTTGTTGTTACTGTCATTCTTTCTGGTTTGGCTTTCCCCACCCTGAAACTGGTGCCAGAACTAAAATGGCTTTTTCTTGACTCTTTAACAGAATTGGGTGATAAAAGCAAATTCAAAGTGGTTGCTGACAGAAATTACTGAGTTCTGGAGTGACAAGTGAAGCTTTACGTGATGACTTACAACAAAATAAGACAGCAGCGTGAAACGCGCGAAACCACTTCAAAAAACCCCTCGAAGATTGTGGAAAAAAACGTCAAAGTGAAAGAAGGGAACTGAGAGCACAAACAGCAAGACAGACCTGAAGCAGGATCTGGGCTTTCAGATTCGAGTGCCTGATCCCACTTGGTCACCAGGTCCTGCTTGGGAGAGGTTTGCCAGTCACTGTCAGTAACACTGCATACATGGGGGATTTCAAACCCAGGGACCCAAACCCTGGGTTCAAAGTCTTGAGCAGGTGCTGCAACTCCTTGGAGGCACAAACAGTCTGGGCTGTAACAGTCCAGGATGAGTCTGGAACTTGCTGGGTGCCTGGCTGGGAGAACACATGGAATTCCAGCCTCTCTGAGTACCTGGCATGATCAACCCCCACTTCTGCAGTGCAGCACCTGCAGTTCATATCCAGGAGCCTGGAGAACTCAAAGCTGCAGGTGAGTGACCTGTGAGCATCTCACCCTGATTTGGCAAATTGCTACAAATGCCTCACAGTGTGAATTGGCACAACTGCATCTCACTCTGAGGTGGTACAACCAGCAGCTCTCACGGTGAGGGGAGTTAAACCCTCTTATTTTGTTGTAAATCATCATGTAAAGCTTCACTTGGGACTCCAGAAGTCAGTAATTTCTGTCAAGCCCTGAGCATGAGCTGCCACAACTGCTGCTGCTGGCTGGCACTGAGGATCCTGCACAAGGAAAGCACTGCTCACCTTCACAGCCAAGGCTAGGGCTGTGTGTCCTTCGGGCAGGTTGATGGGGACTCCTGGTGGCAGTGCCTGCTGCAGCTCACACACCTCTGCCAGCACTTAACCTGCCCCAATTCCATCTCCAGTTGGCCATGAGGGGTGTTTTTCCCCAGCATTCCAGCACTTGGGACTGCTGGGAAAACACTTTTCAGTTAAGGGGATGAAGGGAGGTCAACAGGAGCAACGACACCACAGCACTGTTTTGATGGTGTGGGGTTTGGATTGGTGGCTGAGTAGCTTTTGAGAAATTGAGGAAAAAAATAAAAAATGGCTTTAAAAAAAACAACTGAACAGCAAAGCCTGCCTGGCTGGAGGTTCAGGGCAAAACCTGGGGCAAGACAAGGAGAAATAAACAATCACTGGCTCCTTGGGATGGGACAGGCACAGAGGCTGCACTTGGAGTTGGTGGGAAATGGAAAAGCACATCCTGGCATAGAGAAGGGACCTCAGCAAAGGCCTGAGCAGAGCAAGGGTCTGACCCTGCTCCCTGTGTGCTGCCCACCCACACCTCTCTTTCTCAGGACCCTCCTCACCCCCAGTTTCTCACCACACAGGTGTGGATGAACCAGTGGGCTCCCCCAGCAGGGGCTCTGGACCTGCTCCCCCCAAGCCTCCTGAGGTCAGGGTCAGGCTCTCTGCTCCTGCCTGAGCTGTGCTGCTGCAGCACCAGGCTCTGAACAGGCTCTGCTTCCCTGACACACATGAGCTGCCCCTTTGTGCCAGTGTTTGGATTTGCTTTGATATTTTATTCCTGTAAAGCTCCTTTAATCTGTTTTATTTCTTTCTGTCACCAGCATAATCCTCTCTTGTGAGCAGTGTCTGCAGCTCGTTTGGCTCCAGGCAGAGCAACTTGGCAAGACTTGTCCAGGTTATACACAGGTGATTTCTTACCATTAAAAAAACAAAAAACCCAACCTTGTTTGTTTCTCTGTCACTCTTTTTTTCTTCTCTGAAAGTTCAGCTACTGCAGAAACATGAAGCTTCTTTCTTTCTGGGAAGCCAAGCTCAGTCCTTTGGGTAGGTGAGGGGTTTGGAAGGGATTTGGGTGCATGAAGCTCTCAGAGGCCTGGGCTCTGGGTTCATTTTACCTGGTGAATAATTTCTGAACATCCTCACAAGGTGGCTGGTTCATATTTTAACATCTAAATCCCTTTCAAAACTTACCCTTTGGGCCTTGTTTTTTGCTATGTACCCGTTACTGTACCAGCTTTGTAGGTTAGAAGGTTTTTGGGGTGATAAAATCTAATAATTACATAAATGCAAAAAAAAAAAAAACAACAAACCCCCAAACCAACAAAAAAACCTTTGAGATCAGTTCTTTTTTTAACCCAGGCTTCTTAATAACTTTTACTGAGTGTGTTTTTGTGGTGAGATAAAAGCATATTTTTGACAACAACCCAACACAGACGAGAACCTTTGCCGGCAGAGCAAACCAGAAGCAGCACCATGGTGATGTCAGAGGTCACAATGCCTGAGTCAGACTTGAAAACCCCTGGTTTTTCTTGAAGAGAAAAACAAACTGAAGAAAACAACTCCCTTGCATGATGCAAAGCTTGGATTTGCCTTTTTGCTTCGGTCCCCCGGGGGTGTGAGGGACTCACCAGCTCTCAGCACCCCATGGGGGATGGCTGCACCTCAGACCCCCAGCCTGCACCCATCTCCTGCCAGACAGGGCACCCAGGAAACAGAGCAGCTCCAGCAGCAAAGCATGAGGGCTCTTCCTCATGGGAGGAAGAGTTCCTGGCCCTGCTGGGGACCTGCAGGTGGCCACAGGGTCTGTCAAGAACATCCCACTGAGGATCTGTAGAACACAGGGCTCACCAGGAGCTCCAGGTTGCTCTGAGGAAGGGCTGCTGCAGGAGCCAGGTTTCTCCTGAGGCCTGTCCCTCTCCTTTGCTGGTCCCTGATGCTCCTGAACCTTGTAGGCACCTCTGCCAGGCACCATGGGGCTGGTCAGTGCTCCAACGCTGCCCATGGGCATTCCTTCACGTTCTCATGTGCTTGGACAAGTTATTTCACTCGTGAAGACAACACCCACTCCTTCATGTACACACCCTGAGCTGCACACACCCGTCTTTGCCAATAATTAGTTATTTACATACACCTTGAGAATTTGGAGCAGATGAAAAGCATCCCCGGCCTACAGAAGCCAGGCCCGCTGCAGATAAAAGCTGTTGCACAACAAGGGTTTGCAGCACCTCAGGTGTGGAACCCCACCTGGGCCCCACAGGGCTGGGGGAGGGAGGGGGGCTCCAGTCCAGCCAGCAGCTGGTACTTTGTAAGAAATCAAAGCCTGTGTGCTTATTTTCCTCTGGCTTGAGATGGAGAACAGCTGATGAAAGATCTGAACCAAACACTGGCACTACCTTAAAAGACAAGAACAGACCACTGTGAGTTTTAAAAAAAACCAAACATGTTGGATTTTATTATTTTTAGACCATTAAAAAAAAAAGGATTTAAAAAACACCATCTGACAGACCCACTGCTCTGCAAATACACGTCAGTTCATTGAAACATTATGTGTTCCCTCAGTTGTTAAGTCAAGAAGTGGCCCATGGCTGTTGCCACAATTCAGTGTATTTATTTGTGGGGTTTTGCTTATATAGGGCAAATTATGGCCTTTTCAGTATATTTGTAGAGTCTCCAGAGGTTCTGAAAGCTCATGACAAGCAAAACTACTATTTTTTACCATTTGTGCCATATCAGTGACTGTCTGCTCAGAGAACATGTGCGTGTCTAAATGCTCTCCTGCTCTGTTCTGTGCCAGGTCTCTGGCTGAGGCCACACCAGGGTCTCTTGGTAGCAAATAAAGGAGTTAATTGGGAAAGAAAAGCAGAGGCTTGTTGAAAAGAATCCTGCACCACAGAAAAAAAAAATCCCTCATGATGTGTCATTTCCTGCAAGACTACACTGAACCCTTTGGAACTGGATCTCCTGACATACCACACACAGACCATGAGCAAGTTTCCACCACAGCAGAGCAGCTACTCTAGAAAAACAAGTTACACCAAAAACCCCCAAAACCCCAGACTTTCAGATTCACTCTGGAGCTGCTCCTGAGGACTGAGAGCTTTCTTCAAAAGCATGGACTGGGGAGGCTGCAGCAGGAATTGCCCTTGTTGACAGGCAGCACAGCTGTGGGACACAGGGGACTTTTGGAGTTGTTAGGGAAGGAGAGGCTCCAGGGGACACCCTGGGGAGACATAAAGTCTTTGCTCCATAGTAAGAAGAGGTCTGAATGCTTCAGCCACATTCCAGCCCCTCCAGAAAGCCAGTGCCACTGCCAGGAGCAGGTCCCTCATGCAGTCAGGGCAGGACTGCAGCACAGGTGAGACACCTGTGCCACAAAGGGGCAGGAAGGGCCTTTGGGGAAAAGTGCCAGAGTGTCCATGGCACCAGAAGAAAGGGAAAAATGATTTCTCATCTAGAAACCAAAACCAGTGGTTTCTAGTCTTTCTAGGGAAGAAATACAAGTGATATAAGCACCTCTCCAGACTGTAACAGCTGTGTTTAGACACATGACATTCCTTTTCTGCCTGCTGCAGGACACCCTGTACTTCTCCAGGCCCCTTCACATTGCTACGCTGATAACCTGGCACGTCACTAAGCCCTGGCATCCTTTGGAGACAAGTGACAGAGGCAGGGAAGGTACAACAGCCGCAGAGCACACTCTGAAATCAAACAGTACTTCATTACAGAGACACAGGAACTGAGTCAGTGATTATTCTTTCTTCTCGCCCTCCTCGGCGATGGGGTCTGCGGGCGGCTCCTCCACGGTGGCGCTGTTGCTTTCTGAGCCTGTGTTGCTGTCGCTGGTTCCCTCCTCAGCTGTGCTGTCCACCCCTTCCTGCCCACTCTCCTTGTCCTCTGGGGTGGAGGTTCCTTCTTCACCGTTCTGCTGGTTGTCTGTGCTCTCTTCTGGGTGAGGCTCTTCTGGAAAAATGTATTTCTAAGTGTTATTTACATGTCAATATTTATTTGGATTGTGCAATTAGGATTTAGGAGGAAACAGAAGCTATAATAAATCCGAGTATTCCATAGCAGTCACCTAGAACATGCAGGGACAGGCACAACTCAGGGATCTTTCACTGCTGAGGACACATATGGTCCTGCCACACATCCTGATGTCAGCCACAGCTGCCTGACCTCAGAATTCCAGCCATAAGAAAGCCATGATCCTTGTTAAAGCAGAAGCATTGGAATTCAAACTTCTTGGCCCCTCTTTCCTTATGCTCCTGCTGTTGCAGCAGTGACTCACTGATGCACTGCTCACTGGGACTCCTGAATCCAGCAGCATTTCTTATTGCCACTGTCCAGAGCATAAAGCAACTGGAAAATTTGCCTGAGAGCTGCATAGGAAGCATTGCTGTTGCATCATCCTGGCTGGACACTGACACTGGGACAAGGAAACACTCCCAGCTGCTCCCAGTTAAGCAGTCTAACTTCAGGTTTACTATTTTTTCCCCTGGGTACATCACACACAAAGCATAACATGGGGCTCTGTGGGATCTTATCTTCTCCTCTTTTAAAAACGAGTAATTTAATGAGAAGCAAGCAAATGCCTGTGTTCACCAAGATGCAGTGAACTGCTCTCCTCAGAGACCCTTTAATGCTGATCCTTGGAGGATTCTGCAGATGTTCACATGCAGTTACCTGTCTCCATTGGAGTGCTCTCCTCTTCTTTCTTCTCCTCCCCCTTGCTGGCTGCCTGCTCCTCCTCAGCTGCCAGGCTGTTCTGACTGCGCTCAGCTTGCTCAGCTGCTTCCTTTTCCCTTTCCTCCTGTCTCTTGCGAGCCTGTTCCTCAGCTTGAGCAATTTCAGCTGCAATTTTTTCCATATCCACTTCCACCTTCAAACTGCATAACTAGCAATTAAAAACAAAGCAAAACAAAGGAAGACTTCAGCTCTTTTACTATTGCAGTTACCCTGAGAAATAAATAATCAGTAAACCCCAACGATGACTTCAGTATTTCTACACACTACACAGTCCTTCTGATTTTACAAAGTTTATGTTGAAAGTAACTAGGGAGAGAGATACAGGCATATTAAGAAAAAAAGGGGAGAGGGAATAAATAAACAACCTAAAACTTGTTATTTGAACGCAGCCAAGGAGAGCAGTGTGCCCTCCACAGTGGCTTCAGGCCACCTTCCTCCAGCTGCTCTGAGTGAATTCACCCAGCCCAGCCTGGAGGCACTTCTAAACTGTACTGGCCCTAAAGGTCACTGAAGGAGCAGGAAATCATCCTGTGCTTTTTACCACCCACGCCAGGGCACTGTCCCAGCAGCTGGGCAATTGCTCAGAACTGAACAGAGAACTGAAGCATTTGTACCACTGTGGAACCAGCAGCTTCCTCAGAGTAAGTGAGAAAAATGAGCTGTACCCTTTTAAGCTCGTTGTTGAAAGAGTCTGTGCTTTCCAAAAACTTCCTCTTCTTTTCCTGGTGGCGCTCCTCAATTTGCAGCAGCTCAGCTTCGAGCTTACGCTGGAAGTGAAACAAAGAGCAAGAACCTCACTGTGCAGTCACCTAAAAACTGGGCAAAGGTACAGCTAAGCATACAAATTTTCATATGGGTTTATTTTTAAATACTGGTCTAATATGTAAACATCCTTCTGCCTGCCTCTGATACCCACTAGCTCAGAAGTTCATACTGAAAAGTAGGAACAGTACGTGGGTCTGTGCAGCAGTTCAAGCATATTGTAAATGAAGCATTGTGCACCTGAGGTGAAGCTTCAAGCATCAAATCTGCACATTTTCTTTCCTATTCTGCACCCCCAGGTCTGTGTATACATATCCCACAGGTCTGTATATACACAGCTCACAGGTATAGACACACTCTCTGCATCAGTTGCAGTCTCTAACACAGAAAGACCACAATTCACAGGAAAGAAGGACAACCATCCCCTCCACCCTCTCAATCTTCTGTAATTAAAAAAACCCCAACAAATCTCTACCTAATTCTGGTCTTGCTTCACCCCTACACACACTGACCATGCTGAAAGGGTTCTTTTGGTAACATAAGTGTTTGGGAAACACAGGCATGTGCCCAAAGCTGGGTCAAACATGAAAGTCTGACTTCACCATATATTTTGTATAAATTTAACTTTCAGTGAAAAATGTTAGAATAGGGACAATTTACTTCAAAAAAAGAATCATTACAAACAAGATGAGTCGTCAGGTACCCGAAATCACAACACTACCAGTACTAATTAACCAGCAGACTTTAAAAACTGCATACAGGGGGTTGTGTGTAATAATGAAGAACTATGGAACTAACACTTAGGACAAAACACAAAGAACAAAACAGCACAGAAGGTGAAGTCTCATGTTCTGCAGCTCCCAAGAAATCCCAGGGATTAGCTCCTGGAGCACACAGAACATTGACACCCAGCAAGAACAGTCATGTAGGTGACCGAATGATCCAAAGAATTGGAGTCCAGCCCAACCCCACCAAGTTTTAGCTGCATCTGCATCCTTTATTTTTACCTGATGAACCATCAAGGACTGAACCTGGCGTTTCAGGACTTGCATTCTGGCTGTGGTGACCACGGAGCGGACGTCGGGCACCACGCTCTCGCTCAGGATCTCGCTGATGAGCCGGTGGTTTCTCTGGAACCGAGCCGTGGCCGTGTGCTTCATGGAGAACCCATCGTCGTAATCTGCAACAGGAGGTCGAGGGGAAACTGCTTTGATCCCACAAAATGAGAGTTGACTCTAATGTACCCACATTATCCACACTGTACCCAAATTATCACTCACAAAAATATGAGCCCTAACAGCAGTAGTTGTCATGTCACAAAGTTCACAGTAACACACACAGAGCATCAGGGAATTTCAAAACGAGACAAAGTGTGGCCACGGCAGCATTCACCTGGCACAGCTCTAACATCTGATTTCACATGCATTTCCCACAGCTGAAATTGGGACTGACCTAGTTATTCACTCTGTGGCTTTCCACACTTCCACAAGTAAGAGGGACTATTAATACACCAAATAAAAGACTCATTCCTGATAAATTATGTTTCCAGAACAAAATGCCAGCAGGATAGTGACTCCTCTATAAATAACCTTTGTAGCACAGATCAAAACCACTTATTTTTTAAAATACTGAGGACTGAAAGCATGAAGCAGTGAGACACATTTATTCATCACTGAAACTTCACAGTCACGTATTAAAAGAATTTGATTATTTATTAGTAAGTGCATTTCTCTAAAGAGAAACCAGTTAAACAACAAGTATGAATTATCTCCCAGAACAATGCCACAGAGAAAAGTCCAGAGGTCTAATTTTGTTTTACATTAATATTCCTATTGGAGATCACTATCCCAGCTATTCACAGAAATCTTAAGAAGCTGAAGACCATGCCAGGAGATATTACTAAAGAAAGGAACCAGTTAAATGTAAGTTTATTTCCAAGTGTATATTGTATCTCATTTAGGTATCTGATTAAACAAAGTAAAAAAGAGGTAATGGCAGGTTCTGTCCAAGTCTACTTTGCACTGGTGGCACAGAACAGATTCTCAAGTCCCCAGCTTCCAGTTATTCCAGCATGAAACGTATTTACATAAATGTTGCAATTACCTCACACGGGGGAAAGTGCTGTTTGCAATGAGATTTATCTCAGGGGTGTGCTTTCACAAGGGGGAAGGAAAAAAAAGGGTGTAACTGAGCACATTTTTCACCCTCAGGTTTCAACAAGTATTTGGTGATGCATTTAAAAGCAGCCATGAGGTGTGTGAGGCTGACTTTTCCCACTGGGTGGGGTGCATTTCCTTGCAGTCAAATAAACTTTCTGAATTTTCTCATCAACTTGTCAGCAGCAAGGGCACCTCACTCGCCAAACAATCTCTAATGACAGCTGTTGAACACATTCAAAGTTCAGGTGCTCTTAATCACACCAGAACTCTGCCTGTCAGATTTACGTGCTTCTGGTAATAAAGCACAACATTCCATCCAAGCCGGATTAAATCAGGCATCTAAGCCTTTTCTAAAGCATGTGCTAAAGCCATTATGGAGGAGTAAGCAGACTGATCTGGTTTGAACTATTAAGCATTACTTCACACTTAATTAAGAAGGGTTGGAATAACTTTTGCCATGGGTGCCACCTTACTTTTGGGAACAAAGTCAGCTGTATGGAATAAAACGTGGTAATGAACACTGGCATGAAAGCACCAAAGCAGAAATGAAGCCACGTGAAGCGCTGCAGAAGGGGCACACGGGTGGTCTTCTGTATCTCCATGGCCTGTCCTGCCATGAGTGTCCCACTGGGAGTGCACACCAGCTCCTTACCATCGGGATCCTCCGCGGCTGGATGCTCATGTAGGGCTCCCCCTTCTCCATGCGCGACTGCCGCTGCCGGCTCTCCTCTTCGAGCGCCGCCTCGGCGCGGCTCTTGGCGTTGATGTAGGCCAGGTAGGCAGGGGAGTTGTGGTAGGCCTTCATGGACTCGTTGTACTCGATCTGCAAGGTGACCAACACGGTTTGATTGCACCACTGGATGATTCCCACCCGGCCACAACTGCGCTCTGTGTAACGCACAGTGCGGTTACACAGACAAAGCTGAATCTGCATCGTCTGGCTGAGATACAAATGGTCAGATTCTCTCAGTCTTTCTTTTTTACAAATTAGAACTTCTATAGTCATTTGTGTTTTAAAAACACACCTGGTTCTTAGGTCCTTTTAGTATTATGATAGCTTTGTTTTCTGAGATTTCAAATTCACACACCTCAGAACATTTAAGATCAAGTTCTGATAAGATGAAATGTTCACAAAATATTCTTAGTAATTCTCTGGAGTTCTAACTAAATCTGTGATTCTGATTTCTTCTCTTTCCTTATGCCAGTATGTCATGAACCACTTTCCAAAATCATTTAAGATTTGTCCATTCTTTGACCCATCCCTGCTCTGGGATGGCACAGAAAGCTGCAGCCAGACTCCTGTCTCCTCCTGGCAGCAGGACAGCAGCACTATTTTTGCTTTCTTTGAAATACCTTTTCTCTTTGAATTGCTTTCTTTAATCTCATTTTTAAGATGTTGTACAGTGATTTGAGATACTTCTAATCAATAAATGGATATAATCTATGATATTGATAAAGGTACCTAAAATGCTTGTAAATGATCAGGACCAGGATCCTTCTGCCTTGGCACAACAGACACCAGCGGGCCCCTGCCCCAAGGAGCTTACAATCTAAGCATCATTACCAAGGTAAAAATAGAATTCCTGGATTATTTTTTTTCTCAGCTAAGAGCACTGAGTTTTGCAGTACTTCTCTATTGCCTTGGAATAAAACCAGCTGAGATTTGACCAGGTAGCCAGAGCCTCAGGTGCTTGCCAGGTGTAAGCACAACCCATCAGCTGGACAATTCTCCCTTTGTACCTGAGAATCACAAGAACAGTCTTGTACAGGTGCTCAACACTTACCAACCTAGACACGAGGCAGCTGTCATCTCTTGTCATTAAGATCAATAAAACCAAAACAAAAGCACAAGAAAACCCTACAAGCAGTAGCATTTTATATTAAGAAACAAAACATTAATGCCACAGCGTGGAGTTCCACCAGGAAAACCAAACCCCACGTGACTGGAAGTCTCTTAGGAACATGTTCATGACAACAGCAGTAGTTGCAGAGCACCAGTTTTGAAAGAGGATTTTGGTGTTGAGACAATCTTTTCAATACTGATGTTGTACAATCAAATCCATTCATTACATAGTTAAAATCGACACTCAATTATAAATACTTCATTTTGAATTAGGTCTAAAAACTGACCAGTCACAGTTGATGCACAGTTATTTAAAAAATCTAAGAGATGTGTCAGGACAAACTTCCATTTAAGTTACATACAGGGCTCTCGTGAATGCCTCAAACACCCCTGCATGGGGAAGATGAATTTTTCTTCTCAGACCAGTTCCTAGAAGAATCAGCTGTAATAAACATCCCAGATTTCTTCCATTTACCTTTTCAGCTTCATATTCATTCAAATACTCTTGCTTCTCTTCATCAGTGAGATCTCGCCACATTCCTCCAATAATCTTGCCAATTTCCCATAACTTCAAATCAGGATTGGACGCCTTCACTTGGTCCCAGACCTTAACAGAAACAGCTGGAGCTTTACTAATGATATCTAAATACTTCCAAATTAAACATTTTATATTGTCATCTCAGTGTTCTTTCTGGAATCACCATGAAAAACAGGATAAAGTTAGGAATGAGTCTGGCTAAACTATCTGGATTATTTTCTGGGGCAGGAAGTCAGTAGGAAGCCAGCTACTGAACCAGGCAATTGCTGAGTGGCTTTGGTCTCATGGGAATATTGCCTTTAACCCTCTCAATTCTCTTCTTAAATGAACATCGCTGCATCTCGGGGAAAAAAATGCTACTGAGTAAACACATCCAGCAGTAGATTATGACAAAGAGACTGAGCTTTTCAGATCAGAATGTAACATTTCACAATATTTCAGTCTTGCTGATCAATCTGAGTTCCAACAAGTTCTGACTCCACCAAAAAGGTTCCTAACTTTATAGGGAAAAAAAAAGGAGAGCTGCCAGTGTAATTTCTTGCTGCGCCACTTGACTTTTTTTTTTTTTGTGTGTGTGTTGATGTTTTTTGGCCTAAGACAGACATGCTGGTAAAGATACTTTACCAGAAGTGGAAGAAATTCCTTCTGGCTCACCTGCTTCAGCCAGGCTGCCATGCCCTCCCCATGCCCCATCAGATTCCAGACTCCACAAGAGTCTCTCTCCTACTTTCTGTCAAACAGTTCACAGAATAGCGAAGCAAACGTTGCCACGGGCTAGGGTGGTGAAGGAGAACATGCAAAGTCCACTCATTGCTACTCTTCAGTCCAGCTACAGCACTGCACCAAGCCCAGAAAACGCAAGGAATACTTCCTTTATATAAAAAAGTTCTGTCAGTAAGTCACAGGAACTTCTGAATGTGGCGGGGTGGATCCTTGTCAGCAGACAGTGGTAGGAATTAGCATTTTAGCAATTTTCCCCCCAGAAATTGGCAACTGTGTGAACAGACTACTGCTGCCTTTGTTCTGCAGGGCAGACTCTGTACTTTACATCCCCTTAAGAGAGCGCAGGCTGTTAGGAGTCAACGTTTAGAAGCTGAAACTAAGATCATAGCAATTAATTGTTAGCACAAACGAACACTGACTTTATTACTGATGGACACTGTAATACCCACCTTCCGGCTGTACCTCATGTAGGGCATCAGGGGCTTGTCTGGGGGTTTGGGGGGCTTTGGAATGGTAATACCAGAGGAAGCCTATAAAAGAACCGGATAAATCCATTCGTTAATGGGATTGCTGAACAGTTTCTACAGGCACTAGTTTTGGAAAACACTTGTGCATTCACACACCCCCACCAAGAGAAGCAAACATCACCAGAAAAATTACCCAGTCTGTAAGTGAACAAGCACTAGCTAGAGTTGGTCCTCACAGGAATAATTTCCAATGTAAGTTTGTCCTTTTCTCTGAAAGTTTACAGAGAAGTAACTAGATAAATCCTCAAAAGGGTTCCATGTTCTTAAAACGGAACTACATAGCTTAGGAACTGACATGGAAACACTAATCCCAGCAGGTTGTTTTTTCTCACTCCTGATGACTAATTTATTTTATCTGTTTTGACAAATTTAATGTGGCTACTGTACACATTTATAAAGATATGAAGAAAGCTTAAAAACATTAATTTAGAGACATTATCAAATAATTTTAGTAATTATTTTTCTGTAAAATTTGTCAGTGGTAATTTGGAGCCAATTAACAGACTCTTTATGAAAAGAAAACAATTCTATGCAGCTAAAAGGTAAATATGTGCTCTACTTGTAGCCAAGCTCTAATGAATTGTCCCAACTAGCCTGGAACATGCTCCTGTGCCCTGTCTTTGGCTTTATGCTGCCAGACACAGCGCTGGCACCACACAAAAGGCCACTGAGCTTTAATGCTGCTGCTGGAAAGCTGCTGGGTCTCCTTGCATCCCTCAACCCACACAACATCTGACAGGGCTTGCTCCTAAAGCAGTACAATAGCATCACAGCCCGAGTCAACTGCAGGGTCTGAAACCCTCCACGCTTCCAGCACTTCCACATGCCAGGAGTTTAATTAAGTGGGAGTATTTACATGAAAATATAAAGCAGGTTCAAGATCTTTCAGGGCTGTGGCCTGTAGATCAATACTTGGGTGTAGCCCAGAAGGCTCACGTTCAATACTGTTTTCCTCTTGATAGTTTCTTTTTTTTTTTTTTGTTTGCTGAATTTATGGAGCTCTATGAACAATGCATACAGAACTGTGTATAAATAATGTGCATGAGGTATATGCATTACCAAAATGTATACATAGATACACATACAGATGGGTTGGAAAAACATTAACGGAAACTGTTTAATGCTTTTAAATTAAGAGGGGTTTAAAGACACCATCCATATACTGGGATATGCATGGCAGAGCAGGCTGTGTATGCTTGTGACATACAGAAACAATGGAAGTTCTCAGACAAAACCTGACTTAGTCTTGTATAAGGAAAGTATCCATTTGGACAGTCAATTCCAGCTTGTAGGGGAAGATCCTTTCTGTAAATGCTTTAACTAATTGGATTTGAACTTCATTTGAAAGAAGGTTTATATGAGAAGCATAAAAAAGACTACACTTTCAAAAAGCACCATGTATTTGGTCCTTGAGAAATCTTTGTATCACCTTCCAAACTGATCAGAAGTTCTGAGGTACAAAGTTCTACATGGAAAAACCTTAAAGTCGTGAGATATTGAAGAAAATATCAGGGATTTAATCCGTTTCTGTTGTGTTAACAGTGTTATATTTCCACTGTCTATTTTTGTTTCCTAACTGCATACAATGCTAGGACTTGATTCATGTTTGAAAGAAGCTGTCACCTCCCTCATCACTTGTCTCCATCTCACTTTGTTTACTCCATGAAAAATGAATGTAACATCCATTTCCCACACACTGACACATATACGAGCTGAAGGGATTCTATTTTATTATCAACATCACACTTTTGTTGAAAAAATAATGACTGAACTTGGGACTGTGCAGTAATTACCAGACTAAGACTAGAAAGGAAAATAAAGGTCTGTACCTCTTGCATGGCTCAACAGGATGATGCAATGACTATCAACAATCTCCAGCTTGCAAAATGTTCTTCCTTATTTTTGTACAAATGAACCTCAGCAAAAAGAGCAGTTCCCTCCCTCCAAAAATTCATACCCAGCTACAGAAGCTTTTCCTATGCATGCAGTGGTCGGTGAAGACCAAAGTCTGTCTTTTTGGATGTCTGCATCATATACCATTACCAGTTTTCCCTGCTGAGTAAAAACCCATTTTCCTGCAAAAGGTTTCAGAGTGAAGGGGAAGGGGGGGAAGGTGAGGAATAAGAATCAGAAGTTGGTTTTGGTTTTTTTTTTATAAAGAAGTGGCAGCAGCCAAGACTCCGAAGAACCTAACCCTAAAGCCATTTCTGGTCAGCTCCTGGTGTTTGCTGGAGGATGTAATAGTTGATTCTCCTACCGTGACCCGGCTGTTGGTGCCCGGGTTCCCTCCCAGCCTGTAGTTGTTGTAGGCCAGATGGCTGTATGGATTGTATCCCACAAACCCTGGGGTGCTGGGCATTTGCTGATGGAAACAAATGAGACAAAAACACGAATGAGAAATGAGCTCAAACGAGGAGAACACAGAAATGAAAATGAACTGCAATATGGCATGCAAAAGCAACCAGAATTCAAACAAGCAATGAGGTGTAGTAGTTGGTGTCTTCCCAACACACACAACTTACTCCAGTATAAACCTAGTAAGGAAACCGGACTTTAAAGCAAATGTGTCACGACAAATTTCTGTCTGAAAATTGGTGATTTTATTTCTATTCACTGTGTAACTCATTTAAACAAGTACTATGTAAATTCAGGTCATGGCTAATAAGAGTTTTCCAACGTACGCCACCAAGGAATTCAGAAGACTCTTGTCTCCCAACGGTGAAAGTTGGGCAACACAGCACCCGGTGATGGGGCAGAAATCCCCAGTACCCACATTTATTACACCAATGAAAATCCCTGCCTGCTTTTCTTCCCGGAATTCTGCCTTCCCAACAAATAGAGCAGGGGAGGAAATCTCTCAAAGCACCATTTGTGCTCCACTGCCAGTGGCTGAAGACAATTCCCAGAGACATCCCTCTGTTATAAGGCAGGCTGTAGACTGACAGAGCTGAGGAACTCTACATCTGCAGTAAGGCCTGTAAGTTAAAAACTTTAAACTAGTCTGAACAGATCACCAAATCCAAAGTAATTCAGAAATTAATCAATACATCTTCATTCATTCATGAAAGTGGATTGGTTTGTTCTCACCTCAGTCACGCAGAAAAAAAAAAATCTTGTTTCTTTTCATTCCCTTTCACTTAGCAATGGACATTCAAGTTTCATCAGGTTACCTGTATTCCCCTCCTCAAATAAATTTATTTTTTCCATTATCCCCCCTTTCCCAGTCAGATTTTGTTGGAAAAAAAGATCAACTATTTAATGGTAACTGTGAATAAGTCCTGACTGTGGTGGTTCTATGATTCCATGAGGATTCACAAGAGCCTGGAGTGTTTCTGGACATTTAAATGTCATTCCCACAGTGTCCCACTCTCCAGCAGCCCTAATAAACATTCCAAGAAGTCTTTCAGGGATTCACTGACTGGACTTGTTCCAGATTACAGTTATACAAATTTGACAAGTAGGTTCAGGACTCTTAAGAACCAAAGTATGACACGTACAAACACTGAATAGAAGTGTTTTAGGAGCTGACTAAAGTAACTAGGAAGGTTTCAAGCCAATGCAGACACACTGCAGGAGTTTATTTCTAAACACACAAGTGCAGAGGAAAATTATCCTTTAACAGTCAGTCTTCAACAGAGATTTTATTGCCAAGCTTTTAAACTCAGTCCCAGCAGCTGATGTGCTCATCTGTATGCCTGGGCTCATGACATACACATTCACTACTTCATAAGGCACTGTTTTAGTACAGTTTTTTGTATTACCATAACAACAGGCTTTGAATATGTTGAACTACACCTCTTCAATAAAACCAGGTGACAATTGTAATCTCCGTCTGCTTAATTCTTTATTTCTGCAAGACAGGATTTAAATGTTACCAGGAACTACCTTGCATCACATGGAGAATTTTTATTTCGGGTACAGTACTGCAGTTTTGAGAATTACAGGGATTTTGTTGACTGCAGCACCTGGAACTGGCTGTGGAAGAACAAGCAAGGTTATTTGGCTACTTTGTGACTTGCATTAACAGAGCACAGACCATCACGGGAAGGACTGTTTGAAATATATTACAAAATAAAAGATGCTTGTAAAACAGGCAATGCATGTCAGTGGTTGCAGTCCTGGCATGTGCTTCATGTATCCTTCTGAAGGACTGTACCACATCAACATGAACCATTAAACATCTGTATCCATGCTATATCCCAAAGGAACCACATGTGTATGCACAGCTCTCGATGCAGGAATCCAGTGGTCAGAGTGGATCCATCATGTTCCTTCTAACAGATCTATTTTGCTGTCTGCAAAATGAAAACTCTGAGCAAACTATGCAAATCAAGTTTTATTTAAGTAAACTTATAAAAACATAACTTGTATTTATGTAATATATAAATTTTCAAGCCTCTTCCTGTAAAGCATGGCACAAAAAATTGGAAGGATGACATTCCTTCTAACTCCCATCCTGCAGAGATCAAGGACACACTACTGGGTAACAGTTTTCCAATTCACTTTCCAATTCACTAAAAAAAATTCACTATAGCATCTTTGCTCAATCTTCTGTACGAAGGATTTGTCCTAAAACCCAAACTATCCACAAATGTGACCAAAGATGTGCATTTACTTTCAAACAGTTCCTGCCCATAGCACACTGGTACTGCAGCACCTTTGTATATGCAGGAATGTCACTGGGCAGGATTCAAAGCTCCTGTTCATGTTTTCCTCAGTGTCAGGGCACGCCACTTTACTAGAAAGTAAAATATTTCCCAAGCCCTAGACTCCAAAATACCAGTGATTTCAAGGAATGCAAGACTGGCATCAGGAGTGTTTCATTATTCTGACCCAATATAACAGGATGTTTCACAATCCTGCATTCCACTCAAATGCAAAAAAAAAAAAAAAAAAAAAAAGGCAGCTGAGTACAACTGAAATGTGGAAAAATGCACTGTCTGCCCGTGATTTGGGCACAGACTGAACAGGACATTTTACAATCAAATATATCAGCTGATTTTAACTATTCCAGTACTGCTGCAACCCACTGGGAGTCATTTGAGACAAGTGACTGCTCACAGAAAATTCAGTGTCTGCGAGACCCAGCCTTAAAGGCAAAATAAGTTTATTCAGCTTTTCTTTCCCAAACTTCCCCCCAAAAAATTATATTAATTTTAACAATTCATATGACATTAATATTGTGTTTCCCGTATAGGAAGGTGATGCAACTCCGTAATTATTGTTCTGGGAAGTTACTAAAGGCTCTGTGTTAATGAGAAAAATCACTATACTTACGGTTGCAGGAGCTGGGGTGGGAGGTGGGGCATAGGATGGCCTTTCTGTTAAGATAGAAATGTAAGCACATTTTTTTTCTTAAAAATCTGAATGAATACTTAAGGCATCTGCTATGGCCAATATTTTTAAATGATTTTACAAAAACAAGAAAATTCTACTCTAAAAGACTTTGCGTTTTGCCACTGAACAGCAAAAAGCAACACTAGAAAAAGAAAAGAAAGAAAAATTGAAATCCCCCATTACTCTTGTCCCAGGCCTTTATTCAAGCACATGACTGAAGAAAATAAAATTCATTTATATGCACACCAATTACATGGAGGGAAAGCAAAAATGCAGTCCAACAGGATTCAGAAGCTGTGATATGTGGATTTCCTACAAAAACAATATGCCAGGAATCAGCCACAGCAGGATTTAAGGCCAAGAGTTTAGTCACCACACTTGCTAATTTCTTTTAATGCCAGGAATAATGGCATCATCTCACAAACAGATACTGTGGAACCAGATCTGTAAAACATCAAAGTTAAATAAAGAAAAAATCCTTAAAAAAAACTTACTTGACATTTTGATAGTCAAATTTTCAGCCACCTGACATTATATTTGTACTTCTGCAAGACAAAAGAAGATCGCGCTAGTAAGTGTTGTGCCTTTCCCCCCACCAGATCGTTGACGCTTCAATTGCTATCGATACCAATGACTATCAAAGTTCGTCAGTTCTGGAATACAGACAAAAGCATTTCAGAGACCAAAGTGTTATCTCATTGAAAAAATAATGGCTTTTCCAAGGAATCTGGCCTTAAATAGCTGTGCAAAAGCACACAGGTTTAGGTCATGTTCATATGAAAGGGTCTAAATAAATATATTTTATGCTGTAAGAAATAAAAAGAACATATCCCATTATTTTACACGCATTGTTTTAGAAATCTGATATTAATACATAAATGACCAAATGATATATTTCCTTTACAGGGTACATAAAGGAACCACCGATCACCGCAGCTGCGGTCGGACAGGCAAGGCTTAACCTTTTAGCACCGAACCCGGCAGAGCGTCACACAGCGCTGTAACGAAATGGTTTTTCGGCGTTTCTCTTCAAATTACGCCAGGGCAGCTGCAACCTCCTTCAGAATCCCCACTAACGCCGTGCTCCGGGCTCGCACACGGGGCTGGCTCGGGGAGATCGAGCGGAGCCTGAGCGGGCCCAAGGCGGCCACCGGGGGTTCCCTCGGCCCGACCGCTCCCTCCCCGGGCCCGAGGGCCCTCCCGAGCCCCGCAGCGCTGCCGGAGAGGGGCCGGGACCGTCCCGAGCTCCCCGGTCAGCCCCGCCGGGCCCCCCAAACTCACCCGCTCGGCGCGGCCGCGCTCCCTTTGTTCCCACAGGCCGGGGCGGCGGCAACGGCGCCTGCGCACTCCGCTCCGCACTTTCGACACGCCGGCCCCGGCCCGCCGGTGACTCCCTGCTCACTATGGGGGGGTCTGTTCGGTTACCCCGCGCCCCACCGAGGGGCCAAGGCTGTCCTCGCACCCTCCGGGACGGCGGCGACTCCAGGGGCCGTGGCGAATCTGCGGGATGCAACCCGAGGGCCGCGCGAGGGCGGCCCCGCCCGCCATTAGCGGCACGGAGGGGCTGCCTCGCGGGGTGTCGGAGGGGCTCCCACGGCGCCCCAGACCCGCAGTGCCCAACACCCGGCTCGTCCCCTTCCCCCGCGCCGGGAATCCCGGTCACGGTGCCCCGTATGCTGGCTGCCGGTGACGAATCTGCGGCGCAGAACGGGCGCGCAGGGAGGGCTTGCGGACGCTTCGAGCCCGCTGCGCTTTAGCGCCTTTCCTCCCTCACGGGCTGCGCGCGGCCCCTCAGGGGCGTTTGGCGCCTTTTTCCCCTCACGGGCAGTGGGCGGTCCCTGAAGCGCCTCGGTCCCCGGGCTGCTATGGGGCCATGGAAAACGCTGCGGGGTCGTCTCCGAGCCCGAATAATAACCCATAAAAGCAGCGATGGAGTCAGAGGAACCGTCCGTCAGTGGTGCGGGGTCCTGGTCTGTGCAGAGTGTGGTGCCGAAAGGGCTGTTTGGGATGGCAGCGCTTCCAGAGGCGGTTGAGTGGAGCAGGATGAGCTCTGAGGGCAGCGGGAAGGTGCCGGTGTGTGGGAGAATGTCAGAGGAAGGGGATGGCGTTAGAGACGGCTGTGAAGGCAACGAGATGGACCCCGGGTAATAAATATGATAATATATGATAATTGTTAACTAAATCAGCCCGACCAACTCAAAACACTCTGCTGCTGAATCAAACAGGATTATAAATTACCCAGTAGTCTGGGAGCAGTGGAATTGTCCACAATTCCTTGCAGAAATCAGCAAAGTTACAACACATAGGTAAAACCCTCAGAAATACCAAACCAAGGTGAAGGGTGTGGCTCTGAGGGTGTGAGGAGGATGGAGAGTTCCAGACCTCAGTATTCAACTTTAAGAGCCTTTTACACTGCAAATTATCAAGGCGACCGAATTAAATATGAAAACGTTGTCAGTGAAACTTGAAATAGAAAGTTTCATGTTGAGTGTTTGACGTTGAAATGGAATGTTTGGCATTGAAATGCTCTCCCGTGGCCAATAGGATGTATTTCTAGAAATTCATGAGGGAGAATTTGGGTGGATCTGAAGGAAAGCCAAGGGGGGATGGTACCTGCCTAACCCAAAAGGATGGTAGAAAGTGAAAAGAAAAACTAACTGAACATGGGTTGCTGCAAGTTGGGTCCATTTTTCTTAATGCCTGCAGTTCCTCTGGCTCAGTTTGTTTTCATGCTTAAATACACTTACTTTTATGAACAAATAAAGAGACAAGAGCTCTACCCTCATCTGCTTAGATTCTGCTGACTGTACCCACAATGGACATTTGTTGCCGTGCAGCAGAATAATCTTTGACTTCAATTTGATATTAAAGTGAGAGTTGAAGAGATTCCTCAGCCAGCAAAGTACGTCACGCTAGTTCACCAGCTTCACTGGGGCAGGAAAAGGTGAAGAAAAGGTGAGAAAATACATGTAAGAGATGAAAAATAACCTGGTTTCCCCCCTGCTTTTGACTAGGTTTCCCCGTAGTTTCATACATTCACTTCTAGTTTATTAATAACATGGTTTTGTTGATAGTGTAAATTGCATTTAATGTTAAATTAAAAATTGAAAATTTGAAATATTAATTATTTTTAAGTTTAACTTTAAAATTTGAATTATTTCAAATGTATTATTTTTAAAACTGAGTTGTTTATTGTGATGTTCAAGTACAATTATGGAAACTCACATTCCATACTAATAGTTCTAAATCATTGTATGTTTTCAAAGCCATAAGTGTATTTCCTACTTTGTTTTATTCCCCTTTTTTTCTTACTATGCTCTTTACCTCAATTCCATCTTGTGATAGTGAAAGGTTTTGCCAGTGTACACTTTTTAATATCCTGTACAATATATGAGTAGTTTTACTGATTTAATGGAATTGTTTATACTGCACCATGCTCACCAGGGGGGATGTAAAAACTAATTCTTACCCAACTGTTTTAATTACCAGCAGTTTCATAAGCTCTGGAATGAGGACAGACATTCACTGGGAAGTAGATTGAGACAATAAAACTCGTTTTTACATCAGCCGTTTGCAGGTGCTGGTTGGCAGAGGCTCAGCTGGTCTGGATTTAATTAGAACCACAGAAATGAAGCATTCTCTGCCACACTATTAAGCTTCAGTGTTAATTTTTTTTAAATTCCGCTTTAAAGTGACCTAAAAATGCGGGTGAGATGTTATTATTTTGATGCCCATGTGGAGTTCACGCTGACACTTGTGGAATTTCACTACCACGTGAACAAAAGAGAGTTCTTTACATTTTGAGAGATGGAATTTGTGAATAATGCCAAAATAGATACTTACTGAAAGAGGTGAAAATCTTAGTTAAAACCAGAATGCCCACTTGAACCAGGCCTAGAATAGAAGAAGCTACTGAAGTCAGTATCAGGAAGTCACACGTGAAGAAAATAGCCAGGGTGACTGGATTTACCAGGAAAAAAGAGTAAGTTTTGTAGCAGAAAGACACTCGCATGTTATAGTAAAGATTCTGAGGGAATTTGTGTCTTTCTAATTGAAGAGAGGATCTTAGAGAACACTTGTTACAGTGCTACAGATTTTCCTATCTGTAACTTCTTTTTTGCATTTTTCTTTTACTCCTTTCCACTTAAGGAGAAGACATTGGCACAGACAAAATATGCATGGACAAACTCCATTTTAATACTTTTTTTATTGTAGTATTGTCATTTACTTTGGTAAATTTGTATCCCTGTTTAAAGTGCCTTAAAGCAATTAAAACTTAGTTTAAATTCAAGTATTGTAAAATGTACAGAGTCTAAGCACAAAAAAAAGCTGCATAGTGAAAATACTGGAGCAGGCTGATACATTCAGGATGCCAAGTACTCAAGTGGTAACAACATCAGCTCATGATTCAGGTTAAGGATAATTAGCAAGTTTGATACAGTACAGACAGGACAGGGCAATATCAATGCATTGT
This sequence comes from Diglossa brunneiventris, assembly GCA_019023105.1. Classification (NCBI taxonomy): domain Eukaryota; kingdom Metazoa; phylum Chordata; class Aves; order Passeriformes; family Thraupidae; genus Diglossa; species Diglossa brunneiventris. The sequence goes on along the minus strand of CM032379.1, from coordinate 3,762,644 downwards.
TCTTACCATGAACAAAGGATGGAAGCATAAATTAACTCTGAAAGAATCTGCAGTATCACTTTTGTACACATGCCATAAGTAATAAGGCAGATACTGACACTGAAATCAATCCTTTACATGCTGCTGTAATCCAGCAAATCCTGTGTGTGGATTCTCCAGACTCTGAGCCCCAGCAATCCCTGTGTTCCAGTGGGACCTGTGTCATCCATCCTCTTCAGAATCCTCACAAACAATCATTGTCAGCTTCATACAGTCTTGTTTGAGTCTTTGTTTGAAATTGTCCTGTAAGGTTTTAGAGAAGGATGGCTGTTCCTCTGTGTACCCAGTGCAGGATTTCTGTTGGGGTTTGTGTTTGCCCACAGCTACTTTGGGTAGGAGTGGGGGGTTCTTGAGGGGTCTGGTTGAATTGTACGTTGAATTTGTAGCCCTTATATTGCCCAGTCAATTTGAAGTAGTAACAGTTGTACCCTGGTGTAACAGTGACTTGTCACATGGACTAGATCAACAGCATCACTTACCTGGAGTGTTTGTCAGAAGAGGAATTTGTTGAAGCTATTTTAATGCACATTGTTATTATAAACAACATTAATGGAATACCAGCATTCAAATGGTTGTTTGACTCCCCCTTTTTGAACAATTAGAGAGTAATTTCATTTGCCTCGGCTAAGAGACTTGTAGTACAAGGGTGTGTTTGGACACATAAGAAAATGATTGATTTTTCAGGGGAAATTACTGCTTCAAAATCAGTTGAACAATATGGCTAAAGTGTTACTGCATTCTAACAACACTTCTAAAATGGATGTATATGGATATAAAGACATTTTTGCTCAGTTGTTGCCTGAAAAAAAGTAATTTAAAAATACTAGCCACTTCTAAGAGAAAACTCTTTGTTAATAGTTCGCGTATTTTAAGAGTATTTTCATATGTAATTTTTGCTGTTAGAAAGAATTATTTTAAAATATATTTCTAGAAGTATGACAGCTGTGATATAAATTATTGCAAGGATTCACCAGTCATTATGTGAATGGAATATTGAATAATTAAGAGAAGCAAATAGGCATTTCTCATTTTTGGAAAGAGAAAACAAGTTCTCTTTTACAAAGGCAGAATATGTCATACTATAAAGTTCTAGTTTAATTTTTGTAATATTTGGTGAAGTTCTACAAAACAACAACAATGAGAATATGAAAGGGCTGTACCCAGAGTATAAAACCAGTAGAAGTTGGGTTTCTTGGAATTGGAACCCCCTTTCTTTTAAAGGACTTAAATGGTTTTATTGTATTGATCCAAGTGCTGGGTAAGATGTTGTGGTTGTAGCAGACAGCAGCCATGGGAGTCCATCTACTGCTTATTTCCGGAGCCCGTTGTGGATGCACTTAGAGGGAATTGGCTGAGGTTAAGGTTTGATGGATGGGATGCTGCAGGATCTCCTCATCACCAGCCTGACTTCAATGTCGGGGAGGGTTTTCTTTTTTGTGTGCAAACATCCTTCCTCTGTGGCTGCCAGGTGGAGATCAAAACGCAAGGAAACGGACTTTTTCCTTAAGCGAGGGTTGTCCTTAAAGAAAGAACCTTCCCATTCCTTAATAACTTCATCCACTTTTTCTGTCCTGAAACAATAAAGAAAATGTATTTATGATCTTTTAGGCTATATTAGTTACCTATCTTCAGAACTGCTTTTGAAATAGAGAGAGAAATAGCATCATCAAGAGTCCAGTTATTTTATATGGTACTGAGATAGCAGGGGTGTCTTTTTTTTCCAGGTTCATTCTCCAGAGAAGCTAAATAAAGGGTGAGGGTTCATTATGTTCTTGTTTTTGTACTTTTAGGTAGACATGGCTACAAAACCACTGCTCCAAATACTTTAGGCAGTTTGTTTCCAAGGAGAAAGTTTGGAATCCAAGCTCAAAAATTTTGTAAGAAACCTCAGTACTGTAGTGGGCAGGACAGAATTCCTGCATCTGAAAACCTTCAGAATAGGGAGGAGAAAATCTAGTTTGGACTCAAACCTCAAAATGTGGAGCTATATTACATTAAAGAGAAAAAAGGGCAGAAATAAAATAAGCCAGCTGATCCAGGAATATTGAAGCACCCAAATCTTGTTGATTCAATTCTCAGTGTGTGTGTCAGAATTCAGATCTGAAAGTTGGGCTCTGGGGCCTCACCCAGCTGAGTACACTGCACCCAGCAGAGTAGCTCTGTGCAGATCTGAGTGTGTGATGAACAGAGCTTCTGCACAAAAAAATAAAAGTCACCTATGGGGTGTGTCTGGTGGACCTTATGATGACATTAATTTTTTTCAGCAGCTGATTATGGTTCAGTGCTAGGAATGGCCCACTACAGTGTGTTTAAAGGTAACATTAAATTACTCTGCAAAAAAGCTTAAAGAGCAGGAGGGATAAAAAATTTGAGGCAATCCAATACTATTAAAGTAATTTCAGGTGAATAACACATCCTTACAGACTTTCACATGCCTGCTTGGGAGCCAGGCTCTCCCTCCCCTGTTTGGGGAAACGTAGGAGTTTCCAAGGAACAAGTTGAAGCAGCTGAGCCTGAATTTATGTGCATAAATATGCCCCAGAGGGACTTCCCAAATGTGGTCTGGGCTCTTTGCTTTCAGCCTTAGCGAGATGAATTATTCATAGTTTCATTCTTAACAGAAATAGAAATTACAAATCAGAAGCACCAGCATGGTATTGTTTGCTTATGAAGCCAATGCTAATAAAAAGAACTTTTAAATATAATGTATTGTTAAACGCTGCCATTCAGTGCACCTTCAGGAGCTCTCACTGTGCTTCTGAAGCTCCTGGGCTATGTGGGCACGATATAACAGATACCAAATAACGGAAAATTCAAAGCTGCTGAAACGTAACCTCCACCCTTTCCTTCCAATTGTTATGTTGTGAAATTCCTGTTTATCTTACTGTACAGTGCCATGAGCTTCAGCACTTTCCTTCATGATATTTCCATCTAGGATTGCTTGTTTTGTCATCAGTTCCACCTTCTTTGGTTTGTGCTTCTTTACATCCTCTGTAAAAGAATATGCAGGTGTACAGTGAGCATGCAGAAGGCCAAGGGCAGTACACAGGACCTGGAGGCATTTCCCATGCATTGGAAAAGGTCCTTTTTTAATAGTCGGGAATTTGTCAGTAGTTGTGAACAGTTAGGGCCAAAATCTCTTAAGGAGAAGGTGCCTGAAACTCACCTGAAGGCAGCATAAAGGTGATCTTGCTAGTGCTGGGTTTTTTGTCATCCTTCTGGGCAGGTATTGAGCAACAGAACCTACCAAAAAACAGATTATAGGCATCTAGTAGTATTGAATTACTTTAATTCCCAACTTGTCATTTGAACAGCTGTGAGAAATTTAAATGTGTGAGAATCACAAGAAGTTCTGTTTGATCGTGGTAACTGTTTGTTGGGATTTCTCATTCTGAGCCCAGAACTGGAGGAAGTTTCTGACAATATCTGTGCAGTTTCCTGCAGGGGTCTGTCCTGGTCTGAGACAGGGACTCCCTGCCCAGCACTTTGCGTGTGACTGGCCCTGTGTGCTGTGACACCTGAGGGGACACAGGATCCCAGGGACCCACAGTGCCTCGAGTGAGGCTGCAGTGACTGAGCTGCTCTCTGCAATGTATGTGAGACACTGAGCACCAGAAACTCCCCACTCAGTGAAGCTACCTTATAATGAAACCTTTTCTAAGATTTTATACTGTAATTTTTTAATGTTTAGTTCATGTATTTACAATTCTGATTATTTGAGACCTTCAGAAATGGAAGACAAATGTGAGATCTTTTTCTGGAAGCAGTGAGTACCTGCTCTCTTCTTGCTCCAACAGACTGCGATATGTCGCTATCTCCTCCTCCAGCTTCATCCTCGTGTTCAGGAGAATTTCGTGCTCTCGAAGCTGTTTCTCAATTCCTCTTCTCACTTCCAACAACTCTTTCTCCAAGCATTCAATCTCACCTTCCAAATTTTGTAGCTGCATGTGGTACTGCTGCTCCGTGGCCCGCAGTGAACGTTCCAAACCCTTTTCCTGTGAAATTTAAGTCATATTCTAAGATTTGGAAAGTGTGTGTGCAAAGATGTTACAGACATACATGGTTTCATTAACAAACTGTATTTTTACATAAGTTCTTGTAAGATTATTCTTTAAGAACAGGAGTAGAAGTATTTCAAGGTAATACTTTGGCTGAGAAGTTTTCTAGTAAAATCTGTGGTAATTTCCAATCAGATGGAAGTGTAGCCATGTCTTGCACAGCAACCTTGAGTTTACAGATCTCTGATTTTACAGTTAAACAATGTCCAGCTCAGTGCTGTATGAAGTGTCTGTGTGCTCTTGGAGCTTTTCTGTACTGCTGAATTGAGCAAACAGCTGACATTTTATCACAAATGAATTGATAAATCTGGTCCACACATTAAAAAAAAGTCATAAACATGCTGTGAATTGGTAAGGCAGAATGACCAGGAGCTTGTTGAGGGATTATCATGTATATATATGCTTGAGAGGGGTGAAAACAGGACACCACACGTGTCTGGAGTGGCAGATCCTGCTCCAGAACATGTGCTGGGTCAGTGTGTGTGAGTGAGGGCTCTGTGAGGAGCTGGAGCCCCCCAGATGAGGGATTTCTGCAGTATGGTGGCTGCGACTGTCACAGAAATTGACTGTGGGATAATTTACATCAAGGACAAGACTCCTTTTTTCCATGAGATTTCAAGTTTCATTTCTGACTCTTACCACAGCGTGGAGAGACTCGATTTCCACCTGCATGTGGTGCCACTGCCGTCGGGCTTCACACAGTTCTGCTCTGGCTGCCTTTAATGCTTCTGCATCTTTGTCCATTCTTTTACTTGTACCTTCTTCTAACTACAGGGGACATGCAAAAGACAACAATATTAAAAATATTCGAATAACGATAATAAATTGGCACATAAAATAGTCTGGTTGGAATTTTTGTTAGAGTTGTATAAATGTGTGAAAGCTCACAGTGAGGAGTTAATATTTTCTATACTGTGTAGAGGGAAAGCCCTTATCCCACTGTGTTTGATGGGAAGTGGTTGGCCACATCTCTATCCCTGGCACGTTCGTCCTAGAGGAATTCTCATACAAATTACCCAATTGTATTGAGACCTTACTCACCTCTGGAGTAAAGGGACTTAGAGGAGTTGCAGATGGTTCAAGCTTCCACGTTTGAATAAGGTGCTTTGATTTTAATGCATTTTTGATTTCAGGGTTTTGGTTTTTTTCCTTTTATCCTGTTAAAGGTAGTTTTTTAAAACCACTCCTGGTCATGTGTGAGGTCATTTTAGACTTATCTTTGATTTCAATAGTATGTTCCTGCATGTAACTTCCAGAATGATTGCTTGGCTTACAGAAGTTATTTTTCTTTTTTGATTCTGAGTTTCCCTGCAAGTGGTGAAGGTGCCCTAAGCCTTTGAAACAGCACTTGCTCTTTTGCATATTTTACTGCTTTATGCAGGTTCTTATGATGACATTGACTTTAAGAAAATAATCTCTTTAATTCAAGTCTTATGAACTAAGGAAAATAAGGATTTTGCTCCCCTGTACATATTGACCTATTGCAACTTTACCAGATGATCATTTTGATGAAAATCTAGGTTGGTCTCATCCACAAGGGACCCCCCAATGTTCTTTGCTTCCCCTTTCTTGCCTGGGTACTGCAGAATTTATGTGACAGGATCAAACCAATGTGCATTGGCTGCTTTGTGCCAACACAAAGATAAACTTGGCTTCCCTGTCGGGTGTGCAGCTGCTGTGTGTCTGGCACTGCTGCTGGATCAGCCAGGCTGCAGCAGCGTCTGGCCTGTCCTTAAAACAAACCTCTGGGATTCCTGCAATACCTGAATACAAGGTGACAGAATACCTGATTCCCCCCTGAATTTCTTTACATTTGGTGGCTCAAAATTGTTTTGCTGTTTGATTTCAGCTGGGTTTAGGGCTGTTTGTAAGTAAATCCCTAACAGCAGCATTGTGGGTTGGTAGCATTTAATCAAGCTGTATGAGAGAATAACTGGTATTTGCTGAAGAGCAAAACATAGTTTTTACTGTGAGCAATAGAAAATAGTTCCTGCAAAGGTACAGTGCACTTTACTAGAGGCAAATGGCAAAGGTTGGTGTATATAAAAGGATTCTCTTCAGGATTCTTTTTTCCTCTGAGATAAGTACATGGAGCTAGAGATTACCCTGTTACAGCCTATGTCATCATCCCTTAAATCCCAGTAATAGCCCGGCTGCAGGGACAGAATGCATCCTGATGAATTACACAGCATTCGTTCAGCGTGAATCCATACCCTTGACGAAATCTATTTCCGATTCTTCTAGTTCACATCTTACTGCGGTAAAATCTACGTCCCTTCCCCGAAAATCTGCTGCATTGAAAAGAATTACTGTACCTCATAGAGGCTGCGGGAGGAACTGTACGGCCAGGGAATGGCTCCGTACTCTGCAAGGTGTGTGGCTGTGAGGAGGCATTACCTGCGTCCTTGCTGAGCTGACGGTCTTTATCTGATTTCGGGTGATGAGCGATTCATACTTTGCCCTGATCTCTCGGCGGAGCCGAGCGGGCTCCATCCTTCTCCTCCTCCTCCTCCCATCCTCCCCGGCTCCCGGCTCCGCTGCCGGCGGCGCGGGGCTGCGGCCGCGGGGCCTTTAAAGCGGCAGCGGCCCAATTTGGGGAGTGCGGGCGGCCCAGAGCCTGTCAGCCCGTCCTGGCAGCAGGTTAATGCAACAAAGGATAGCACTAAAATAACTATTCCTAAATTATGCGCCGAAATTAATATATCAACGTCTTAATGGTTTTTGTGACGCTGTAACTGTGGGGTTTTATAACCTCAGAAATGTGAGGGTAAGAGAGAGAAAGCAAAGGATAAAGTTGCAGCTGCCCAGCATGAAGTGCTCTGGCAAGAGGACATGGAAAGGCAGAGCTTTCCAGCTGCATAGCTGGCTTGCTGGCAGTGTCGCTGGCAGGTGTCTCCACCATTGTTAGGGATGTCACAGAATTTCCATCCCTGAGGTATTTGAGACTCAGTGAGATGAAACCTCGGGTGTCTGACCTGAGCCTCTGTTGAGGACTGTCCCATTTCAGAAACGAGCTGGGCTCCTGGGCATCCTCTTTTATGGGCAGAAACACAACAAGGAGGGAGAGCCACCGGCACTTCTGTTGGTGAGTAGTGCTGGTGCAACTTGTGGTAAGGGCTTTGGCTCCTCTTCTGCAGAGGGCAAAGTTCTGGTGAATGTACACTTCAGACACATCACTGCTGTCAGTAAAAGGGTCTGCGTTGTCTCTGGTGGTGTTTCAGAACCTGTGCCTGGTGTTGGTGTGCTCAATACACACAACACACGAAGTATGTGGGGTTCTTCCACCTTTCCTGGCAGCTCCCAGGCAAGTCCAGCACAGGTTGTCTGGTGTGCTGTGCTTCTTCATTTCCTGCTCACTGGAGCACTGTGTGATCCCCATGATCTTGTCTGCTAAGAGTGGCTCTTACCTATTTCCTTTTACCTCTTGTTTTTTTTTTTTTTTTTTTCAGTAGTGCACAATACCAGATATGCAGTAAAAAAAAAAAATCCAATTTCAATAGAAATTTAAAATTCAGCAAAAAGAGAAATACATTTTTGGCTCTAATTGAGAATATACGATAAAACAGGCAGTAAACTTTCACAAGACACACATCATTTTAGAAGTCAAAGTATTGTACCACTTAAAAGTCTCCTGCTGTAAAAAGGCTTCCCTGTTCTTGGCTGTGTCTGTTGGCACATGTGAAAGGATCCTGTGTTTGCATTTTCTTTTCCTTAACTGACTGTCTTCCAGTTGTTGTCCACTCTCTTTTCTAAAAGTGTCTTAATTATCCTTACTCTGTGTAGTTCTAAACCCAAAATATTGTCAGGTTTGTCATTGATGGGATGAGAACAGTTACATAAGAAAACAATTAGGAATCCATCAGACAAACACAAGGTATTGCACTTGGGATGGTATAAACTAATGCTTTCTTTTTCTATCCTTTTTTTCAGGTGTAAAGGGAACACCTGGCTATGAGATTCCTAAAGGCTAAAGGTAGGTAGGTGTAAGCACTTGCATCTTTCCTAGGACTTAGGGAACTTTGAATTCTGGCTGCTTTCAATGTTCATATTTTATTGCTGGCTCACCACACAGCGGGAGGGGGTCGTGGAGAATAAAGGGACACAAATACATTAAAGCTTGTGGAGTCCTTTTTATTAGGGATGAAAACTGAAAAATGAGATTAGAACAGCAAAATTATTTTATCTGTTGGTTACTACAGATTAGAGAAAGACAAATCTGATTAAATCTGTGCTTCATATTTCTGGTTGTTGAACAGAGATTTGATGATATTTTTAAAGAACACCATGGAAATCATACAGGTAAGGCTGATAGAGTGAAGCAGGAAATGTATTTTATGTCTGCAAGGAATGAAAGTGCCAACTTTGTCTTATCTAAAAGATTCTGAGTACAAAGCCAAATGTTTTATCACTTCATACAAAAGAATAAAGTTATTAATCCATTTTGGCTTGGAGCAAATGGATCCTTTGCCACATCAGATTGTGCCTCATATCTTCTCTTCAACTTCCTTAACGTGGGATGCAACAACTTTTCCATCTACCACTTCTTCGACAATTGTCTTGATCTTTCTAGTTTTGGTTGGATCTAAACATCATGAACAAAACAAAGAGTATTTATCAATGTGTTAAAAATGATAAACCAAAGCAGCACATGACCAGGTACCCCCTTTTCCTTTCCAACTGGCTTCTGATTTTAATGAACTCTCTCATGTAGTTAAACAGGATAACTTGTATTATTTGATTTGTAAGAATGACTTTAGAAACAAAATTTTATTCAATCAAGTTCTACCTACCTTGAGAAGAGTCCAGTGATTGTGTTTGAGATTTGGACCCTGTCAGGGATGAGCTTTCAAGTGTAACTGCCTGTCCAGCGCCCCTAAAAGGGAATCAGAGACATCACTATTGCAAGATGTGTTGTGATAGGATCAGGATAAATTCCCTTTCCATGGTGACATTGATAAGTTATTTAAATAGTGAGCAGAATGGCTCACTCTCCTCAGTCACAGTGATATTTCAGATCACTGTATGTGCCTTATTGTCACTTGGAGAATGTTCCACTTATTTCACCTCTTTTTTTACTGGAAAGAATTTTGCTACAGAAAATAAACGCAAGGAGATATTTTGTGTCAACCAGTTCCTTACGCAAACTCTCCATCCAGCAGGCGCCGGTAGGTTTCAATCTCCATTTCCAGACGAGTCTTGATGTCTAGGAGCTGCTGGTACTCTGCGTTCTGGCGCTCCATGTCAGCCCTGACCTGGAAAAGCTGAGACTCCAGGTTCCCGATCTGCATTTGGATTTGTGACAGCTGAGCACAGTAACCACCTTCTGTTTCTGCTAAAGTGTCTTCCAGGGATTTTTTCTGTGTAAGGATATTAAATAATCTCTGGTTAAGGAAAAAAATCTCTTAACAAAACCAACTGAAGTAGTTTAAGGGAGTGAGCACAGCTGCATTACTCAGAAGGTTTTATTTTCTGTTTGAAAACAGCAGTTTGAAAACTTTCCCTTGTCACTTCCCTAAATGTGATGTAAAAACTTATCTGCTTTGTGACATGCTCTTTGCAATCCAGTTAGATATATTACTGCTATTTAGGAACTGAAAGAATATAGGATTTAATCGGAAAGAAATGCAAATCCTCAATTCTATGGAATAGGATTAGGTCTAAAAAGACTTTTGAAGTTGCTGAATTGGCTCTGAGCAGTCAGCAGCTTCCCAGAACGTACCATGGCAAGCTGAGACTGCAGCTCTATTTCCAAGCTCTGGAGAGTCCTTTTCAAATCTGTGATCTCACTCTTTCCTGACTGGAGCTGCTCAGTATGAGTGGAGATTTCCCTTTTCAGCTCCCCGCTCTGAAATGACAAGGAAGAATGGGGTGTAATTTTACTGTTCCAAGTATTGAACTAATTTTCCCATGCATTTCACTGAGTTTGCTCTCTCTGGTTGTTACTTTTTCATTGAACCACGCCTCGGCCTCTTTACGGTTTTGCTCGGCAATGACTTCGTATTGTCCTCTCATATCATTCAGAAGCTTGGTCAGGTCAGTCCCTGGAGCAGCGTCCATTTCCACACTGACTTGGCCAAGTTCACTGCTTTGGATGCCCTGAAGCTCCTGGAGACATTGAAAATAAAGAGAAGGTTCTGTTAATAAAAGACAAAATAGTTATACCAAAATATATGTAAAGAAATATATATGATACAAATTCTGTTTCAACAAGGATCTGTAGATTGTTTGTTGTACTCTTTCAGCAAACTCAAAAATTAACAGCAAACAGAACCTATAATGAAACCCAGGAACTCCCACTGGCTTAAACCAGGGAGTAATTTGATATGCCACAATTTCATGTATCTTGTTATGAATTCACAAAGGAAAAAAATTACCTCTTCATGATTCTTCTTGAGATAAGCCAGTTCTTCATTCAGGCTTTCAATCTGCATCTCCAGATCTGCCCTGGTCATGGTCAGCTCATCCAGGACTCTGCGCAGACCATTGATATCAGCCTCCACACTCTGCCGAAGAGCCACTTCATTCTCATATCTGTGCATAAAGGGATTAAAAATTTTATTTTACATGGCCAGTGAAGTCAAATGCAGACTATGAATGTGTTTTATTTTAGCTTTAATTTGAAAACTTAATACACATAATTATTATAAGACTGTTTAATAATTATACTACAAGTATTCTACAAGGAAAGAGATTTTTAGTACAAAAGAATTTTTTCCTTAAGGAGTTTTTATAACATTAAGATATCCTTACTTCACTCTGAAGTCATCAGCAGCCAGTCTGGCATTATCAACCTGCAGAATGATCCTCGCGTTGTCGATGGTTGCATTGATGATCTAGAGTACAAACAGTGTTCAGAGAATGAGTTACAGCCCAAAGGCTTAATAGCTTTGTAATGGCTTTAAACTTTGTATTCTACAAGGGTTTGTAGAACTGCATTCCATCACTGCCTTCTTCTTTATTCAGATTAGACAAATCACTGTGTGACACAGCTACAGAACTGCTTTAATGTACAGGAAAAATTTACATATCACCAGTGCAAGGTGACAGAGGTCACTGCAAATGTCAGTACCAAGGGATAAATGTTCTCTTGGTTTCTGAAAGAAAATTTGTTATTTTCATTAATACTATTAAGTGAGTTACAACTATAAAGATACATTAAATACATTGCTTTGCTACCTTGTTTCGAAGATCTTCAATGAGGGGGTAGAATTTACTGTAGTCATTCCCAGATCCAGGGGTGCCAGTGCCAGGGCCATTTTTCTCATACCATTCACGGATTTTGCGCTCCAGCTCGGTGTTGGCATCCTCCAGAGACCTCACTTTGTCCAGATACGCAGCCAGACGGTCATTGAGGTTCTGCATAGTCTCTTTTTTTGAGCCAGAAAGAATGCCACTATCGCCAGCACCAGCAGGGCCAAACCCACCTCCAAAACCAGTCCCTAAGCCACCACCAAAACCACTTCCAAAAGCAGCACCTGAACTGCTGCCAAAACCACTTCCCAAACCTCCCCCAAACCCACTGCCTAAGCCACTTCCATAGCTACCACCCAAACCACCTCCAAAGCTTCCACCAAAGCCACTGTTTAAGCTGCTCCCAAGTCCTGCCCCTGAGCTGCCCCCAAAGCCCCCACCAAAGCCAGAGCTTGAACCCAACAGAGAAGCTGCACCAAAGCCTCCACCAGACCCCCCACCAAAACCAAGCCCACTGCCACCAAAGCCTCCTCCACCACTGGAACCGGACATCCTCAGAGATCCCCCTCCAATTCCGCTGCGAGAGGAGAACTGCCGGGACCCGCCGCTTGTGCGCACGGAAAGGGCCATGGTGCTCGAGGTGCCTGGATCTGCCCCGTGCAGGATACAACAGAGAGCAGGACAGAGCAGGAGCAGGGTCAGCTTTATAGGGACAGCAGTGGGTGTTTCAGGAGGAGTCCCCACCTCCTGGGGAAAGCTTTCACTCTCTCTCTCCCTTCGTGTTAGGAGGGGATGTCAGTTTAGTATGTTCTGACCAACCGAAATGATATGTGTCAACCAAAATTGCCAATGGGAGTGGAAATCTGGTGCCCTCCAGGTATTTGTATGAGGGGAAATGGGTGGAGTGGAGCTGAGACATCACGATTGTGTTCTGCCATGTGCAATGGAGCATAAAAAGTTCTTTTTGCATTTAAATCCCTCCTAAATAATTGTTTTGTCATTGCAGATGCAGTGCTTCCAGCATTTGGGGCTGTTCTTACAGGTGTTTGCTAAGTCAGCAGAGTGATCCCTTTGATCCCTGCTTCTCAGCCTGTATGGCAGGAATGTCTTTTTTTTCATAATGCTCTTCAGCCAGAAGCCTTTGCTGGATTAGTGCTCCTGGATGCTTAAGAAGTAAGAAAAGTGACCATCAGGTGTCTAACGGCACATGGATGTTCAGTGAGCTGCAGGGTGATCATTAATACGAAAATATAAATATACCAAATAGGATTTGGAATTGGGTTTATGCCCTAACCCTTTCATCACTGAAATACCTCAGAGTGATATGCTTATAGACTATAGCATATAGAGTTTGTACTTCGGAGCTGGGAACTGACCATTCTGTCTGCAAAACAGTTTGTTGTTATCTCAAAATAAGAAATCTGATTTCTGTCTTTGGTGCTTTCTATAATACAAATCTGAAGATCAAATGTAGCGCTTCTGGGTGCAGGTTTGGGCATGGAAACCCTCCCAAGGCAGTATATTTTTCTTTTGAAGTAATTTTGATAAATGGAAAATCGTTTTTCCTTTGTCCTGGCTTAATTATATCATTGGATTTGTCAACTGAAATGTGTTAATTTTTGATTTATCCGCACTCAGGAGCATGGGGTGCTTTTGGGGCAGAAAAGAGCGGAAGATCAAAGGTGTAAATAAAGCATTTGTGTGGAAATGAGCTGATAGCCTGGTCTCAGTGACTCGGGGCAGTGAAAGCAGAGGATTAGTTCTTTGGCAGCTGTTTATGTACAGTACACAGCTCTGGACAGGTGAGGTTTCATAGGGAAGAGCTTTGTGTGTTTATGTTCTCAAGAGGAAAATGTAAACTCCTGGGACTGAGAATCCAGGTGTGGCACAGGGGCCTCCCTATGGGACGCGGAACGTTATTGGCACAGAAGGGTTTGAGAGAGAGGGAGATAATTTCAAATATATTTTTATCCATAAAATATCTTGGCTTGCCATAGTCCCTGGTGATGTAATTATTCACAGAATGTGAAAAATATCAAATAGGCTTCTTCAATTTATTTTTTCATGTTAATATATTATGAAAAGCAAATTGACACTTCTTATGTGTTTGAAAATCAGGTTTTAATGAAGTGTAGCTGCTTTATGTTTGAGTGGGAGTTCACATTCAGAAAAGGCGTGCTGAACTGATGCCTTAATGCATTTTAAAAACCTAATATTTCCATTTTTAATCTGTGTTGGAAGCAATTATACATTCATACCAGGCTGATTTGATATTTTTCCATCAAGGTACTTAGTCACTATAGAAGTAAACCTAAAGTCTTCTATGTTGTGACTTACAGATTTTTATTACTGCTTCCCCACAAAAACAACAACAATAACAGATTTGAGATTTTGGCATTTTTTAATCCTTTTGGGGTTTAGAGTGAATTAGATCAGATTCTTTATAACCCTTTTCATTTTGGCATCAGCTCCAGGGAACTCAGAGGCATCTTTTCTGCTGGTGCCATTTACATCTTCTCTTCAACCTCTCTGACCTCAGAGGAGACGATCTTGCCATCAACCACCTCCTCAACTATTGTCTTGATCTTCTTTAACTTACTTGATTCTGTTAAGGAAATTGAAAAGAGAAGTAATTTAATGCAATGTACACTGACAGAGTAATATTGCTGCTACATGAGGAAATATCAAAAAGCATCTTCAATCCACAGGTCCTTGAGGTAAACTTCTGCAGTGTTGGGTGTGGCTTCTCTTTTGGATACTGAGTATGTTGCCCATAGACTCCATACTGGATTCAATAACTCTCTATCACTCTTGATAATTTTGCTTCAGTTTAGCACAGACTTGTAGACCTAAAACCTTGGAATAGACTTACACTAAATTGGAAATTTTTGCTATGAAACTGGATATGTTACTTGGAAGTCTCAGTCTCCCTGTGCAGCTAGCAGGGAGAAGCAGATGCTTCTGCAGTTCTCCAGAGGGGAATTCAGTAACTTTCTGTTGTTCTCTTGGGTCTCTGAGGACTCACAGAATCACAGAATGGGTAAGGTGAGTCTGTGATTTTATACTGGGCACCTGAATTGTATATATAAACCCAGGTTTGTATAGTCCTAATAGGGTAACCAAACCGTTTATTGCTTTCTTGGTGTGAGATTCCTCTGGCTGATTATTTGCTCTGAAGCTGTTGTTTTTTATCAGGCTACTTCATTCCATAACATTTCAACAGGCCACCATCAAAACAGAAAGAAGTTGGTGGGACATACCTTTTTCAGTCACCTCTACTGTTGGCATCTCTTCTAAATACCTGTTCAAATTGTAAATTAGAAAATGTAAATATATAGCAACTCATGTATTGAACATCCTTGTGCATTTCCTATGTGCTTGATCAGGACAGCTAATCCCCTTTCATCAAGACATTGAATCAGAAGATAACTCAGTAAAACGAGTTCTCTCAGTTGAAGTGAAACTTGCTAAGCATAAGCTGTAGGTACAGTTAATCTGCAGACTGATCTCTGCCATGCCAGGTACGCCTGATCTAGTTCCTGAGCCAGAACAGCTGAACAGGTAGAATCTGCGGGGAAGTTCCACTTTCTGCTTAACCCACACAGACAAGTTGATCAAAAACTGCATTACAGGTGTTCTGGCATGTGAACATCTACTCAACTCCCCAGCTCACAGTGACCCTGTAGGCTGGGAGAGCCACCTCAAAATTCCACAGCAGCTTCATTAGCCCAGCCTGAGCGGCAGCCTGCTCTGATTCTGTGGCTAAGAACTGGACAATGGGCTTCCCCACCCCAAAACAGTTGGAGAGAGGCAGATTTGACACAAAACCCAAACCAACACACAAAGCCACGTGTGCTCACCCGGTTTCCTCTCCCTCCAGCAGCCTGCGGTACGTGGCAATCTCCATCTCCAAGCGAGTCTTGACATCCAGCAGGATGCTGTACTCATTGTTCTGAGCCTCCATGTCAGCTCGGACCTGCCTCAGCTGAGCCTCCAGACTGGAAATCGCTCCCTGTATCTGGTCAAGCTGGTGACTGTACCGTGCTTCCGTTTCAGCCAGAGAGCCTTCCAGGGTCTGTTTCTGTAGTGCATGGGAAGAACAGTGACACATTATTCAGAGGATACATTTTTCTGTTAAAATAACCTTTTGATTGTAAAGCCCCTCATTCCTCTATTTATCTTTTATCCTCTATTTATTACACCTCTGTGTAACTCTCTGCAATCCACAGTCCTTATTTTGCTTTTTTGTTATTTACCATGGTGAGCAGCGACTGTAATTCCAGCTCCAGGTTCTGGCAGACCTGTCTCCGTTCCGTGATCTCTTTCCTTTGCACCTCCAGCCGCTCAACATTGAGGGCAACTTCCTGGTTCAGTTCTGCTGTCTGGAATGGAGAATGGAGGGACTGTGAACTGCAGCCAGGCGGACTGAGATTCTTGCTGGTGTTTAAGCTGTTGACTTTACCTGCTTTTCAAAATGTTCTTTGGCTTCTTGGCGGTTCTTTTCTGCCATTTCTTCATACTGCTTTCTCATGTTTTCCATAATAGCTGCGAGATCAATGCCAGGAGCAGCATCCACCGCCACGTTCACAGAGCCGCTCGCCTCTTTGCGCAGCCTGTCACGGTCCTGCAGCAATGGGGACTGTGTTAGCACCAGCTGCGGGGAGCTGTCACTGCTGGGCATGGGACACAAACTCAACATCTACACACATAGGACTAATCCTCAATAGTACCTTGGGGCAAGACAACTTAATCACCTTGTAAATACCGCTTAGTGCACTTCATCTTAGAACAGTTCACCTACTTGATAGCAATAAATGTTGTATCATAGATAAGTGTATCATAAAAATGATTTCCTCAAAACCGGATCTGTGGAATGAGGGCAGAAGTCATGGCTCCCATTTGTGTACTTTTTGGGATAGCAATTCCTGAACCATAAATTTTTCTTAGAGAAAACCTTTACTCCTTCATTCCTGGAGTGGAGGAGTGTTCAGCCTTTGATCCCTGACAGCTTAAATGTCCCTTAGGGTCACACATGGAAGGATAGAAATTCTTCCTAGCAAGGTTGTTTGCCACTCAAAACCCCTCTCCCTGGCAGTGGTCAGCTGTTCTCACCTCCTCATGGTTCTTCCTAAGGAAAACAAGTTCCTCAGTTATATTCTCAATCTGGGACTCCAGGTCAGCTTGGGTCAGGGTCAGGTCATCACGGACATGGAGCAGTCCAGTGATGTCACTCTCCACGCTCTGCCTGAGCAGGTGTTCATTCTCAAACCTGTACAATACAGTGCCTTTTGTCATCATTGGAATGCAACAGTTTGGAGTAAATGTTAGAATCAGTAACTACCACAGTCATTGTGAAATTTTCATTAAACTTAAAGTTAGAAATGTTCACTTGGCACCGATTTCAGTAAGTGGAAACTTTTCTAAATAAGAGGAGCATGAAAGAGAATTGATATGAAATCATGGAACTTACTTCAGCCTAAAGTCATCAGCAGCCAGCTTGGCATTGTCGATTTGCAGGACAAGTCTGGAATTTTCCATCTGGGCAGCAGAAATCTAAAGGGAATGGTGGACAAGCAATGAAACTTTGCACAGAGATTCACACTTGATTCTTTCCTGGGAATGAATACTGTAAGTGGGCTTTATCCTCCTTCACTTCAGCTGTCTGTTGTTCAGCTGGCTTTAAGCTAAGTTCCATCTGAAGTGCATGAAAGGAATTAGGGTTGTCCAAAAGACAAATTGTCCTGTCATCAAATAAGTGTATCAAATAGTTAGGATGAACTGTTCTCTGAAGGGATCTGCTTTTAAATGTTGGGAAATAGAACTGATAAAAATAAAAGGGAAAAGATTGAAGGACGTTCTGGAAACATGATTTGACAAACATGTCAGTTGATTGTTGGGAATATTTCATTGTTTCCAATGGAAATTTACTATTTTAAGTAGTGATCTTTAATTTTTTTTCTGAGTGCTTGCCCTTCTTTTCTAATAAACCACTTAGAAATAGACTGTTACTAAGCTATATTTAAATATGTAGATTACCATTAGTACTTTCTCTAATTAAAGCCACCAAAGGCAAATAGAACTAGTTAGAGTCACAAATTTTTTAGGTATGAGATTACTCAACTGCAGGCATATATTTGGTATTACAAATGGTTGAAAATCTGTCACTAGTAGCTGATCAAAAATGAACTTTTTCTTCCCAGCTAGGCCAATTACAATTTGGAAAATTGTACAAAATTGTACAAAATTTTCTACAACAGATTATTCTCTATCTCACTGGTAATTGCAATTCCTGTATTTATGGAGGGCTCTATGATCTCTTACCTTATTTCGGAGTTCATCGATTGTTTTGAAGTAGGAGCTGTAGTCCTGCCCTACACTTACAGTGTTCTTTTCATACCATTCCCTGATCTGCTTCTCAATCAGGGAGTTTGACTTCTCCAGTGAGCGCACCCTCTCCAGGTAGGCAGCCAAGCGATCATTCAGGTTCTGCATCGTGGATTTCTCGTTGCCAGCGAGCAGCACATCGCTCCCAGTGACGCTGAGCTGGAGGCTCCCTCCGAGGCCTTGGCCAGAGCTGGTGCTGGTTGATATGCGGGTGCCATAGCCCCCAGCCCCCCCATAGACACTGGGTGCCTGGATCTTCTGGATGGACATTTTCCTGGAGGTCAGACTACTGATACTGGGTGCAGAGGGCTGGACACGGCTGCTCGTACTCCACAGGGTGCTGCGGGTGGAGAATGCCATTTCTGCTCTTTGTCTTCTGGGCTGAAGCAGGTAAATCAGCACAGATAGAGACGCCAGTGAGGAGCTGAGTGTGCACTGTGCACTTTTATACCTTTATACAGGTCCAAGAGGAAGCACAGTGGCTGGAAACCCCACCTATGTTGACGCAGAGTGTCGCTGGTATCGGCACAAAGAGCACACAGGATATTGCCCCCCCTCCCCATAATTTGAAGGGGTTCTCATCTGTTCGTGTGTGTTTGAGGAACACTCCCTGGGTAGTTTGCTTGCTTTGTATTTTGTATAACAGATAAACAAAAAATGATCTGTTGAATCATTTATAACCATGTACCTGCAGCCAGCCCTCTCTGTAGCCCTTTAGAACAAATGAGTAGGTTCTTAGCCCCCTCCCTGTGCAAATCATGAATTTAAAATGAGAGTTGCTTATATGTGACAAGAGACTTAAAATATTTATATTTCTGTTGAGTAAGCAATAACTTGGGCCTCAGGACAGTCTAGAACAGTGTATAAATAATTAGAAAGGAGGCAGCTGTACTACCATGTGAATTCATTTCATAGTAAGCACAAACCAACATCTGCACTGCCAGTGAAGAGGCTGTTGCCATCAGCTTGGATTGAATATGCATTCATCTGGTATTAGAAAATCCTTGCAAGTGGAATTTGAGCTTTCAGTACATCTGAGATTGGGTGGAAAGGGTATTTCTTTGTCTTTAAGTAAGATAGGAGGAATGAGAATATTGGAAACCTTCATAGCCCTCTGTGTTTCACATGTGAGATGCTGAGATCCATAGAGTGGCAGGAAGTGTTGAGTTCCAGCTTCCAGCAGAACAAGCCTCCAGCCCTCCAGTGTGGCTGAAGTTGAAGCAAAACAAGTTTCCCTCCTGCCTCATCAGAGTTCACCAGCTAACAAGTGCCATACGGAGGAGGTCTGTCCCCAGCCTAGGGGCTGTGGTCATTTACAGGAAGCCAGCTGCCTTTCCATGGCATGAAGAGACTCAACCATCCCACTGCTGATCATGTGGAGGAGGCTCCTGGGCTGACTGTGCTGTACACTTGATACAGAAAGTGCATGGAGAATTTGTAAAGCAAAGGAAGAACCTGATTGCTGAGGGGTTGTTAGTGCTGCAGAAGAGTGAGTGGCAGGTGTGTGTTGGGACAGTGCAGCTCCTGGGGCATTGCATTGACACTGCTTCTGTGTTACTGATGTTGTCAGGTAGAACAATGAGCACACATGGCTTGTGTTAGTGAGAGCAGCTGCTGTATGTACTGATCTCCCAGCTTGGGGCAAGGAAATTGGTGAGACACGGAGCTTTGGAGGCACTGAACTGTGTATTGGAGGCACCTTCAGCTTTCTGAGAGCAGCTAACCCAGAATAGCTGGGTGCTAGGGAATACCCAATATATTAGGGAATCAGGACTGCCAAGTCTTTAAGTTACTGTGCTAGGCATTAGTCTAACTGGTCTTGGCTCAAGGCAGACAGTTAATCTCTTGTACTTGGCTGTTCTGGAAACACAGCTTCCAAACCAAAGCAATCAGTGTGCAGGACAGGATTTTTCTTTCTAAGAGGATGCTGTGGAGTGTCTTTGGACCTTGAACTTCTTTGGGTGTAACTTGTAATAAAAAGCCTTTATGAGATGTAAAACCAAAGTACACTGACCATGACATTTGGTGTGTCATTACAGAGACTCAGGGTGGGTTGTCTTTAGTCCATTGAAATTATTCAGGCTGAGTAAGAATTGCTCATTTTAGTAGAGCAGAGTCAACACCTTTAGACTGTAAGAGGAGTAGAGAAGAGATCTTGCTGGTTTTACATCCCTTGGCTCTGTATCTCACTGCCTCGATCTCTGCAGGATTGTGTGGCAGTCTGTTTAAGAGCAAACATTCTCCTTTGTCTTCTCAGTATTAAAATTAGTTTCCATGTTAACCTGGGTGATATTTTTTCTAAACATCATTTGGAGGTTCTATGTTTTTTATTGAGTGAGCAAATGAAAAAAGAAGTCAGTGATTTGAACTAAGGTGAGCATCAGGCTTAGGTCAGACATTTGCCTTGTGTTATGGCTCTGCTGCTTTTGTTCAAGCTGAACCTCCAGCAATTATTTTCCTCTAGACTATTCAGCCGAAGCATCCCAAGATGTATGCAAGAGGAAGCAAGGAGCAGTGGGATCATGCAAACCCAATGTGAAAAGGCACAAGGCTGAATTTTATTAGTGTTCTTTTTATTCTCATCCCTCATTTGTTTACTGACAATTTCTCTGGTCTTATAATTTCATATATGCTTCTATCCTCCCCAAAAAGCTAGAATACTTGCTAGGATCAAGATAGATTCACATCAGAGGTGGGGTTTGCTCCTGGTTTTGGTTCAGTACACTTTTTTCCATGTAACATTTCTTGACTGGTTGTATCAATCAGTGGAAACTGCCAGAGTGAGCCCTGAAGCTGCAGCCATGGCAGTGAGGGGGGGGTGAGGCCCCAGCCAGGCTGGAGGGCAAGAGGCTCCTCAAGGTGCCAGTTGGGAGTGGCCTCAGTGTCCTCCACCCCTGGACTATGCCCAGGAATTATCTGCAAGAACATGGGCTGCCTCATTTTTTTTAATTTTTTTTTAATTGCAGTAAGTTACCTAAATAGATGTTGGGCAACCTAAAAATCCATTGTCCAGTACTGCAGTTTTGGTCAGCATTGGAAGAAGTGCTGTAACAGTTTGCTGGTGCTTAGCTCAGCAGAGCAGTTTCAGCTCCAGATTCAGTTGTGGGAGCTGTAGAGGACAGTCTGTGGGTTCACTTCCCTACAGTGACATGCTTGCTCAGAGTGGATTGCCTATAGACACAATAAAACATTTATAGCAACACTAATGATTTGTTTGATTTCATGAAGAAGTGTCGCCTATGTGACAAAAGTTTAATGTGCATTAGAGGCCATGGAGATAAGTTCTGCAGGGCTCTGATAATGTGGATGCCATTCCATCTGACTCACCTGTGCTAACCAGCCATGGGCAACCAGTCTGGAGAGTTCAAGGAAAAAAGACACACCCAGCTGTGGGTCTGAGTTTTTGCTGCCTTTAGGTGGAACAGATGCTTTTTTTTTGGCTGACATAGAGACTGAAATAAGGCAAAGTCTTCTAGTTCAATCTGTAGAGATGATCCGTTCTAGAACTGAAATCCAGCACCCTGGGTTGGTCCCTGTTGGTCCCTGTGTTTGGGTTTAGTCTCATAAGAGTTTGATTCTGAAAGATCTACACTGCAGCCCTGAAAGGACATTGCTGTGCAAAGTGCATTCAAGAGAGATGCATTCCATTTTCAGTGTTCCAGCCTTATTCCAGTATTCAATATTTCTGGGTCTGAGATATTCCCCTCCTTCTTTTCTTAACTGCTTTTTCATCTCCTGTTAATGCCAATGCCCATGAAGCCTGCTCTCTCCAAAGAGCAAAGCAAGGTATTTTGTGCTTTGCTGAATGGGATCAGAACAGAGAAAGTTCTGGATGATGTCACCAACTCAGCTGGATTCACCTAAGCCCTGAGCATTTGCAGCTCAAGATCTTACACTGTCTGCCTCACGTATTTTTTCCCCTCATTTCCCTCTCCTTTTTATCTTTTGTCCAATGAAAATATCTCAATCATCAAACCACTGCATCTTATTTCTTTCTGCTTGGAGCTTTGACCAGAGGGGTAAGTTAAAACATTACATATTTATGGTACTTAGAGAGGTGTTCCAGCTCCTGGAGTGGTGCGGGAGGCAGTGTGTGGGTTCCATCCCTCCCCAGCCACAGGTGGAAAATGAAAGTCAGGAGCTGCCTTTCCTGTCTCAGCTGCTCTCCTTGAACAGAATCAGATCTCAGTGCCAAGAAAAACAGCTCCAGGCCACACAAACGAACCTTCTCTTTTTTCTTCCCCAAAAGTGCCATTAAGATCAGCTCCAACACAGGACTGCTGGCAGATCTCTCTCCGTTGCAAAAACCCCGTGCAACTGAAGTGTCAAGGGAATGAGAAAACCAGTGAACTAGAGAGAATTTCAGCCTACTGACTCTCTCAGTTCCATAATGCTGGACTAGTTCAGTACCCATGAAAAATGTTGCATATTTCTGTGATTCAGGAGGCAAATACGATGTACAAATATAAATGCACACTGATTGTACACTGCAAAATGTACATACAAACACACTATATTGCATATCCGTGTCGACATTTTTGCTAACTTAAAAAAAATTCTTATGGTTCTGGGGATCTTACTTCTGTCACACCTGGAGCCCCCAAATCAGAAGAAAAACTCAATTTTTCCCCCAGGGTAAAATTGCACTCATAATGCCAGGAGGTGCCTGGGCAGCGGCACAGCTGCAGCTTCTTGTTTGGGGACTGCTCTGGAATATCCTTTCAGTGCATCCCAGCGATCCCACGGCATCCCCACTCCCGGGGTTTGTACAACTAGGAGCAAGCTATGGGGTCCTTGGAACCCAAAATACCCTCCCAGCATCAAGATTTGTGTCAGGAAAACAGATATCAAAAAAACAAAATAAAGGAAACAGGCCGAAAATCCGTCTCCATACTCCCCTGGAGGAAGTCTGGCACTGTTATTAACGTTCATTGCACAAACACTGCAGCAGAAATTTGCAGGTAGTTGTTCCCCAGCCGCAGGAGCCCCGGAGGAGCGGCAGGAGCAGGGACAGGCACCGGGCTCCGTGCGGATCTACCTGGTTGTCACTAGAGGCCACCACCGGCCTTCGGAACGGAGCTGCCTCCAGCCCTCCCCGTGCTGAGCGCCGCGGGAGAATCCGTGTGGAGCTTGAACGAGAGAATAAAATTTACGGATTGTATAAGAAAATCTCTCATATTATCCACTTTCCTGGCCCTGTATCCACAGGAAATGTAGTTGCATCGCTCTTGTGGCCAAACGTTTAGAGGAATATTTTTCTTCAGAGCCACCAGCCATAATTATGGAGTTCAGTGCTGTGTATGGAGTGGGTTTGGAAGCAGTGGCAAGAAGAATGGACTATCTTTCTAAATTCTGACATGTGAGTCTTTGAGGACAGGGAGTGTTCATTATCCTTTTGAATTACACCCTTTTATATGACTGGTGCTTGAGTATCTCAATTTTTAAGCAGTGATAGGCTGTAGACATTAAAGAAAAGGTTTCTTTGGTTGTGTTTTTAAGGTTTTTGTTCTTTACAGTAACAGAGGATACATTCTCAGAATGTCTTGAAATTGTCTCTTGTGAGATCAACTTGGAAGCAGAGCCTGGGTGCTGGAATGGCTTTCAAAAATTACTCATTTTTCTCATTAAAAGGACATAAGAATGTGCTCTCTTTCCTGCACAGGTAACTTTATGATCACAATTTCTGTCTGCTTGCAGCAACATTACAGATTTCCTGCTTTGAAATTGTTCTGGCAAGAGTCACTCCCAGTTTTTTGTTTGATGCATTTGATCTTTTATTTTCTCATACATTGTTTTAGAGGTGCAGAGCTGAGCCAAAGCTGGTACTTCTCTAAAGGCAGCACACCTTTAACTTCTGTTCTAAGTAAGAACTGCAGTTTGTAGCTACTTCAGCCTGTTTGTTTCTCCATTTCCCTGCCTGCTCCAGCTAATTATGCCTCTTAATTGAAACACATTTTTCCAAATTATATTCCTCATTTTTCTTGCTTTCTATAGAGCCTAATTACAGCCCGTCACATCGACTCTTTTGGACTTGTCCTTAGGACATTGGAAAGCCAAAAAATTTACCCCCGAAGTCTATATAGTTATTGAAAGTGTCTTTACCACAGCTGGTGTTATGATTTTATGCCTTTAAGCTTCTGATGCATATTCAAACATTCAAAAAGCAAATTAACATGTCCAGAAGAAGCAGCCCTGCACCTGCCTCACCATTAGATCATGTCTCACACTGGGAGCTCCTGCCATAGGGACATTCCAAACTGTCCAACATTGGCACTTCTGTTTCATGGAGTATTTTTGCAGACAATTGGCTTGTGGCAGTCCTAGGCCAGGGGCAGGTAGGTCATTTCCGTATAGTCACACAATTAAGGATATCATAAAAGTACAGCTTGAAAAGAATAAAAATTTTTACACAGAGAGGAATGGTGAGGAAGCAACAGACAGTAAAACTTAAGTTGGGATTTCACCAAGCCAAACGTTCAGGTAGAGTCAATAATTAACATGCTTTTGTGGGTTAATGCAGGACATGGTGGGGAAAGGGAGTGCAGCCTCTCAAGCATTATTCTTTTCTTACTTCCCTGTTTATAGATTCGTCCTTTTTCTAAATGATTCATACACAGGAACAGGCATCTCCTAGCAAAACTTTAGAACCTTTATAGGTCAGGGTGTGGACATTGTGAAATGTTTTACCGGCTCTTCTACCTATTCTCTCTGCTTCAATAATCCATAGAACCCGTGGGTTTAGCAGCGCTACAAAGGTGAGATTTCTTTTCTTCTCTTTCTGAAATGACTTTGTTAATTTTGCATCTGCGTTAACCAGGAAGGCAGAAAGCAAAAATTTTCATTGTACAGATGTGGCTGTTGATAAATAAGGCTGAACCCCAGCAGTGTGGGGCCAGCTCCCCAAAAGAATGTGTGATTAATAGCACAAACCATGACTGCATTACCTCATCGCACACTTCTTCCAGGGGATCAACACTTCACTTACCAAAGCTGCCTATTGTAATACACCTTAATAAGTTTTAACATTTCTACAAGTGAAATGAGCTGTGACTCATGCCCAGGCTGGAGTGCAGTCAAGGCTCTTGGAAATCATGCTGAGGATTATTCCGTGCAGGACTGCCTTAAATGGCAGGTGAAACTGCAAGGAGCCAGCTGTGAACGCTGATGGTTTCAGCCTCCTTTTATAGGCTGAGTTCCTGTATCTTGTTGGTTTGCAGAAGTATTGTTGCATCATTCACTTAGACTGAGAAATGCTGTTCTCTCCTGCTCAGTTTTCTTTGCTATCCTTTTCCATTTATGGGAAATAGAATTTATTCATTTTGGAGGGTGTTGTTTTTAATAATGCTTCATATTTTTCAAATTGCACTTTCGTTGTGCCTGGGTCCATCACTTTCTTGGTGTAGAAATAGCGCTTCTTTGTGTAAGGAATACTGAAGGATAACAAATATGAGCTGGCAGAGTTCAATCAGTTTCAATACAATGAATTAACAAAGTCATTTTTCAAGCCATACATCATCACAGTCCTGAATATTTCCTTCTCTTCAAGCCACTGCTCTGAAATCAGAAGCAGCAGTACCTGTGCTCTTAAAGTCTCCCAAATACTACAAAGCTGCCAGAGCTGCCAGCACAGGGTTCTGTGCAGGACTCATTTCAGTCAGGCTGTTGGCACAGGTACATTGGAGAGCATCATCAGAGTATGTGCAGGGTCCTGACCAGCCATAAACACTTGGAATGAATGAAGGGCATTATCTCTTCCAAGCCATCAGACACTGACAGGATTGCTGTGAGTGGGGAATGGCTCTTCAGGAAGTTGTATTATCTAATAGCTGGGCTAAGTAGAAGCTGTGAAGTGATGGATTCTAATGTAGTGGCTCCCAGTGACTTTCTTTGCAGCCTTGAGCGAGCTGTGTCATCTCTTTTTCCAATTTCTCAGGCAATAAAATGGGAATGATAATACTGCCCCCATTCATTATCTCCCTGACTTCATCTCTCAGTGTGGTGTGAGAATGTGATGTTAACAGTGCATGCAAGTGGTAAATATTAGCATCATTATTTATTATTTAGGCTGCAGACCCACCCTAAATACATTTAGGAATGCATAGCTTATCTACCAGAGCACAAATTCAGAGGTAATGAGTAACCACCAGATACAGGGCACACATCTGGTGACACAGTGTCACAAGCTGTTCAACAGAAAGGAGATCTGCAGTTCTATACAGCATTCTGACGCTGTGAAAGATTCTCCAGAAATCAGCAATTTTTTCCAGAAACAAACAGAATGTGGTATAATGCCTATTTGTATGTTTAAAGACTAATTGGTTTACTCCACTTAGTGAAAGACACTTGAATGGCTGTGTTGGAGCCATGAGTGCATGATGGTGTCAATAATGGAGTGAGCTGTGAGGATGGTGCTGTGAGCTGGACTGCTCTGACCTGTACAGGGTGCAGCAGCACAGGTGTAAAAGAAGGTTAAAATCATCAGAGTGGTGTGGGAATTCTGCTGCCTCTCAGCAGAGGAGAACAGGAATTCTGCTGGGTCTCAGCAGAGGAGAACAGGAATTCTGCTGCCTCTTAGCAGGAATTCTGCTGCCTCTTCTCCAACACTGCTTGGACCACAGCTGAGTGGGACACAGGGCACGGGGGGCACATCTCACCTCTGCATGGGGGACACCAGGGCAGAGTAAAGCCAGAGCATTGCTCAGGAATGTGAAATAAAGACAGGCATGTTCCATAAGGCACTTCAATTATTTGCTTTTCCTTCTTCTTTCTTTCTTTCTTGTAGTTCAGCACAATAACCCAGCACAAAGCAAATACTTTCCTTTGATGTAGAAATAAGGGGCTACGTAGAAGTTTTTATAATTATTTTTGTCACAGCAATGTGGCCCTGCTATGTAAATCTGATAAATGAACATATCTTTAAATAACACAGAAAATTGTTCAAGAAGACCTGGGCACATTTTGTCCAGATGCTGCAAACACCAGGTCTGGCTTGTTAGATCTGGTAAACCATAAGGAAGGACACTCTTAATTAGCCAGGAGTTACTAATCCTGTATTACAAGTTTTACCCAGTTTAAAGAAACCATTAGGTAATCCATCCAATGCTTTGGGGATCTCTTTGTGCAACAAGGGTGGAGAGTTGGCGTGCAGGGGGCAAAGGGGGATCTGGTTGGAACATGCCAGTAGCAGAACATTGTACCACAGAAGTGGACTTTGTTCAGTTTAATCTGCATTTCCTTTGAGATTTCCCCTTTCCTTTGTGAGCCCTGTTTCAA
>CM032379.1:1788178-1935599 GCA_019023105.1 Diglossa brunneiventris | reverse complement strand
TTTTTCCTGCGCCTGAGCTTCCCTGGGCTCCTCCTGGTGCTGCTTCCCCACCATGGGCTTGGAGAACCATTCTCCCTCCAGTCCTGCCTGCCAGGAACCAAAGTGAATAAAAGGTCACGCAAGAAATATCACAGAGGCTTTTTTTATGACAGCACAGCTGCCCATTTATATTTCGTTTGCCTCCGGGTGTGGCACCGTGTCTCACTTTATCGGTTTAGCTGTGCTTGGGGGAGATTTTTATTTTCTTTCCCTCTGACATGATTAGGTTTGTGGAAGCCAGAGCTGAGCACAGGAGACACGGTGCTCAATCACTGCTGCTCCCCAGCCCAGCAGTGCCCTTTGCCAGGAAAAGGTGTGTTCTGGAGCCCTCCTTGGGATCCTGGACATCACTCTGGCCACCACAAGCAGCCTGGGAATATCCAGTAGGAAATAGTTTGGATAACTTGGGAAATAACACCAAAGTGTGGCTGGTGGGCACATCAGGAGCATGAGGCAGGGAGGCTTTGGAGCTCTCTGGCAAACCCCCAAAAGCCACCAGGGAGGGACCAAGTGGGGGAAGGAGGATGGATTTCTTACAGGCATTAATTCTGTTGATTCCATACCATCCATCCCATTAGAGCAGGGTGTGGGAGTGTTTCCAGTCACCCCAGTGACACTGTCCCAAAAACCAGGGCAAGGAAGGGCTTTGAGGTGCCAGGGTTTGTTTGCAGAGCCACACTCAGAGCCCTTCCTGTGCCAGTTTGTGCTGGGACTCACTGGATTTGGGCCCTGAGGTTTAAAACATAAATATTCCTCAGTGAAAGCAATACTTCCTTTCCTTTTAAGGACAGGAGGGAGAAATTGAGTTTCCTCAGCCTCAGTCCTGTGTCAGCACGGGGAAGTGGCTGCTCTGCTCTCTGCTGTGCCTATCCAAGCTGATTTTCCAAAGAAAATAATCCCACTTGGTTGTTTTCCATATTTACTTTTATGTGGGGGGAGCTTCTGCTGTGGAGGATTTATTGCCTGGTTCTGGAAGGGCAGGAACATTGCATGGGCTCATCCCGGTGGGGTTTGTCACCCTCCCAGGCACTGAGGGCGTTGGTGCCACCAAGGGTGGAGTGTCCCAGTCCCCTGAATGGTTCAGAACCACCTGGGGAAGCTGTTCTAGGCTGGAAGAGTTTGGGAGTGCCCCTGTGTGAGGGGAACAGGGCTTTTCCAGAAGGGTTTGGCAATCCCTGCCTGCTCTAGGCCACAAGAAAAGGTTCCTGGGACAGGCACTGGTGGCAATCTGAGCTCTGCCATCTGGAGATCCTCCCTGCCACAGCCCCTAACGAGATTAGGGATTACAGCCTGATTAGCCCTGGCCTGGCTGAATTTTCCAGCACCTAAATACAGAGCAGGATCTTCTCATCTGGCACTTCCAGCCTCCCACCAGGCTCAGGGAGCTGCCCACAGCTGGGGTTGTCCCCTTATGCTCCCTCCCTCAGCTTTGGGAGCACCCAGGGATGGATGAGTGGGTGCTGCACCAGTTTGTTACTGGGGATCTGGTGTTTTCCAGTTTGCACCAGTTTGTAACTGGGTGAGTCTGGTGTTTTCCAGTTTGCACCAGTTTGTAACTGGGTGAGTCTGGTGTTTTCCAGTTTGCACCAGTTTGTAACTGGGTGAGTCTGGTGTTTTCCAGTTTGCACCAGTTTGGTACTGGGCGAGTCTGGTGTTTTCCAGTTTGCACCAGTTTGGTACTGGGCGAGTCTGGTTTTTCCAGTTTGCACCAGTTTGTAACTGGGTGAGTCTGGTGTTTTCCAGTTTGCACCAGTTTGGTACTGGGCGAGTCTGGTGTTTTCCAGTTTGCACCAGTTTGGTACTGGGCGAGTCTGGTGTTTTCCAGTTTGCACCAGTTTGGTACTGGGTGAGTCTGGTGTTTTCCAGTTTGCACCAGTTTGTAACTGGGTGAGTCTGGTGTTTTCCAGCCTCTAGAGGGGCTGAGCCAGTCTGAGCAGGTCTCACCCTGAAACGCCTGGTTGCTGTCTTTAAGTGCTCCAAAATTTTATTTTCAAGTTCACTCAGGTCACAGGGGTTGTTTCTGGCTATGGTTGGGGCTGGAGCCTTTGCACACACCTGAAAACAGAAAAGGAGGGATTGGAGCAATGGCCATGGTGGTGGGGATGCCTTTCCCAGGAGAAAAGAGATTTCCTTAGCCAGGAAAGAGCCCATGTGATCCACAGGGAGCTGGGAGATGTTTGCAGCCAAGGTGCCTTTGTCCAGCTACTTCATCCCTCAGTGCACCTCAGAATGCAAAGGGATATGGGAGGAAAAAAAGGCCTTCAAATGCAGCTGGGGAGGCTGTGGATGTGGGATGTGGCTGTGGATGTGGGCTGGGCTGGCAGCTCACCCCTCCTGGGGATGAAACTCCCCAGCCCTCTCAGCTTTGTCAGGCCACCTGCAGATTTTGGGTGTGGTGGTTTGTCCCACACACTGTCATTAATTGGGGAGTATCTGGGTGGTGTAGCTGGAGAAAGAGATACTTGCTTTCCTAAAGGTATTTAAAATAAAAAATACCTGTAATTGTTGCTTCTCTGGGTGTGGTGAGTGGGATCTTTGGGTTTTCCAGCATTTTCCTACATGTTGGTGCCTCCTCTGCCAGGCTGGTTTTCATCTCCTGGCTGGAGCAGGGCCCTTCCCCAGGCCATGCCCCCTGGAGTGCAAACCCTCATCCCACCTTCTGCCACCCTGATTTCTTCCAGGTCACGACAGCTTTGCTCAGAAATCAGGGAGGAATTTTCTCCGAGCTTTCACCTGCGTGCTTGGGCTGAGCTCGTTAGCACCAAGCTGGGAGTTGGCAGCTCTGATTTATGAAGCAAAGCAATGCTGACAGAGTATGAGAGGAGCATTTTGTCTGTCACAGCTGACACCTGCAGCATCCCAAGGTGCTGGTGAGCTGGGAACTCCTGTCTCTTCCCTTTGGAAGGGACAACTTCAGTGTCAGCCCTTGAGGTGTGCTCAGGAATTCTCCTGGTGCTGTCAGTTTGTGGTGTTAACATTGACAGGAATTGTTTGGATGTGTTTATTTGCAGCTCCAAGGTGGCTTTGCTCATCCCAGGACTTCAGTGTGGCCAGGATTTGCCTGTGCTCCTCCCCAGAGAGTTAAAAAAGCCATCAGACATTTATCACTAAAATCAATAGTGGTGTCACAGTGCTGTGCTGCCGTTGCTGCTGCTGTCCTGTCCAAGCAGCATCTCCCAGGTGCAGGCAAAGCCCTTTCCTGGCAGTGGGAGGGGAGGTGAGATTCCCCCCAGGGATGCTGGACCTTGGAGCTTTGCTCCTGCTCCTCTCCTTTCATGTTCTTCTGGAGAAGATGGGGGGCTTCTCTTCACCCCCTTTTGTGGAGCAGCTTGCCCTGAACCACTGCTTGTTTCCACACCAGGAATGCTTCCATCTCCTGGTGTCCCTTCCATCTCCTGGTGTCCCTTCCATCTCCTGGTGTCCCTTTCCATCTCCAGGTGTCCCTTTCCATCTCCAGGTGTCCCTTTCCATCTCCAGGTGTCCCTTCCATCTCCGGTGTCCCTTCATCTCCAGGCATTCCTTTCCATCTCCAGGTGTTCCCTTCCATCTCCTGGTGTTCCTTCCATCTCCAGGTGTCCCTTCCATCTCCTGGTGTCCCTTCCATCTCCAGGTGTCCCACACAGGCTCTGCTGATGGGTGAGGATCCTTTTCCCAACATGTGCTGTCTGCAGAGTCTCTGCTGCTGTTCATGTTTTATCCAGAGGAAAACCCTCCCCAGCCCAGCAGCTCTGTGTCCTGCAAACCCTTCTGTGCTCCCCATCATGTTGGCTTTCCATTCTACATCCCATTTTCATCCCTCCAAAAACATTTCTCCATCCTCTTTCCCCAGTTTCATAACCTTGCTGCTCAGCCCAGGGTTGCACAGAGTGCTTGGGTTGGAAGGGACCTTGAAGATCATCCAGGCAGGGACACCCTCCCTCTTCCAAGCTCTGTTTTTTCCCTGGCCTTGCTGAAATAAATAATTGGATGCTGCTCCAACAGATTTTCCAACCATTTCTTATTTTTTTTTCCTGCTGCACCCTCTTCACCACTATCTTGTGTTGGTAAAGACATCAAGCTGTGCTTTTCTGGGGGGGATTCCAGGCTGGTGCCTCTGGGCAGGCCACATCTGTGGGGTTTTCCTGTTTTGGGGTGCAAGGAGGGGGACAGCTGTGCTGTACCCTGACCCTGAGGGGCAGGACAGAGCTGAGCCATGTGCTGGCAGCTGGCAGAGCTCTCCTGGCCTGCTCCTTCCCCTCAGACCTGCTCCAGCCTCTCCAGGACTGCATTTCCCCCTGAACCTGAGGGTCTCAGAGGCTCCCAGCTCCCCCATAATGTTGAATGTCCTGTGTCAGGATCACAAGATCACCATCATGAGTTGCCCTCTGCCATGCTGGGAGCGGGCACCTCTCCTGGGTTTTGGCACCAGATGCCAAACAAGGGCCAGGCTCAGTGAGGGGACAAAGCTGGAACAAAAGCCAGGCTCAGTGAGGGGACAAAGCTGGAACAAAAGCCAGGCTCAGTGAGGGGTTTCACACCAGCAGCTGTTTGGGGATGATGATGATGATGATGATGATCTGGATGTCCAGGGCTGCCCTGCAGCTCTGGAAGGAGGAGCTGTGCCCTGCTGTGGGCACTTCCCCCCCTGTTCTGCCAGAGATTTGCTCCTCACTCTCAATTTTCCAGCTGCAGCATAACAATGTGGTAATTTCTCAATAAACAGCCTCATCTCCCCAGAGCATCACCTCTGCAGGTGAGGTGACACTTGGCACAGTGTCACCACCTCTCTGTGGTGCCTGACCCTGCTCTGGGGCCTCATCCCTGGGGCTGCACCTGTGTTTTGTGCTTCCACATCCATCCTTGGGTTTGGAAAAGAGGAAAAAGCCAAAGCTGAGCATCCCACCACTCCACAGGGTGGGTTTGGGCACGGGGGGCAGAGCAGGGATGTGGTCACCTGCAGCACAGGGCACAGTCCCCACTGCCCAGCACACCTGTGGGGTGGGAGGTGTTGGTGCTGGTCCCTTTTTGGGGGCTCCCAGGGAGTTCTGTGCCATGGGGTTGCACAGAATATTCCCTTTCCTGGAGACTTGGACTCAGCAGGAGCCTGCATTTTCTTTAGAGTGCCTCAGAAACCAACAAATGTTCTCCCAAAAGAAAACCCAAGGCTCCAATGATGTTTCTTTTGTTCCTCAGGGGCCTGAGTCCAGCAAATGACAGCGGAGCCAAAAGAAGAAAAAGAAACCCAAAAGGAAGAAAGAGAAGGGAGGAGGAGACCAGCCTGACCAGGCTCAGGACCAGCCAGTGAAGGTGAGCACCCCCCCTCCCATCCTGGCCCACCCAAACCCCCCAGTGTTACTTAGGCCAAGGAAAGAGTTCCCAGCCCTGGTTTTAGGCACTGGGTTGCTCAAAAACTTCAGATTTTGAGTGATTTCTCCATGTGTGGGAATTCCTGTTGGTGCAGAAGGTGTTTGCAGAGCCCTCCAGGGACAGTGCAGTCCCTGGCTGGATATCTCAGCCAGTTCCAGGGTCAGACTGGCACCTCCAAGTTACTCTTCCCATTCAGCAGCTGCCTGTCCAGGCAGGAGCTGCCACCTGCCAGGTGAGTCCTGCCCTCAGCAGCACAGAGGGGACATCTGGTGGTGTTGATTTTTCCCTTGATGATCCCAAGAACAGCAGCTGGGAGAGCAGGACCTGTTTTCATCCCTCTGGGCTTTGCCTGATCCTGTCCAGCAGCCACTGATTCAGGAATGGGACACACAGGGTTTGACCCTCCTGGCCCTCTTGGCCCCTCTGGTCCTGTGGCAGAGGGGACACATCAGCAGAGGCTCTTTTCTGGCTGATACCAGTTCCTGTCCAAATATTTTGAATATTTGTCCATCTGACACTGCAGAGCTTTAAACTGGGGCTTTGTGTTTTTCCAACTGAATTCCTCAGGGATCAGAGAGGAGCTGGGTTGGGAATTCAGTGCAGAGCCATCCACCCTGAGGAAGAGGAGGATGAAAGTGTCTTTCATCTTGACTCAACCTCTCTGCCTTGTCTCAATCCCTGGTGTCCAGGGACTCCTCTGGAAGCTGCAGTTTGTGGATACAGATCCAGTTTAGAGGGAGGAGCTGAACAGTGAGAGAAAAGCCACTGAAAGCATCTCAAGTGCTGGGTGTGGGCTGCTCCATCTGTCTGTGCAGGATGGCAGGTGGGAAGGTTTGTGCTCCTGGGCCTCACAGCACCCACTTAAAGCATTTTTCAGAAAATTCTGCCATCCCTTTTGTCCTGGGTGTGCTTAGAACCAGATCTAGGTGAGGGGCAGGTGGCCTGTCAAGGACTGAGGATAGGAAGGGAGGTTCCTGCCTGCTCTCCATGACAGGATCAGCTCCACATCCCCCTGATGAGGAGCCCTGTTGGCTCAGCTTACTCATTTTGTCTTTCCACCCCTCCTTCTGTGCCCTCAGGTGAACTCTTTACCTGCTGAGAGGATCCAGGAAATTCAAAAAGCCATCGAGCTCTTCTCTGTAGGTCAAGGACCTGCCAAAACCATGGAGGAAGCCAGCAAGAGGAGCTACCAGTTCTGGGACACACAGCCAGTGCCCAAGTTAGGTATGTGCAGCCCCTTGATGTCCTGTGGGCCTGGGGAGGCCCTGTGGTCCCCAGGAAGCCCTCAGAGAAGCCTGGAGATGCTGATCTGTGGCCACCAGGTGAGTCCCTGCCTGGCCTGGGCTTCAAAGGCACCAAAACTGCTTCTCTACCATTCAGCAACGTGGGCTAGGTGGGTGGGGGAAGGTCTGAAGAGCTGTGCAAGCACTTCAGGGGGTACAGAGGGACAAGGAGCCCCTTCAGACATCTCACCTGATGCTTCCTGCATTTGTGCATCCCTTAATCCAGTCCTGCTCTGGGTCTCAAATCACCCAGGGCAGCCAGAGCAATGTCCTGGGTCCCAACAGTCTCCTCAAGCCAGGTCTAGCTCTTGGAGATCTATTTCACACCCAGAGAGCTCAGCTGCCTTAGAAAGCAAAAACCAGCAGCATGGCTTCTGTGGTAGTGTTGGAAATAAAAAGGTTTTAATAAAAGCAAAATAACAAACTCTTTACAGAGAAAAACCGAGCCAGGTGCAAGAGGTTCTTGCTGCTGGTAAAACACCTCACAAAAGCAATTTAGTTCCTTTGTTCTCTTCTTTTTCTAGTGAATTGCTCAGGCAGGACCTTTTGGCTCCTGTCCAGTTGGTTATCCTTAAGTTTGAGGTGAAGTCCCCCAGGTCCTAGGAGGTGTCTTTTTCACTAACTGAGGAAAGAAACTTCTGAGCTTTCTTCCTTTTTAAGGAGACAAAAGACAGTTTTGTCACTCTGTCAACAAGGGCCACACTCCTACAGAAGTTCTCTGCTGTGTGAGGCCTCCACAACACCTCAGTCTCACATCTCCCACCCCTGCAGTGGCAGACAGGGATTGGCACTTCACCCACCCAGTCTGGGATGTGACAATGGGCAGGGAATCAAAACTTCCAGGGCGAGCTGGAGCCCCCTGGGTGACCAAACACAGCCACAGCTGCATCCTCCAGCTCCACACGTGGTGCCTGATCCTTCCCCATGCCCAGCACTTCCCTGGGAGCCCCTCCAGGGGACAGGGATCTCCTGCCAGCCCCGGAGCTGCATCTCCCCAGCCCTCTGTACCCAAGTTTTGTGTGTGGTGTTGCCACATCCTGAGATGGGCTCAGAGCTGTCCAGCTCTGCCCTTCCTGGGGGTTGGAGCTTCCCAGACTGAGATCCTTGGTGGGGAAGGTGAGCTGGGGCTGGGAACAGCTCTAGGAAGCAAATCCACTGCAGAGCTGCCACATCCTTGTTCTTCTGGGCTCACATCCCTCTCTGGCACAGGCAGGAGAGGGGAAGCACAAACATAAAGCAGCTCCATCCCAAGTTGCCATGAGCATCTAAGGGTGGGGAGCCCCATCTCTTGTCCCCTGTGAACATCCCAGTGGTGCTTCCAGCTCTGGGCCTTGCTCCAGCCCTTCCTCTTGCTCCTGAGAGCCTGGAGGAGCTCAGAGCAGACATACCAGGAGAGCTGCCTGTCTGGAAGGTTCATTCCCAGGCTGATTGGGGTGCCTGGGATAACTTTGCTTCAGTCTCTCCTCATTTGCATCCCCCAGAGCTCAGGGGAATTAGGGACTGAGTGCAAGCCTACAATTTTCTAGATTTATCCAAAACTTGTCATGGCTTCAGACTTGCTGCTCTTCAGGATTTCCCTTCATGAGTTGTGACCGTGTTCACAGGGGTCTCAGGTTCAGGGATGAGATGAGGATCTGACTCCATGTTTCAGAAGGCTGATTTATTATTTTATGATATATATTCTATTAAAACTATACTAAAAGAATAAAAGAAAGTATTTCATCAGAAGGCTGGCTAAGAATAGAATAAAAAGGAATGATAACAAAGGGTTGTGGCTCAGCTCTCTGTCTGAGCCAGCTGACTGTGATTGGCCATTAATTACAAACAACCACATGAGACCAATCACAGATGCACCTGTTGCATTCCACAGCAGCAGATAACCATTGGTTACATTTTGTTCCTGAGGCCTCTCAGCTTCTCAGGAGGAAAAATCCTAAGGAAAGGATTTTTCATAAAAGATGTCTATGAGTTTGTATCCCTTTTGCTGCAGGTGCAGTGTTTGATTCCCATTCCATGTTGTCCACACCACTGTGAGGCTTTTTTGGGTCTCAAAAACTTTCCTGGGAGCACCAATCTTGGCTTTAAGTTGAGAAAATCCCAGTGAGATGGCACATGGTCATGTGAGACAGCAGAGTCTTACATTTTCCCTTTTTTCCAACATATTGGCCTTGGAAAACATAATTTCTGCTTGGGAAAACCCTGGGGAAAGGGTGCAAGGTGTGTCCTGGGGAGTGGGAGGCACAAAGCAGCTTGTTCCTCCCAACACCAGGCTGGTGGCTGTGCCCAGGCCACTCACCATGTCCCGGTGCTCCTGGAGTGCTCTGACACATGGCACCATGGGCATGGGGCTATTTAGGGCTGGGGTTTTTGGGGCCAGATCTCCAAACAGTTCAGCACCTGCTCAGAACAGAGAGGGCAGCCAGGGGTGAGCATTTCTGGAAGCTGCCTGGGGTGGGTGTGATGGG
Organism: Diglossa brunneiventris; assembly: GCA_019023105.1. NCBI lineage: Eukaryota > Metazoa > Chordata > Aves > Passeriformes > Thraupidae > Diglossa > Diglossa brunneiventris. The sequence continues at coordinate 1,926,466 of CM032379.1, read as the reverse complement.
GAAGTGCTTGCTCCAGGCTTTCATCACCTCCCCATTGCTTGGAAACCTTTTCAATGCCTTTTTAAGGGAATTCCTAATTAGCACAACTCGCTTTTCTTGGCAGCAGTGAAGTGATGCTGCTGGACTGACATCCCTGAGACAGCCAGAGCTCAAGCTGACACCTCCTGGCTGAATCAGGGCCTTTAGGAGTCAGGGGTTTTACAACAAAAGTTGTGTTGTTCACTTCTTTAGGCACAGTGGGCAGGAAACCCTGACACTTGCCAAGTGGCAGGAGATCCCTGTCCCCTGGAGGGGCTCCAGGGAAGTGCTGGCCCAGGCTGGGATTGTGGGCATGGGGAAGGATCAGGCACCACGTGTGGAGCTGGAGGATGCAGCTGTGGCTGTGTTTGGTCACCCAGGGGGCTCCAGCTCGCCCTGGAAGTTTTGATTCCCTGCCCATTGTCACATCCCAGACTGGGTGGGTGAAGTGCCAATCCCTGTCTGCCACTGCAGGGGTGGGAGATGTGAGACTGAGGTGTTGTGGAGGCCTCACACAGCAGAGAACTTCTGTAGGAAGTTGACAGAGTGACAAAACTGTCTTTTGTCTCCTTAAAAAGGAAAAAACTCAGAAGTTTCTTTCCTCAGTTAGTGAAAAAGACACCTCATAGGACCTGGGGGACTTCACCTCAAACTTAAGGATAACCAATTGGACAGGAGCCAAAAAGTCCTGCCTGAGCAATTCACCAGAAAGAAGAGGACAAAGGACTAAATTGCTTTTGTGAGGTGTTTTACCCGCAGCAAGAACCTCTTGCAACCTGGCTCGGTTTTTCTCTGTAAAGAGTTTTGTTATTTTGCCTTTTATTAAAACCTTTTTGTTTCCAACACTACCACAGAAGCCATGCTGCTGATTTTTTGCTTTCTAAGGTAGCTGAGCTCTCTTGGGTGTGAAATAGATCTCCAAGAGCTTGTGAGACCTGGCTTGAGGAGAGCTGTTGGGACCCAGGACATTGCTCTGGCTGCCCTGGGTGATTTGAGACCCTGGCAGGGGGCTCAGAGACCTTGGCACAGAGTCAAAGACACCTGTGCCTTCGATTTTAGCCCATGGAAACAATTACCAACTTTGTGTGAAGATTTACAAGCCACAAGAGTTTGAGTAGAATGATAGTGAATTTATCACAGGGTGAAAATGTAGAATTTGGGGGTTTAGAATGGGGGTTCAAGAGGCAAGATGGAGGATTCCTGTCCCTTTTCTCCTTCTTCTTGGCGTCCATCTTCTACTGTGATGGTGCCACTTTTGGATTGGTTTAGAGTAGAGACAAACTGTCTAACATAAGTGATAGGTATTGGAAAATTATTGTAAATAAAGTACATGTAGTTCTTAATATAGAAAATTAACACCACCCCAAGGGCAGGGACTGTGCCACAGCCTGACCTGCTGGACAGATCTCAGCAGGTCAGAGAAAGAATGGAAGAGATAAGAGAAAATGAACCTTGAAAAGCAGAACTGATGAATCTCAACTTCGGTCACAGGGCTGAGAAAAAGAGACTTTCTAACACCTCAGGGGTCATCTCAACCACAGAAACTCGAGAGAGACCCCTATTTCAAACTTCTTCATGTCTCCCTGCTCTGTCTTACAGGAGAAGTGGTGAACACCCACGGCCCAGTGGAGCCAGACAAGGACAACATCCGCCAGGAGCCCTACACCCTGCCCCAGGGCTTCACCTGGGATGCCCTGGACCTGGGGGATAGAGGTGTGGTGAGTACAGGCAGCTCAGCACATTCATTTTGCAGTCTTGGGTGACAGCTCAATGCTTGGGCTGTTGGAGATGGTTTTGGGGATGGGAAGGTGTCCTTCAGCACAGCAGGTGACTCTGTGGCTCTTTCACACCTTGGCCTTGCATGGGTCTGACTCCCCCCACTGCAGTTCCATCCTACACTGGGCAGCTTGGCCTGGTTTTTCCAAGGGGATCGATATAAGGATGCCTGAAGCTTGGAGTTCTCCTGTGAGAACCCCCTGTAGAGCATGTCCCACCTCCCTGGGAGGTGACACAGGGCTTACCTCAGCACCGGCCTCCTCCTATCCACTGTCATAAAACTCCCTCCAATCACACTACTCTACATAACCTCACCCTCTTTAACCCTCCTCACTATCCTGCCTATCCTCTCAGCAGCCCTGGGAGGATGAATAGGACTCAACCAAACACAAATCTGAAAAATCCTAGCCTTTCCTTCCATCTCCCACCTAGGCTGAATAGCAATCATTATCATCTACAACCCTCAACTCACCCTCCTCGACTTCTAGCTATACATTATAATAACTGCAACTGTTTTCCTCACCCTAAACACAATCAAAGTCCTAAAGCTATCTACCCTAATAACTACATGGACCAAAATTCTGTGTCCTGCTGCTCCCCTGCTCTGTGTGACCTCCAGCACCCCCAGCAGGGGCATGGCTGCACATGGTACCCCAGTGGTGTGACCACACATTCGGTGCTCAGGGTCCTGTCTGGGGGCAGCTGGTGGCTGAGTAAACTCCTTAACCTGAGTGTTCTGTGCTGCAGCTGAAGGAGCTGTACACTCTGCTCAACGAGAACTACGTGGAGGATGATGACAACATGTTCCGCTTCGATTACTCGCCCGAGTTCCTGCTGTGGTGAGTGGCACCTGCACTGCAGAGCAGCGGTGTGGGATGCTGACAAGCCTGATCCCCGTGACAGAGCTGCAGCTGGCTTTGCTTATTCCATCTCCCTTCTTCCTGAAATGTCCCTTCCCCATCTGTCACTGTGTACGGTGTCCCAGGGACACGGTGAGAGGGGCTGTCACCCAGCCCTGCCTGCCTCTGGCTCCTTTGAGATGTGGGAGCTTAAAAGTGGAGTTTTCTCCTCTTTGGTTTGATCCCTCAAGTGTTTGTGAAAATCCCAGTAGCTGAGGGACTCCTCAGTGCCCTGGAGCTGTGGGATGAAGGCAGCTGCCAGCAGTTACCCTTGGAGTCCTGTGGTAGCAGAGCTGCTGTTTCCTCAGGGCGTTCCTGAATCCAGGAACAGATTTCCTCCTGTGTCCCTAGTGAGGACTGGCTGTGGGCTGCAGGAATTGCCCTGGATGATCCCTACAGTCCTTGTCACATCCCTGTCACTCTCCCATCCTCTTGCTGGCCAGCAGGACTCAGGGTGTCCCAGGGCAGGGTGGGTGGCAGGAGCAGGTACACCAGGGACCATGGGTGTGTCCTGAGGTGTGTCCCCTCCCCAGGGCACTGCGTCCTCCAGGCTGGCTGCCCCAGTGGCACTGTGGGGTCCGAGTGGTCTCCAGCAAGAAGCTGGTGGGATTTATCAGCGCCATTCCAGCCACCATCCACATCTATGACACGTGAGTGCTGCTGCATTTCTCATCCTGCCCCTTGCTGGGGCTCCAGGAGTGCTCAGGGGCTCTGGCTCCATTGTCTTCCCCAGCACACACCTGCACCCTTCAGCTTTGGAGGTGTTTTGCTGCTTGAAGGGGAGGGTGGGGGATATTTAAGGGTTATAAGGAATATTTAAAGGTTGGCAAGGAGGTTCTGGGCAGGAATATTTTGTAGTTAACCATTGTGAAGGCTGTTTTCCTCAATGAGGTGGGTTAACTTAGGGCTCTGGCTTAGAGAAATCATCCAGGGTTAGATGGAGATGTAGAATCATAGAATATCCTGAGCTGGAAGGGCTCTCCAGGGATCATCCAGTCCAGCTCCTTGCCCTGCACAGGACAGCCCAACAATCCACCCCATCCCTGAGAGCATTGCCCAAACTCTCCTGCAGCTCTGGCAGCCTTGGGGCTGTGACCATTCCTTGGACAGGAGATTCCCTGGGCAGTGCCCAGCCACCCTCTGGGACAAGAACCTTTCTCTAATGTGCAACCTGAGCCTCCCCTGAGACAGATTCAGACAATTTTCCCTGGGAATCCCTGGGTTACAGCTTAAGGGAGGGTTCTCCAAAACCAGCCCCTGCCCCTTCCCTGAGGTGTTGATTCCTCATTCCCTTGAAGGGGTTTGGAGGTAGATTGCCCAGGGCGTTGGTCTGACCCTCCCAGGTCAGGACAGTCAAGCCTCATGCTCTGCATTGTTTCTTCCCCAAGAGAGAAGAAGATGGTGGAGATAAACTTCCTGTGTGTGCACAAAAAGCTGCGCTCCAAACGGGTGGCTCCGGTTCTGATCCGTGAGATCACCAGGAGGGTGCATCTAGAGGGAATCTTCCAGGCTGTTTACACTGCAGGAGTGGTGCTGCCAAAGCCTGTGGGGACTTGCAGGTGAGTGTCTGTGGCTCTCCCAAGATTTCTGTCTGCAGATCTTCCCTTCCTGTGCTCCCCTCTTCTCGGGTTGCAGTTGATAATTGCTGCCCCGAGATGTGCAGGATGTCTCTGCTTTGGCCCACACAACTGAAGAACAAGTCTGGTCTCTTCACTTTTCAGTCTTGAGGTTGTTTATTAATTCTTATCTATAAAATTTTCTTTCTGCCCAGCCAAGGTCTGCTCAGCAGGGCAGCCACAGGCACTCTGACTGCCCCTGAGGCGGTGTTGTCCTTTTATACTACAAACTATGTATAACATATTTACACTTAATTCCCAATACCTATCACCTGTGTTAGACAGTGCACTTCTACTCTAAACCAATCCCAAAGTGCCAACATCACTGCAGAAAATGGAGAACAAGAAGAAGGAAAGGCTAGACAGGCCCAGATTCCTCCATCTTGTCCCCATAACCCCCATAGCAAAAATCCTAAAATCTACATTTTCACCCTGTGATCATTTTGTTATTACACTATTCAAACCTCTGGGACTTTCAGGTCCTCATACAAAGTTGGCAACTTGCTCCAGGGTCAAAATCAAATGCCCAGGTGTTCTGGGCAGCATGCCAGGGTCTCTGAGCCCCCCGGCGGGGTCCTCGGTGACTCTGGACACCCGGGGGGGATGTGCTGAGTTCTGACACCCTCTGTGCCAGTGTGGGATTCCCCAGGACAGGGGAGAATGATCCCAGTCCAGGTTTCTCTTCCCACGCTGTCCTTCCAGGATTAAAGGGCAGGGGCTTTGCTAAAGCTGCTCATGTAACACAGGAGAGGAGGCTTTGGCAGCAGAATCACTTCAGAACTGTTGGGAAAGATGAAACAGGAAAGTCTTATAAATATGATTGTCTGGCAAAAGATTTTGAGAATATAGAAACTATCAGCGAGATTGAAATGAAAGCAAGCTTTGAGATCCCTCAGTTACTGAACAACTGGAAAACAATGGTGTGGCCAGCTGAAGGTATCCCCTTTTGATGAACAACACCCTCTGCTTGCAGACAGGTCCAAGGGTCAGAGCAGACCCTGCCAGCTTGGCAGAAGGGGTCCAAAGAGGAGTTTTTAGGGTTTAAAATGTAACACAGTATGGTAATGTAATGATTCTTATAGGCTGTATGGAAATGCTGTAAGATTTGTATCTTGTACTAGATTGGTTAGTGAGAATCAGAATATTTTAACACAGAAGAAGATTTATTGTATGGTAATGGGAACCTCACTCTCTTAGCTCTTACCCCTTTTACTCACTTACCCCGTTTGCTCTCTCACCCTCTCATCCTCTCTCCCCCTCTCTTCTCTCAGCCTGCTCTGAGCTGTGTCTGGCAGCCCCCAGCAGGGCCCTGCACCCAGGCCCTTTGCAATAAACCCCAAGTTCCACAACCTGGCTGCAGAGATCTCTTGTGTCTGTCTGTCCCCACCGTCCTACCCCCGTCACTCCTACAAGAACCATGTTGCTCTCTGTGGGGAGCTGCTGGCCTGATATTCTCGCTTGCCCCTGCAGCCACCCCACTGCCCCAGAACGAGTGTCCCACTGCCAGTGTGTTTCTGCAGGTATTGGCACCGCTCCCTGAACCCTCGGAAACTCATCGAGGTCAAGTTTTCCCACCTGAGCAGGAACATGACTATGCAACGAACCACGAAGCTGTACCGCCTGCCTGAGGTGGGTAACAGCCAGATAGAGCTCAGGGCTTGCTCCTCCCTGGGCAGGAGGCACAAAGAGGGTCGAGGTCAAGTTCTCTGCCTGGAGACCCAGGGTTTGTTCTATGTAGTAAATGGCTCTGTCGAGCTGTTGTGCTTTATTTAATCTTTATGTATTTTTGCCTGAGTACCTGCATTTTAAGGGCAAATTCTTGCAGTTAGAGGAGCCTGTGAGGTTTTGTTTGCTGGTGAGTCACAGCCTGTCGTTCTGGTACAACGAGCAGGCAGATGTGACAGCTTTCATCTGTCCAAACACAGCCGCAGTGTGACCTTGGATCGAGTTAGTCCCTCATTCTGCAGTCACACTGATCAGTTCTGGCACTGCAGTTGTCCTGCTGGGGAAGTTCCCCAGCTGGAGATGGATGAGAAAGAAGCAAACTACATTAAAATTGCCACCACCTTCCCTGACGTTGTTGGCTCCTTTTTGTCACCCCTTTGGGGTGGAAAGTGCTGCTTTCATGCTGGGCAGCTCCCAGCTCCTGCCTCCCACAGCCCACAGACAGTAGTTGCTGGGCTGGAGCTACTGGTTTTTGCACAGAAACTCAGCCCCAGAGCAGATCTGGGCTTGCTGAGCCATCCCAACCCTAAATTAGTAATTGAGGCCAACTGGGAATAATATCTTGTGGAGCCTGGGACACATCTCCCAGCCTGTGCCTGCTGTGAGTGGGAACAGGAACCTGAGGGAAGCAGAGTTTGTGTTGTTAGTGGGTAGGAGCATTTCCAGTGGGACCTGACCTGGCGCCTGGGGGTTTGGAGCATGCTGTGCTCTCTGTGATCTTTGCCATCAGTGTCACAGCAGATCACATCCATCCTTTGCTGGGCACACAGGGCTGGGGGGCTGAAAATGGGCTGATCTCAGCTGAGAGCGTCTCTGTGCTGCTCATTGGAGAGCCCTTGGGTGATGAAAACCACTGTGCAAGCAACAAAACAACTTGTCCCACTTCCTGCAGACTCCCAAGACTCCTGGCCTGCGGCCCATGGAGCACAAGGACATCCCTGCTGTGCACAAGCTCTTGACTGAGTACCTGAAGCAGTTCCACCTGACACCTGTGATGAGCAGAGAGGAGGTGGAGCACTGGTTTGTACCTCAGGAGAACATCATCGACACCTTCGTGGTAGAGGTGAGGGCAGCAGCAGGATGGGAGGGCTGTTCTCCTGGGATTTAGCTTCTACTGGAGCTGTGAGAGCCATCAGGGAGCAGCTCCATGGCTCTCCAGGATGGGAATTTGCTGGAGATGGTGCCTTCATCCTGAGCCATGAGTCTCCTTGCAGCCACCACTCCAACTGGGAGAGCCCCCTACGGCTCTGGCCAGGCTTTATCCCAGCCTGACATGTCATGGGGGGTATTTTCAGGGTCCTCTGTGGCAGGGTGGAAATGATTAATCAGATTCCATGTTCTTAGAAGGCTAATTTATTATTATATTATATTACATTCCATTATATTGTATTATATTACATTATATTGTATCTTATCATGTAATCTCATACTATATCATCTCATACTATACTATATAATTCATATATCACTTATATTATATTATATTATATTATATTATATTATATTATATTATATTATATTATATTATATTATATTATATTATATTATATTATATTATATTATATTATATTATATATATTATATTATAGTATATTATATTATAGTATAGTATATTATAGTATAGTATAGTATAGTATATTATAATTATGCTATACTAAAACTTACTAAAGAATAGAGAAAAAAATACTTACAGAAGGCTTAACAAGATAATAATGAAAAATCTGTGACTCCGTCCAGAGTCCTGACACAGCTGGACCATGATTGGTCATTAAGTCAAAACAATTCACATTAAACCAATCAAACAACCACCTGTTGGATAAACAATCTCCAAACCACATTCCAAAGCAGCAAAACACAGGAGAAGCAAATGAGATAATATTGTTTTCCTTTTTCTCTGAGGCTTCTCACCTTCCCAGGAGAAGAATCCTGGGCAAAGAGGATTTTTCAGAAAATATGCCAGTGACAGTCATGATGTCACTTCTGCCTTCCAGAGTGCCCCAGGAGAGGTGACAGACTTCTTGAGCTTTTACACCCTGCCCTCCACCATCATGAACCACCCGACTCACAAGAGCCTGAAAGCTGCTTATTCCTTCTACAACGTCCACACCAAGACGCCTCTCATCGACCTCATGAGCGACGCGCTCATCCTCGCCAAGTCGGTGAGTGCTGCACTGAGCCCTTCCCCGAGCCACAGAGGGGGCAGCTGAGAGCTGTTTTAAAAAGCTTTTACTCCATTTTCAGTCTCATGTGAAGGGTGAGACAATACAGATGTTGGAATTCACGCCATCACAATTAGAAGCCAACTATTTACTAATTACGTTATAAGTGTATTTTGGCCTATCAGCTTTTTACCATGCTGTAAATGCCTTAAAGCAAATCATCTCAAATTACCCTCAAAGCCTTCAGTCAGGCTTTGAGAATTCTCTACAAACCCATTTCCCACAGGTGAGGGATGCAGGGATGGGCTGGCACTGCGGGACATTGGGCAGCTCACAGGAACTCACCAGGAGATTCACTGCAGGCTGGCCACCCTTGGGTTTGTGGGAAGGGCTTGATCCCAGCACTATAAAAATCCAAATCCAAAAGGATCTGCCACCCAGGAGAGGGATACTGGGGTACCTTGAACCTTCCACCTTGTGGTGGGTGGTTACTCATGTCCTACAGCAAACACTCCTGTAGTAATTGCATTGAGAGTGAGAACACCAAGGCATTATAATTCACGCCATCACAATCAGAAGCCAACTATTTCCTGATTACAATAAACTGTGTTTCTTGGCCTATCAGCTTTAGCCACACCATACTACAAATGCCTTAAAGCCAATCATCTAAAATTCCCCTTCATGGGTTCTACTATGTGAGCCTTCTGCCAGGCTTTGAGAATTGTATACAAATCCATTTTTCCTACAGGTGAGGGATGCAGGGATGGGCTGGCACTGCGGGACATTGGGCAGCTCACAGGAACTCACAGGAAACTCACTGCAGGCTGGCCACCCTTGGGTTTGTGGGAAGGGCTTGATCCCAGCACTATAAAAATCCAAATCCAAAAGGATCTGCCACCCAGGAGAGGGATGCTGGGGTACCTGGAACCTTCCAGCTTGTGTTGGTTATTCATGTCCTACAGCAAACACTCCTGTAGTAGTTGGATTGAGGGTGAGGACACCAAAGGCTGAGCTCTTCCCTTTTTCTGGGATTAAAGCCAGGCAGGAAAGGGAGCCAGGCTGCTCATAGGTGGGAGGAGGCAGGAACTGATGGCTTCATGTCTCCCTGTGCAGAAAGGATTTGACGTCTTCAATGCACTGGATCTCATGGAAAACAAAACCTTCCTGGAGAAGCTGAAGTTTGGGATCGGGGATGGGAACCTGCAGTATTACCTGTACAATTGGAAGTGTCCCAGCATGGCACCAGAGAAGGTCAGTGCTGTGAGGAGGGGTCTTGTCCCCACAGCCCTGGGGACAGGGGTTTCCTGTCACCTCAGCATTCCAGCCCAGCTGGTGTCCCTGCAGTGCCACACACAGTGAGGGTGGATCCCTCTGCCATCTCCTGTGCCTGCAGAGTGTGTGCCTGGGGAAAACCCCTCCACACTCGTGTTCCAAAGCTAATTTTATTCCTGGACTAGTGCAGGTTCGGTCCTTCCCCTCACACCAGCTCCTTCCCTCTAAGGAAGGAGGCCAAGCACAGAGGAGACAGCAGAGGGCTGCAGGGTGACAGATGTGACACCGGGGGTTGTGACAGTCACCTGTGATCCCTCATGGGTGTCACTGTGTCCTGGTGGGCTGGGAGGAGCAGCCACCCCTCTGGAGAGAGCAGACAGGCTGGAGCAGGACCTGTGACAAAGGAGCTGAGCCACGAGATCCCAGGATGTCCTTTGTCCCCAGGGCCAGCAGCCTGTTCCCCACTGCTCCCAGAGCTGTGCTGGGTCCCCACCTGCCTGTCCTGGGCCATTCTGAGGCAGCCCCTGGTTGCTGCTGTCCCTTCACACCAGAGATGTGATTCAGCACCTGTCCGGTCCACAGGCACCTTGCAGACCAGAATCTGCCCAGCTACATCACAGCTAATTAATGCCTTAACAGCTAATTAATGCCTTGATGGCAGTCACAGGGCTTTGGTTCCCTGGTGTTGAAGCCAGATCTGTCCCTGGGCACAAGCTGTGTGCCCTAAACCAGCCTCACCTGCCTGCTCCTAGTAAGTCCCAGGATGTTCCCAGGAGGTGTCAGCAATTCCTTCTTTAACTGGGAGAACTGGGGGGTGGGAGAGCCTGATGCTGGGAATGTGTCCTGTGGTGGGGCTGCCTCTGGGTCAGAGTGCATGACAGGTCACCAGCATGTCCTGGAGGGTCCCCAGCAGTGCCAGCTGCCTGCCAAGGGACATGTCCAGGGACCAGGCTCTTGGGAAGCAGCTTCTCCTGAGTCACAGAATCATGAAATGGTTTGGGGTTGGAAGGGACCTTAAAAAAGTACCTTAGCAGGGTCACCTTCCACTGCCCCAGGCTGCTCCAAGCCCTGTCCAGCCTGGCCTTGGACACCTCCAGAGATCCAGGGGCAGCCACAGCTGCTCTGGGCACCCTGTGCCAGAGCCCCACCTCACAGGGAGGAATTTCTTTCCAATATCCCATCCATCCCTGCTCTCTGGCAGTGGGAAGCCATTCCCCTTGTCCTGTCACTCCAGGCCCTTGTCCAAAGTCCCTCTTTGGCACTGGAAGAGGCTCTGAGGCCTCCCTGCAGCCTTCTCCAGGCTGAACAACCCCACCTCCAGCAGAGGTGTTCCACCCCTGTATTCATCTTGAGCTGAGAAACACCCTCAGCTCATGAATCAAGACTGTCTCATAGCCTGATGGGGCTTGTCACACCCCAAACATTGGTCACCTCCCCAGATCAGAGCTGGGCAGGGCCCGTGTGCCCTCTCAGCCACAATCCCAGGGCTCTGCTGCTCTCAAATACCCCAAAACCAGTGGGGAAACCTGTGACAGTGTTCACAGGGGTCTGAGGATGAGGGAAGAGACGAGGATCTGACTCCATGTTTCAGAAGGCTGATTTATTATTTTATGATATATATTATATTAAAACTATACTAAAAGAATAGAAGAAAAGATTTCATCAGAAGGCTGGCTCAGAATAGGAAAGGAAAGAATGATAACAAAGGTTTGTGGCTCAGCTCTCTGTCCAAGCCAGCTGACTGTGATTGGCCATTAATTACAAACAACCAACATGGGCCAATCACAGATGCACCTGTTGCATTCCACAGCAGCAGATAACCATTGCTCACATTTTGTTCCTGAGGCCTCTCAGCTTCTCAGGAGGAAACATCTTAAGGAAAGGATTTTCCATAAAAGATGTCTGTGACAGAAACCAACACAGACAGCACCGAGCTGGGTACAGAGCAGAGGGCACCTCCTGAGCCCAATTTCTGTCCTGATGAGCCCAATTTCTGTCCTGATCCCTATTTCCAGGTTGGATTGGTGCTGCAGTAAGGGAGCCCTTGCCAGGAGAGTGTGGAGGAGCCGGGCCCGAGGAGGTGCTGCCCTCATCCTTTCTGCCAAGCCGGAGCCACGCCAGGAGAGAGGGCACCAGAGCCCCCCTGCTGCTGCCAGCCACCTCCTTGTTTGATTTAACTGCATCCTCCTAAAGACATGATCAAGGGAATGTAACTGCTGAAACTAGATCATGATTGGCATAGAATGGATTTAACGGGTGAATAATAAAAGTATATATTATATATATTTTAAATCTTTCCTGTTCCCAACTGCCATGAGTTACATTCGGCTGCTGAAGGTCACCACTGGGCTGCTGGACTGGGACTTTTCTCCGTGGGGACAGCTGAGGTTGATGCTGATGGTGGCTGCTGGTCAAAACCCTCCTGCCTGCCCTGAGGGTGCTTCAGGCTCTTTGCCCCAGGTCTGCTCCTGACTCTGTTTAACAGGGGGGAGCACGTGGAGATTCCTTTCCAAGGGCTATTTGTGCAAGAGATGCCTTGTCCCACCTCCTGCCCAGCCACAGAGACTCCAACCCTTCCTGCTGGACAGCAGTGCCCGAAGATCCAGGGGGGTTCAGCTCCAGGCACACCCTGCTCTGCTCCTGGGGCTCCTTCCCCTCAGCCTCCCTGCTGGGGATGCTCCACTGCCACTGCCACAGCCTCTCTGCTCAGCTGCTTTTCTCTGGAAGCATGGAAATCTGGATTCTCCACTGGCATCATCCTGCCCGTGTCACCTTGTGCTGTGGGATCCGCTGAGAGAAAGGAAACGTTGTCATGGCAACCCTCCATCCCATCCAGGGGTGCCAGCACTGCCTCCTGCCATGTCCTGACCCCAGAGCTCCGAGATGCTCCTGCCTGCCCAGCCAAAGGTTTCCAAAGCTGCACACCAAGGCCAAGACCCCGTCTATGCACTGTCACACCTCCCTGTGCTGGCGTGTCCCTGTCACACCCCGTGGCACCACGGACCCTGTGCCCACCCAGCCTGGACCTGTGGGGCCTCAGAGGGGGCCAGGAGCCCATCACATCCCCCCTGGCAGTGCCATCACATCCCCCTGCTCGGGGTCCTGTGTCACCTATGCAAGTACCTCTGCGTCCCCCCCCGGTGTCCCTGCTGTCCTGGCTGTGGGTGGGGGACCCTCCCCTTGTCCCCTTGTCCCCATGGCTGCTCCAGTGAATCCCCCCAGCTCCCCAGGGCACTGCTGGTTTGGGGGTGGGCTCAGCCCTGATCCACCCACGATGGGCCCTGGAGGGTGACAGGGACACTGGGACAGGCTCTGTTAAAATAAAACCTTTATTCCACTGGCTTGATTCCAGGGCTGTAAATCTGTGCCTGTCACTGGTGCCAGAGCTTGGCAATGTGTCCCCACCCGGGCACAGTGGAGTGTGTGGTGGCAGGGTCCCCTCAGGGACCCCAGGGTGATGATGGCACCATCCTTGCACCCCAAGAGAGGGGCTGCAGTGGCCCATCCTTGCACCCCAAGCGTGGCCAAGACTGGTGAGATTTGCTGGTTGTTGTCACCCGTGTCACCCCTGTGGGGCCGTGCTGGGCTGTCGTTGGCCCAGTCCTGGTTGTCACAGCATCTCTGTCCCCTCAATGACAGGAGTGGGACACCAGTGGCTGGCACTGGGTAGGAGAGCCCCCACCCCTTTGGGTCCTCCACAGACAGCTCAGCAGTGTCCTGGGGCTGTCCCCACGCAGGGAGGAGCCTGTTGTCCCCCACACAGCCACAATGTCCCCACGGGCACCTCGGGGACACCAGGCTGTCCCTCCTGTGCACCCTCACAGGCTCCTGGCTCGAACGTGCACGAAGAGCGTGGCAGGGGACAGGGAGGCGCCGTCCTTGGAGAGCAGGTGGATGTGGCGGTACCCTGGGGACACACAGCGGGGCTCAGCCCGTGCCAGGGGCTGTCCCCATGCCCGGGGGGCAGCGGGGTGGCACCTGTCCCCACCTTGGCGCATGCTGGGCAGGGGCAGCGTGAACTGCCCCACGAAGTCGTTGCAGGAGGTGCTGTCGTAATCCTCCACCACGAACCGCACCAGGGCCAGCTCGGGCACCCGCACCTGGAACCGCAGCGTCTCCTCCCAGCGCGGGTTGAAACCTGAGGCACCGGCAGGGGCTGGGTGTGGCCACCGGGGCCACCGGGGACCGGCAGGAGCCCCGGGCACTGCCCCCGCCCCGCTGAGCTGCAGTGCTGCACCGGGGGATGTGGGGATGGGGGCGGTGCTGGGGCTTCAGTGGGGTGTGCTGGGGGAATGGGGGTCATACTGGGGTGTACTGGGGAAAAGGGGTCATACTGGGGGAATGGGGGTCATACTGGGGCAGTACTGGGGGAATGGGGGTCATACTGGGGTGTACTGGGGAAAAGGGGTCATACTGGGGGAATGGGGGTCATACTGGGGCAGTACTGGGGGAATGGGGGTCATACTGGGGTGTACTGGGGGAATGGGGGTCATACTGGGGCTGGGGAGGTCAGGTTCCATTCCATGGGGTACCTGCAGGGATCAGGGTGCTCCAAGAGACCCTGGCTTGTCCTTGGGCAGTAATGTGGTTGTGACTGGATGTCCCTGGGGGCTGGGGTGTCCCCAGGGGTGTCCCCAGGGTGCCCAGGGGGCAGCACTCACCGTTGTTGAGCTTGTGGTGGGTTTGTTGCTTGGCACAGTCGGCCGGCACGCCGTGGATCTCCACGCGCACGAAGGGATCCACGATGGAGCTGCCCTTGTCCCTGTTGAGCTTGGGCAGCTGCTGGGCTGTGATCACCTGGGCACAGAGACCAGGGCACAGGGGACATGTGGGTGTCCCCAGAAGGGACCTGGGTGGCACTTGGCTGGGGCTGGGGACACGGTGAAAGGAGGGAAGTGGCTGATGCCACCCAGTGGCTGACAGCAGCTGGATTTGGGGACAGGGGTGGTGTCACCCAGAAGTGTCATGGGTGGGACAGTCAGGATGGGATGAGGAGGAGGGAGGTGCCTGGTGCCATCCAGGAGAAGGGACAAGGTGGTGTCCCCAGAAGAGGATGGCACCCAGCCAGGAGTGGGGATGGGGTGAAGAGGAGTGACATTGTTGGTACCACACAGGAGAAGGGACATGAGGGACATGTGGCTGGGTCCCCAGGAGAAGGGACGTGGGTGGCACTTGGCTGGGACTGGGGACATGGTGGCTGATGCCATCTCAGAGAAGGGACATGGCTGACACCAGCTGGATTTGGGGACAGGGTTGGTGTTAGCCAGGAGAAGTGTCATGGGTGGCACAGTCAGGAGTGTGGATGGGGTGAGGAGGAGGGAGGTGCCTGGTGCCATCCAGGAGAAGGTGACACATAGCCGGGGACAAGGTGGTGTCCCCAGAAGGGAGCAGATGGCACTCAACCAGGAGCGGGGATGTGATGAAGAAGAGGGAGGTGGCTGGTGCCATCTCAGAGAAGGGGCATAACTGATACCAGCTGGATTTGGGAACAGGGTTGGTGTCACCTGGGAAAAGATGCAGGTGGCACCTGGCTGGGCACTGGAATGTCACGGGTGTGACCCCACAGGGGCCTGAGTGGCACTCAGCTGGCCCTGGGGACAGTCTGGTGGGGCGTCCTCACCCTGATGTGCAGGGCCAGGCGCCGGGAGCCCTCCCCGGGGGGGCTGTGCAGGCAGGGGGGTTTCAGGACGTAGCCACAGCGCCCGTTGGGCAGGAAGCGCCCGGCGTTCAGGTCCATCTCATAGCCCGGCGTCTGGAAGTTCAGGGCCACTGTGGGGACAGCAGGACGGGCTGTCAGGGGGGGTGACACCTCCAGGGGTGGGTGCCAGGTGAGGGGGGACTGGGGTCTCACCCAGCTGGCAGCCAGCGTTCCACATCTCCTGGGGGTTGTAGTTGGCAGAGTTCATCTTGAGCCCCAGCGGGTACACGCGGCTGAGCTGGCGGGCGTTGTACCGCACCAGGGCTGGGCCTGGAGGGGGGACACGGCTCAGGGGGGCTGCTGGGGGACCCCAACAGAGGCTGAGGGGCCCAAGGACATGGACAGAGCCTGCCCAGATGGGTGGGCCTCAGCCTGACATGTGACCCTGAAACCAGACCCCAAACCTGACCCTGACCTTGGACACCTGACCCCAAACCTCTGAGCCTTGAACCTGATCTTGACCCCACGCTTTGACTTTAGATCCCTGACCTTGGACCTTGACCACGGAACCCAGACCCTGACCCTGATCCTTGGACCTCAGACTCCAAACCAAAACCCTCAAGCCTGTGCCCTGGCCCAGATCCTAATCCTCGACTCCAGACATGGACCCTGGCCCCAGACACTGACCCTGGACCCCAGACTCTGAACACCCAAAATCTGACTCAGATCTTAATCTCAGGCCCTGCCTGACCTCAGATTTTGACCCTGACCCCAGCCCTGGACCTCAGTCCGTGGACTCTGACCCAGACCTTATTCCCAGCCCCAGGCCCTGGACCCAGGTGCCCCATGCCAAATCCTGATCCAGACCTTGATCGTGGTCGTGTGACCCCAGCCCTGGCCTCTGGCCCCAGGCAGGCCCTGCCAGCAGACCCCAGACCCACCCACCCAGGGCAGCCTGGGTGAGGCCAGCGTGCCCCTGGCCCCTCATGGAGCCACCCTAGACACCGAGCCCATCCTTCTCAGCCCATCCTGCACCCCAGTAGCTCAGGAGTAGGGACCCACCCTGTCCCCGCCCCTGTCCCCATCTGGTGGCCCTCACCTGCCTCCTTGATGAGCTTCCGAGCCTTCCTCTCGCTGAAGGAGGACACGTGGCAGGGCTGGGGGTGGCGCAGGGCCTGGGCCAGCCCGGGGAAGGGGACAGCCTGGCAGTAGACCACCAGTGCCGACAGCTCCGGGGACACCTGCGACGCGTCCTTGGCCTGCAGGAGCCACCGTGGCAGCAGGGACAAGCTGGCCTTGGTGGCAACCTGCCAGTCTGAGGGTCTACAGACCCCCTCCCCTGCTAGTGCTGAGTGCTGAGACCCCCAAGGCTGTGGAGACCCCAAGGTGGTGGAGAACCCCAGGCAATGGAGTGATGGACCAGGGGCTGGTGGGGAACTCAAGCAGGTTGAGAACCTGAAGTCATGGAGAACCCAAGGGTTCCAAGAACCCAAGGAGGTTGAGAACCTGAAGTCATGGAGAACCCAAGGGTTCCAAGAACCCAAGGAGGTTGAGAACCTGAAGTCATGGAGAACCCAAGGGTTCTCCAGCCTGAGATGTTACAGACCTCAAGATGAGGGAGACCCCAAAGTGCTGGAGACCCTGAGGTGATGGACACCCCGAGAGGATGGAATACTTGAGGTGACAGAGACCCCAAGGTGGTGCAGAACCCGAGGCAATGGAATGATGGACCAGGGGCTTGGGAGAACCCAAGCAGGTTGAGAAGTCATGGAGAGTCCAAGGGGATGGACAGCCCAAGATGTTACAGACCCCAAGATGAGGGAGATCCCAAAGTGCTGGAGACCCTGAGGTGATGGGCACCCCAAGAGAGGAATACTTGAGGTGACAGAGACCCCAAAGTGATGCCGACCCCAACAGGTCACCCTGGATGTGATGAAGGCCCAACACGATGGAGAACTTGAGGTGACAAAGAAATCAAAGTGTTGGAAACCCCAGAAACAGGATGAGGGAGGCACAGCTGAGGGGTCCCCAAGTTCTGTCCCCTCTGACAGCCACTCTCTGCCCCCACAGCACCCACCCTGCCAGCCCCCCCAGCTCCAGCATCACCCACCTGCAGAGGTTTGATCTCCTGCAGCGACTGCAGTGACTGAAAGAGGAGAGAGCAGGGCTGCAGAGGGCACGGCAGAGCTGGCAGCGCTCAGCTGGGACAGCCCCAGGATGCCCTGGCACCACCAGGGTGCTCTGATCCGTCAGGACTGCCAGGATTCCATGGTCCCCTGGCACCACCAGGGTGCTCTGATCCGTCAGGACCACCAGGTCCCCCAAAACCACATCCCTGGGCAAGTCTCTCACCCGCCGGGGGCTTCTCTCCTGCACCTTCTCCTCCTCTTCTTCCTCCTCTTCCTCTTCCTCCTCCTCGGGGTCCAGAAGGGAGGTGACACCCCGTGGCTCCTGCCACAGCTCTGGCAGCTTCTTGCCCTTCACCAGGATCTTTTCCTTCAGCTGCTGCAGAGGGCAGGTGCGAGCTCAGGGCTCGGAGGGGACATGGGGACACCGTGGTGGCACGCGGGTGGCCTTACCTCTGGTGAGGGGAGGTCCTGGGGGTCCTGGCCCTGCAGGGGCTGTGTCAGCAGCCTGTCCCCAAGGATGGCCTTCATGTGCCGGGCCATGGTGGCCTGCTGCTCCAGCCCACAGTGGTTCTCCAGGGACAGGATGACGGGGTAGGGCGATTTCTGGGCATGGAGAGGGGCAGCCCTCAGCACCGGGCACCGGGCACCCTACACTCCGTACTCAGCACCGGGCACTGGGCACCCCACACTCCACACCGGGCACCCCACACTCCACACTCAGCACCGGGCACCCCACACTCCACACCGGGCACCCCACACTCCATACTCAGCACCAGGCACTGGGCACCCTACACTCCATACTCAGTACCGGGCACTGGGCACCCTACACTCCATACTCAGTACCGGGCACTCCACACTGGGCACCCCACACTCCACACTGGGCACCGGGCACCGGGCACTCCACACTGGGCACCGGGCATCCCACACTCCACACCGGGCACCCCCGGGGCTCCCGCCCGGTCTCACCTCGAAGGCGGAGTCGCGGATGCTCTCGATGACGTCACGGAAGAGGATTTTGGAGGTGAGGGTGTGCCCGTGGTACACGACGGGTTCCCCGTCCGGGCCCTCCCAGCAGTCCAGCTCCACACAGCGGCACCCGGCCCGCAGCGCCCTGCGCGGCACCGGCACCGGCACCGGGTCAGCGCCGGGGCCACGGGAGCTGCTGTGTGTCCCTGTGGCTGTGTGTCCGTGTGGCTGTGTCTGTGTGTCCCTGTGTCCGTGTGTCCCTGTGGCTGTGTGTCCGTGCGGCTGTGTGTCCGTGTGTCCCTGTGTCCGTGTGTCCCTGTGTCCGTGTGTCCCTGTGGCTGTGTGTCCCTGTGTCCGTGTGTCCCTGTGGCTGTGTGTCCGTGCGGCTGTGTGTCCGTGTGGCTGTGTGTCCCTGTGTCCGTGTGTCCCTGTGGCTGTGTGTCCCTGTGTCCGTGTGTCCCTGTGGCTGTGTGTCCGTGTGGCTGTGTGTCCTGTGGCTGTGTGTCCCTGTGTCCGTGTGTCCCTGTGTCCGTGTGTCCCTGTGTCCGTGTGTCCGTGTGTCTGTGTGTCCCTGTGGCTGTGTCCCTGTGTCCGTGTGTCCCTGTGTCCGTGTGTCCCTGTGTCCGTGTGTCCCTGTGGCTGTGTGTCCCTGTGTCCGTGTGTCCCTGTGCTGTGTGTCCGTGCGGCTGTGTCCGTGTGGCTGTGTGTCCCTGTGTCCGTGTGTCCCTGTGGCTGTGTGTCCCTGTGTCCGTGTGTCCGTGTGTCTGTGTGTCCCTGTGGCTGTGTGTCCGTGTGTCTGTGTGGCTGTGTGTCCCTGTGGCCGTGTGTCCTTCCACCCATCTGTCTCTGCACCTCTATATCCACACATCCATGTGTCCATCTGTCCTTGTTCCTCTATATCCACACACCCATGTGTCCATGTGTCCATCTGTCCCTGCACATCTATATGCACACATCCCTGTGTCCATCTGTCCCTGCACCTCTATATCCACACATCCCTGTGTCCATCTGTCCTTGTTCCTCTATATCCATGTGTCCACGTGTCCATCTGTCCCTGCACCTCTATACCCACACATCCCTGTGTCCGTCTGTCCCTGCACCTCTATACCCACACTCCCACGTGTCCGTCTGTCCCCATTCTGGCCCCAGGGGACACTCACCTGACGTAGGCCTCGGTGCTGCTGCTGCCCCCGACCTGGTTGCGGGTCAGGTAGGTGTTGTGGGACGAGGAGATGAAGTAGTGGCTCAGGGGCTGGCTCATGTCCTGGTGCACCTTGGTGTGCTCCTGGTTGAGGATGTCCCCAGCAGCTGACAGCAGGTACATCATGAACCCGTCCAGCATCATCAGGTCCTGCTGCTTGGCTGTGGGACACGGTGGCAGGTGTCACTTGGAGGTGCCATGTTCATCCCTGACCTGGCACTGTGGCACCCAGGGGATGTGTGTGTCCCATCTCCTTCCTGATGTCACCCATCCTGCTGGTGCCACATTCACTCTGGGTGTGGCATGGTGACACCCATGAGCTGTGGAGGTTCCCTGTCCCCACCTGATGCCCTCTGTCCTTCCAGTGCCGTGTCACCCCAGACCTGACACCGTGGCAGTCAGGGGAGGCTCCATTTGTGTCCCATCTGCCATCTGATGTCCTCCATCCTCCTAGTGCCACATCTACCTTAAGGGTACTATTGTGACATGGAGCTCCTTCATCCTCACCATGATGTCCCCTAGTGCTGTGCTCACCCTGCACCTGCCATGGTGGCACCTGAGAAGGACAGAAGTCTCTCAGCAGTGTCACATTCATTGCTGGCATCACACCACCCATGAGATGAGTCCACCACCTGCCCATCCCCACGTTCACCCATCCTCATGGTGTCACATCCTCCTAGTGCCACATCTACCTTAAGGGCACTATTGTGACATGGAGGTCCTTCATGCCCACCATGATGTCCCCAATGCTGTGTTCACCCTGGACCTGCCATGGTGGGACTTTTGGAGGACAGAAGTGGCACTGTGGCACTCAGGGGAGGTCACGTTTTTGTCCCATCTGCCATCTGATGTCCTCCATCCTCCTCGTGCCACATCTACCTTAAGGTACTATTGTGACATGGAGCTCCTTCATCCTCACCATGATGTCCCCTAGTGCTGTGCTCACCCTGCACCTGCCATGGTGGCACCTGAGGAGGACAGAAATCCCTCAGCAGTGTCACATTCATTGCTGGCATCACACCACCCATGAGATGAGTCCACCACCTGCCCATCCCCACCTTCACCTGTCCCCATGATGTCACATCCACCAGGTGCCAGCCAGGCCATGTGTAGGATGGTTGACACTGGGAATGGGCACCAGGACAGCAACAGAAGCCTTGGAGGACCCCATACCCATTTGGGGTGGTGATGTCCCCAATCAGAGCCCCATCCCTACCTCCATGAGTGCCCAGCCCACCTTTGTCGTTGAGCTCGTGGGTGCGGATGATGGCGCGGGCCTGGCGCAGGCTGCTCTCCTCTCCCTGGTCCCTCAGGAAATCCTGCAGCTCCTCGGCCGACAGCACCCGGTCCTCGCCCGAGTAGCGCCCGAAGAGCTCCTCGAGCTCGGGGCGCCGCAGCAGCCGCCGGCAGAACTCCTCCAGCTCCCGGCCCTCCAGCCGCTCGTTGCCAGAGCGGTCGCACTCCTGATGGCACAGCCCAGCCTCAGGGACTGTGCCCTGCCTGTGGGCACAGGGTACAGCCACCCCCTGCCTTGCTCTGCCTGTCCCTGGAGCGGGCAGGGTGAGTGGGGTGAGTCCTGTGGCCTCTGATCCCCCTGCCAGAGCCCCCTGAGCCCCCACTCTGGGATGGAGCAGAGCAGAGCTCCGTGCCACAGTTTCTGTCCTTGTACCTCTATACCCACACACCCACGTGTCCATCTGTCCCTGCACCTCTATATCCACACATTCATGTGTCCGTCTGTCCCTGCACCTCTATATCCACACATCTATGTGTCCATCTGTCCCTGCACCTCTATATCCACACATCCATGTGTCCATCTGTCCCTGCACCTCTATACCCACACATTCATGTGTCCGTCTGTCCCTGCACCTCTATATCCACACATCCACGTGTCCATCTGTCCCTGCACCTCTGTATCCACACATCCACACATCCACGTGTCCATCTGTCCCTGCACCTCTATATCCACACATCCATGTGTCCGTCTGTCCCTGCACCTCTATATCCACGTGTCCACGTGTCCATCTGTCCCTGCACCTCTGTATCCACATCCACGTGTCCATCTGTCCTTGTTCCTCTATACCCACACATCCACGTGTCCATCGGTGGGAGATGCCCAGAGGAGCAGGTCTCCATGGAGGAGAAATGTCCCACCTTGGGGACACACAGAGCAGTGGCTAGGACAGCTCAGCCCACCTCACCCCTCTCCACCACGTGCTCCTGGTGGGACGCAGCCCTTGGTGGCTTTGGTGTGTCAGCTCTCTGTGCTGGGCAAGGCAGAGAAGGAGCCACTGGGTGGTGCAGCTCAGGTACCTTGAAGAGCTTGGAGGCGTAGACATCGTCCATGTCGATGTTGAGCATCCTCAGCATGCTCTTCACCTCCCGGAAGGACATCTTGTTGTCCTTGTTCCTGTCTGCTCTCTGCAGGACCCCGTGGATCCAACTGCACGGGGCTAAGGAAACCTCCGGGTGTCACCCCCAGCCATGCCCAGCTGCTGCGGTGTGATGTAAGAGCCTGTCTCAGTTATCCCGGTTCCTTCCCCAGCTGTGCCAATCACCTCTCCCTTCCCCTCCCTTGCCCCCTGCTGAGTGCTGTCCGTCAATCTTGGCATTCCGGAAAGGGCATCGTGTGATTGGCGAGGTTCAAAAGATGCCTTTCAGCCCCGGGGGACATTGGGCCATCCAGGTGTCATTTGTCCCCTGGGACTTCCCCCCCTTACCTGGTTGGTGGGACCCCTACCCCTTCCCTGCCCCTCTCCCTGGGGTTAAAAGACACAGCAACCACGCGGTTCCTTGGTTCTGTTGGAGCTGTTGCTGGGTTCAGAGGCCTGTGTGCCAGGAATAAAGCTCTGGATCCAAACCCTCCAGCAGAACCGACTCCGCTTCCTTCCCCTCGCCTTGAAGCCTTTCCTCCAGAGGTAAACCTGAGCTCCTGCATGCCTGGACTTGTCCCAAGCGCCCAGCTGCAGCATCCAGCTTAGCCAAAGGTGTCTCTGAGGTGAAACCACCACAGCTGCCGCCTTTGGTCAAGCAGCAAGGGCCAGACCAGCCCAGGCACTTTCCATCCGGCAATATTGGGATTTTATTCTGATACCCACCCTGTTCCCAAGCCCCCCTCGAAGGATACTGGTCGAGTTTCTCCATCTGGCTCATGGCCTGCAGCCTCCCCATCAGCTTGCCGAGCCCCTGCACCCAGTGCCGGGCGTCCTCCTCTCCTCGGGCGGCCAGGTCCAGGTTCTTGCGGCGGCCCTTGAAGGCCAGGCTGAAGCAGTGGCGCTCGGGGAAGGCGGCGCCGTGCTTGCGCAGCCCCTCGGAGCGGCGACCCTCGCGCACCGCCTCGATCAGCGCCACCGAGACTGCGGGGAGAGGGCGGGTCACCCACCCGCCAGCATCCCTGCAGGACACCCCCCGGGACGGACAGACACCCCCCGGGACGGACAGACACCCCGAGGGATGGACAGACATCCCCTGGGACGGACAGACACCCCGCGGGACGGACAGACACCCCCGGGCATGGACAGACACCCCGCGGGACGGACAGACACCCCCGGGCATGGACAGACACTCCCCGGGACGGACAGACACCCCGCGGGATGGACAGACACCCCCCGGGACGGACAGACAGACCCCGGGACGGACAGACACCCCCGGGGCCGGGCCGGGCTGCGCTCGGTGCCGCTCCGGGCTCATCTCGCTAATCCCGGGCGCGACAGGAGCCGCTGTCC
Source organism: Diglossa brunneiventris (assembly GCA_019023105.1). Classification (NCBI taxonomy): domain Eukaryota; kingdom Metazoa; phylum Chordata; class Aves; order Passeriformes; family Thraupidae; genus Diglossa; species Diglossa brunneiventris. The sequence goes on along the minus strand of CM032379.1, from coordinate 1,903,342 downwards.
CCGCGGGGATGGGGACGGAGCCGCTGCCGGGAGGGGACGGAGCCGCCGCGCTCCGGGCACCCGCCCCGATGAGGGCGGGAAGGGACGGTGACACCAGCGAGGGGGACGGGACCTCGGGCTGACCCCAGGGCGGTGGGGAAGGGTGGGGGCTCTCCCAGCTCCATGCGGGGTGTACTGGGAGGCGCTGGAAGGCTCCGGGAGCCACTGAGTGAAGGGTGCTGGAGGTCAGGCATTGGGTGGGGGTCCTCATTCTGGGTTGGATTCAGCTCAGGTGGGGCTCTGGACCCCAGGCTTGGGGTGCAGGGTGGGAGTCAGGGTCCTCAGCTGGGGTCTGAGTGAGGGGGGATGTCAGAATTCTGGGCCCAGGTCACAGGTGGGGACCCAGGCAGGGATCTGGGGCACAGGTGGGGTCCGGACTGTGGCGTTCCACGTCCCCAGATTGGGAATCCCCTGGTTCTCACTGGGGGATTTGGGTCCTGGGCTGGGATCTGGGTCCTGGGACTCAGGGGAGGGTCTGGGCTCTGAGTGGGGATCCAGGTTTTGGGTGGGGGTCTGGGAACTGGGCTCAGGATCCACGTGGGGTTCTGGATGCTGGCAATGGATCTGGGTCCTGGGTGGGGGCTCAGGTCCTGGGGTAGGGCCTGGATCTCACACAGTGTCCTGGGTTGGGGTCTGGGGTGGGTTTGGGTCTCACATGGACAGGTCCATGTCTGGATTCTTTGTGGCAATCCAGACCCAAGGCTGTGGACGAGGTCCTGGATTGGGATTGGGGTTCCAGGTGGGGTCTGGGTAAGGGTCAGGTCCTTGGTGGGGTGTAGGGGCGGGTCTGGGGCAGTGCCCAGCTCCTGTTCCCTGCAGCTGGTGGCAGCCCAGGCCGTGTCTGGTGTCCCCAAGCCCCGGGGGACAGGGGCAGCACTCACAGCTCGGGATGGGACAGGGGCAGCACTCACAGCTCTGGGGTGGGACAGGAGCAGCACTCACAGCTCGGGATGGGACAGGGGCAGCACTCACAGCTCTGGGGTGGGACAGGAGCAGCACTCACAGCTCGGGATGGGACAGGGGCAGCACTCACAGCTCGGGATGGGACAGGGGCAGCACTCAGCTCTGGGGTGGGACAGGAGCAGCCCAGGCCGTGTCTGGTGTCCCCAAGCCCCGGGGGACAGGGGCAGCACTCACAGCTCGGGGTAGGACAGGGGCAGCACTCACAGCTCTGGGATGGGACAGGGGCAGCACTCACAGCTCTGGGATGGGACAGGGGCAGCACTCACAGCTCGGGATGGGACAGGAGCAGCACTCACAGCTCGGGATGGGACAGGGGCAGCACTCACAGCTCGGGGGATGGGACAGGAGCAGCCCAGGCCGTGTCTGGTGTCCCCAACCCCGGGGGACAGCGGCAGCACTCACAGCTCCGGGGGGCGCGGGCGCGCCGGAACCGTCCCTCGAAGCACACGGTGACCCCGTCGTCCTGCAGGCGGAACAGCCGCGCCCTGGAGCCCCCCCGGGCCTTCACCTTCCACAGCAGGGACCCCCGGAGCATCTGCTGCACATCCTCATCCTCCGTCAGCCCTGCGGGGACAGCCCTGGGCTACTGGGGGCAAGGGGGGCATGGGGGATCTGGGGGCTCTGGAGGCACGGGGGGCACTGGAAGGCACTGGGGGCGCTGGGGGCACTGGGGACACGGGGGGCTCTGGTGGCACAGGGGGCTCTGAGGACACGGGGGACACGGAGGGCTCTGGGGGCATTGGGGACACGGGGGGCATGGGGAGCTCTGGAGCCAATGGGGGCACTGGGGTTATTGGGGGCTCTGGGGCACTGAGGGCACTGGGGGGATCTGGGGGTACTGGGGGCACTGGGGCACTGGGGGGCTCTGGGGGCACCGGGGGCACTGGGGGGATCTGGGGGTACTGGGGGTGTACTGGGGGCTCTGGGGGCAAGGGCTGGGGGGGGACTGATGCACATCTGGGTGCACATCTGTATCCTGTGGGATGGTGTGGGACAAATGGGACAGGACAGATGGATGGGATGGGATGGGATGGGATGGGATGGGATGGGATGGGATGGGATGGGATGGGATGGGATGGGATGGGATGGGATGGGATGGGATGGGATGGGATGGGATGGGGTGGGTGGCACAGGACAGGATGGAGGGATGGGATAGGACAGGGTGAGATGGACAGGAGAGGCTGATGGGTGGGACATGAATGACACAATGTGACAATGCAGATGGGACAAGATGGGACAAGTAGGACTGGACAGGAGGGGGTGGGGCAGACTGGACAGGATGGGACAGAGTGGGCAGGACAAATGTGACAGGACAGGGTGGGACAGGGTGGGCAGGGACAAGATGAGGCAGATGGGGTGGAACAAACAGGTTGGGATGGAATGGAAAGGGATAGGCAGGAGAGGACAGACAGGACAAGCTACTGCCCTGGGCCCCTCTGGAGCCCAGTGTGGCTGTTCAGGGGGGACAGGGCACAGCAGTGACACAGCCCAGCTGCCAAATCCCAGCAAAGCTGCCCAGATCCTGCATGGAGAGTGCCAGGACGGTGCCAGCAGCAGAGCTCAGGCTGGGAACAATGACAGGGTGGCCTCGGGGGACTGGCAGGCCCACGCCTCAGCCAGGATTTTTCCGTCTGTTCACAGAATGGTGAATTCCTCCCTTTATTGTTTCGGCAGCCATTCCCAAGATCTCCAGTGGCCACGTCCTGCTCTGGATGGAGATTCCACTCCTGGGCTGGGGGCTCTGGGGACATCCTGAGCCACCATGGCCTCAGGGATGCAGCAACAGCTGCCAGCACCCCCTGCACAGTCACATCCTGCCCAAGGTGCAGGACAGAGGGCAGGTGTGGGGACATGGGGACACAAACGTGGGGCTGCAGGGATCTAGGGACACATGGATACAGGGATGGGCACATGGGCACAGGTCCGTGGGCACAGGGATGGGCATGCGGAATGTCAGATCCATGGGCACAGCTGTGTGGGTGCACAGACACCGGGGTGCAGTGTGCATGTGGATGCACAGACACCAGGACACATGGATGATGGATACAGAGATGCAGGGATGTGTGGATCCATGGATCTGCTGATGGAAGGACAGACAGACACACGGACATTCAGGTGGGTGGGTGCATGCACAGGTGCATGGATGCAGGGATACAGGCACATGTGGGTGCATGGACACAGCTGCTCAGTCACAGAGTCACAGTGGACACAGGGATGCACTGAAGGATGCAGGGACGGATGCACTGGTGCAGGACACACAGACATGGGTGCACGAGCATTGGGATGGACAGACAGACACACAGACATGCATGGACATAGGGGTGGGTGCTCCCAGACACAGCCCAGAGGAGGCATGGACACACAGGTGCTGGGAGGCAGGGACAGACGGACACATGGATGTGTGGATATAGAGGTGCAGGGACAGATGGACATGTGGATGTGTGGATACAGAGGTGAAGGGACACACAGCCACAGGGACACACGGACACACGACACACGGAGCTGCAGCAGCTCCAGCCGCACAGCCCCGTGTCCCGGGCTGGGGGCACAGAGCCAGCCCTGCCCCTTCCTGCTGCTCCCTCCCAGGACCCGCCCTGACCCTGCCGGGCACCCCCTGCCCTGCTGAGCGCCCTGAGCCAGGGCAGCGCCCCGGGGGAGGGAAACTGAGGCACGGTGTTGGGGAGCGGCACCCGAGCCTTGGGGACAACAAATGCCCTGAGCAAGGGGGCTCCTGTCACCTGTGATGTGGCCAAACCCTGACCCCGCTGGCCCCCAAAGGCTGGGACCATGCACAGCTATTTTGGGGTGGCCTTGGGGACCCCTCCCTACCAGGGGGACCCTTCTGTCCCTAGGGACCTGTTCCCGTCATAGGCGTCCCCCACTTCGGGGACCCTCCCGGACCCCCCGGCCCAGCCCTGCCGGGGTTCCTGCCCGGTTCCCCCCGAACTCACCCATTTTCTTCAGGGCTCTCCCGGGCCGGCGGGAGCCACCGGCGCCTTCGGACGGGTCCCGGAGCTGCTCGGCGGCGGGACGCGCCCTCCTGCCGCAGATCATGGCCAGGGACCGCCGCTGCTCCCGGTGTTTCCGGGAGTGTTTCGGGACTCCGGTGCCCCCGGCCGGTGTAACCGGGCTGGGCGGTGGCGGAGGTCGGGGCTGGGGCTGAGCGGCGGGGCCGTGACCGGGGCCGGCCCGCGGGGAGGGACCGGGAGGAGCCACAGGGCAGCCGGGCTCTGTTAACCGTTTGTGCCGGGACCGACCGGGGTGACCGGGACCGACCGGGGTGACCGGGGCTAAAGAGCAGAGGGACAGCCGGGGATCTGTCCCCAGCAGACGGACACCCAGGACCTCCAGGGGACTGTCCCCAATGCCAGGGCCTCGGGGGTGCTGCCAGCCCCTGGGTAGGCATCCAGGGGTGAGAGCAGGGCAGGCTGGAGCAACATCTGGGCAACATCTGGGCAACATCTGGAGTGACACCGGAGTATCCTGGGGTGACATCTGGGCACTTAGGGCAGCATCTGGGTACCCTGGGGGGTGTTGGAGGATACTGGGGGAACATTGGGGCATCCATGACAACATCTGGGCATCCTGGGGTGTGTCCTGAGCAACATCTGGGCACCTGAAGTGACACCTGAGCATCCCGGGGTGACATCTGGGCACTAAGGGCAGCATCTGGGTTCTCTGCAGGGGTGTTGGAGGATACTGAGGGAACATTGGGGCATCCTGGGTGATGTCTGTGTGTCCTGAGCAACATCTGGGCACCCTGGGTGTATCCTGAGCAACATCTGGGCACACAGAGCAACCACTGGGGGCTCCTGGGACAATCTCTGCTTATCCCAGAGCAACATCTGTACGTGCAGGTAGACATCTGGGCAGCACCTGAGCAGCCTGGGACAGAATTTTAGTGCTGTAGTTCTAGACCTGGGCAAGTCCTGCCACATCTGGACAGCTGGAGACACATCTGGGCTGTGTTTGGAGGGGGGGGATAAAGCTCTTACTGAAGACTTTGGGGACAGGGTGTTGAAGATTGCAATGCAAGATGTTTTCCATTACCATCTGTATGGCAGATTATCTTTGTCAAGTGGGCAGTTTGCCTTATCTCTCTCTTTGAGTGACCACATTCACACCTCCCTCGGGAGGGGACATCTGCTGATAACAGCTACTGAATGTCCCTGCATGGCTGATAAGAACTGCAGCATCCCACTGGGAGATGTGAGCCCAGAGGGAGGAGCCAAGCATTCCTACCCAGATATAATCCAGAGGTTTTTGAGACACCAGCACGGCTTTCTCCACGGGATTCCCCAGAGGAGCAGCAGCTGTCTCTCCTTCCACTGGATCTTCAGAGGAAGAATCCATCCTTCTCTACAGATCCCCCTTGCTCCAACAGAACCACACCTGACACTGCAGGAGGGCTGAGCCACAATTCCAATGGGACTGCTGCCAACACCCTGACCCACAGGGTGTCAGGTTGGGTTCTGACTCTGTCAGTGTTGTTCTGGTGTACTGCATTGTTTATTTTATCCTTTTATTTTTCCCTTCCCTATTAAAGAACTGTTATTTCCTGCTCCCATAGTTTTGCCTGAGAGCCCCTTAATTCAAAATTTATAGCAATTCAGAGGGTGGGGATGGTTTACATTCTCCATTTCAGAAAAGGCTCCTGCCTTCCTTAGTGTGAAAAATGCATGTATTTTGTGATTGGCTTTTTGCAAATATTCAAATGAATATTATATGTGTTGTGTTAGAAAGTGATGTTGTATTAATTCTCTTAAGTACTGTTTTAAATATAGTTTTAGGTTATAAAAATTGTTAAAATAGAAACTATGCCATGTAGGATACTTTGTTTAAAAGAAAGGACTCGCAGCGAGATAGCAGCCACAGGACACCTCAGTCTTTCAGAGAAAAAGAATTTATTGCTCCATTATCAGAAGAAACGAACTTCTTCCCGCCTCGAAGGCGCTGTTAGGATTCAGAGGAAGAAGTTGAGGATGACCAGACAGAATCCTGTGTTTGAATGGAATTTATGCATCATGTGTGAGGTGTATGAATATGCAACAGGCTGTTGCTTTTAAGGGTTAATCCTCTGTCAACGTGGGGCCTTTTTCGGGCTCGTGCTGCCCAGAAAAAGGTACCTGGACTGTCCATAATTCTTTGTCTCTATTGTCTCATATTGTCCTAACTCAAATTGTCCAAATTATTATTACTCTAATTGTATTACTATTTTTATAACCATTTTATTACTATTAAATATTTAAAATTTTAAGAACAAGTGATTGGCGTTTTTCACACTTAGCAGACTCCTGTCTTTCCAAACCAAGACACAGGAGGACACTGGAGTCACCCCAAAAAATGCAATTTCAACCCACACATGCAGGCTCTGCTCCAAGCTCTGTTCCTCACAGGAGTTCAGCAGCAGATGCCCAGCCCAGGTGGGATGAGCAGGATAAACACCTCTGGCTGCAAAAACCCCACGGTGTAGGATTGACTGGGGTGGGACAGATGGAGATGAGAGATCTCTGCAGCCAGGGCTGGAACTTGGGGTTTATTGCAAAGGGCCTGGGTGCAGGGCCCTGCTGGGAGCTGCCAGACACAGCTCAGAGCAGGCCTGAGAGAAGAGAGGGGGAGAGAGGATGAGAGGGTGAGAGAGTAAGGGAGTAAAAAAGGTAAGAGAGTAAAAAGGGCAAGAGAGCGAGGTTCCCGTTCCAATACAATAAATCTTCTTCTGTGTTGAATATTCTAATTCTCACTAACCAATCTAGTACAAGATACAAATCCTATAGCATTTACATACAGCCTGTAAGAATCATTACATTACCATCCTGTGTTACATTTTAAACCCTAAAAACTCCTCTTTGGGCCCCTTCTGCCAAGCTGGCAGGGTCTGCTCTGACCCTTGGGCCTGCCTGCAAGCAGAGGGTGTTGTTCCATCAAAAGGGGATCACCTTCAGCTGGCCACACCATTGTTTTCCAGTTGTTCAGTAACTGAGGGATCTCAAAGCTTGCTTTCATTTCAATCTCGCTTATAGTTTCTATATTCTCAAAATCTTTTGCCAGACAATCATATTTATAAGGCTTTCCTGTTTCATCTTCCCCAACACCACGCACAACAAATCCCAAATCCCGGCGCGGTTCCTCCCCTCCCTGGCGCTGCTGTTTTCTGCCGGCTTGGAAGGGATCCCGCGGGAATCGGGATCGCATTCCCGGCCGATTATAGCACAGCACGAGTGCCGTGAATCAGCACAGGAATCCTGAGTCAGAGCTCGGAAATGGCCGGGGAGTTAAAAGATTTTACTGCTTTTATTCAGTTTTTTATATTATTATGATTTATTTCGTTTTATTTATTTGTCTTTAATTGGCAAAGGAAATGTTTCCCCAGGCGATGTGGGTGGGATTTAGAAGGGTTTGGGGGGTATTGACCCACCTGGACTTGAAAGCTGCTCTGCATCCCAATCCCAGCATCCTGGGCCAGGCTGGATCCAAGTGGTCCCCACGGCCCCCCAGAACCTCCCAATGCACCCCAGAACCTTCCATGGCACCCCAGAAACTCCCATGGCCCCCCAGAACCTCCCACCCCCCCAGGGCACCTTGTTCTGCCAGGTCACGCGTGTCCCCATGTCCCCACAGCCCTTGGAGCAGGGGGGGCTTCACCCCTCAGAGACCCCAAATTCTGCCCCTCCCTCATTACCATAATTAATGAAGTTGGATAATAATTAACAGTGGTTAAAAGTATCCAGTGAATAAAAGAACAGCGGATCAAACTGGGTAATAATTAACAATTGCTCTGCCTGACCCAGCTGTCCCCCTCTCCCGCCCGATGGCCTGGTGGCACTGTCCCACTGCCATGTTCCCCATCCCAGTGCCATGTTCCACATCCCAGTGCCATGTTCCACATCCCAGTGCCGTGTCCCAGTCCCTGGACCCTTCCCTGGCACCTTTGGCTCCATTGTCCCTGTCCCCATTGCACTGTCCTGGTGTCACAGGGCATGGCCGCAGGATCCTGGATGATTATCACAGAATTCCAGGATGGTTTGGGTTGGAAAGGACCTTAAAGCCACCCAGTGCCACCCCTGTCCATGGCAGGGACACCTTCCACTGTCCCAGGTGCTCCAAGCCCCAGTGTCCAACCTGGCCTTGGGCACTGCCAGGGATGCAGGGGCTTTGGGCACCCTGTGCCAGTGTCTCAGAGCATCCCAGCAGTGCTTCCAGCACAGCTCAGGTGGCATCCCCAGCCCTGTCCCCGTGCCTGCTGCAGTGTCACAGAGCTCTGCCACCACCCCATGGCACTGTGCTCCTGCACAGGGTCCCTGTCCCAGGGCTGGGTCCCAGAGCTCCCCACCTGGCACAGCCTGGCTGCTCCGGGGTGCTGGGCACTGTCCCTACACAGCACCTCATTGTCACCTGTCCCTGTCCCCTGTCCCTGGGCACTGTCCCCATGCCCTGTCTGGCTACACCAATGCTGGTGCACAGTTTCTCTGTCCCTGTGTCCTGTTTCACTGTCCTGGGCACTGTCCTGTCCTGTCCCACTGTCCCTGTGCGTTCTCATTGTCTGGCTCATGATCCCTGTGCACTCTCCCACTGTCCTTGTCCTGCTAAGCCACTGTCCCAGTCCCTCTGTCCCTGTCCTTATCCCTCTGTCCCTCTCTCTGTCCCTGTCCCCCTGTCCCCATCCCTGTCCCTCTGTCCCTATCCCAGTTCCTGTCCCTCTGTCCCCCTGTCCCAGTCCCTCTGTCCCCATCCCTGTCCCTCTGTCCCTGTCCCTCTGTCCCTGTCCCTCTGTCCCTCTGTCCCTGTCCCTCTATCCCTGTCCCTCTGTCCCCGTCTCTATCCCTGTCCCTCTGTCTCCATCCCTCTGTCCCTCTGTCCCTGTCCCTCTGTCCCCGTCTCTATCCCTGTCCCTCTGTCCCCATCCCTCTGTCCCTCCGTCCCTGTCCCCAGCCCTGCAGTCCCTCCCGTCCCCGCCAGGCGGCGCCTCCCGTCCCCGCTCTCCGCGCGCTGCCCGCTCCGGCCGGCAGGGGGCGCCGAGAGCACAGGGGAGGGCGGGGCCCGTTCCGGGAGCCACGCGCTGATTGGGCGCGGCGCGGAGGGGGCCGATGTAAAACGGGCGCTGATTGGGCGCGGTGCTGGGAAGCCGATGTAAGACAGGCGCTGATTGGCCCCGCTCTATCCCCGCACGGAGAGGGACCGGGACCGGGAGCGGAGCCGGGGCCGGTCCCGCCATGGAGGAGCCGGGCTGCGGGGCGCAGTTCCGCGCCGCCGTGCAGGTGATCCAGGGGCTGCCGCGGAGCGGTGAGTAGCGGCCGGGAGCGGGGCCGGGCGGCCGCGGCGTGAGCGGCCCCGCTGACCGTGCCCCGCAGGTGCGTACCGGCCCTCGTACGAGGAGATGCTGCGCTTCTACAGCTACTACAAACAGGCAACGGCGGGGCGCTGCCAGGGCCCGCGGCCCGGCTTCTGGGACCCCATCGGCCGCTACAAGTGGTAAGGGGGGATCCCGGTCCTGGTCCCGGTCACGCTCCCGGTCCCAGTCCGGTCCTGGTCCGGGTCCGGTCCCGCTCCGGGTCCGGTCCGGTCCCGGTCCCGCTGTGGTCCCCCTCCGGTCCCAGTCCCGCTCCGGTTCAGGTCCCGCTCCGCTCCCGCTCCCGATCCGGTTCCGATCCGGGTCCGGTCCCGCTCCTGGTCCCGCTCCCGGTCCCAATACCGGTCCTGCTCCCGCTCCGGTTCCGGTTCCAGTCCGGGTCCCGGTCCAGCTCCGGGTCCGGTCCCGCTCTGGTTCCGGTCCCGCTCCCTCTCACCCTCCGGTTCTGGTCCAGTCCTGGTCCCGCTCCGGTCCCAGTACCGCTTCGGTTCCGGTCCAGGTCCGGTTCCGCTTCCGCTCCAGTCCTGCTCCGGTCCCGCTCCGGTTCCTCTCTGGTCCCGCTCCCGCTCTGGGTCCGGTCCGGGTCCAGACCCGCTCCCGGTCCCTGTCCCTGTCCCAGTCCCCCTCCTGGTCCCGCTCCGGTCCCGGTCCCGGCCCCGCTGATGGCCCGGGCCCCGCAGGGACGCGTGGCACAGCCTGGGCGCGATGTCCAAGAGGAGGCGATGGCCGCGTACGTGGCGGAGATGAAGAAGGTGGCGCAGAAGGTACCGGGGCGGGCGGCGGGGCCGGGACCTGCCCGGTGCCGCCCGGTGCCCGTGCCCAGCCGCGGCCTCCGCAGGTCATTGACACCGTGCCCATGGACGAGAGCACGCAGGAGATGTTCCGCTACTTCGAGCCGCTCTACGAGGTGATCCACGACATGCCCCGGCCCCCCGAGGCCTTCTTCAGGAGCACAGCGGGTGAGCGGGGCCGTGCCCGGTGCTGCCGTGCCCCCGATGCCCCCGGTGCTGCCCTGTCCCCGTGCGTGACACTGGTGTCCCCTTGTGTGACACTGGTGTCCCCTTGTGTGACAGAGGTGTCCCTGTGTGACAGAGGTGGCCCTGTGTTACACTGCTGTCCCCTGTGTGTGACACTGGTGTCCCTCTATGTGACAGAGGTGTCCCCTTGTGTGACATAGGTGTCCCTGTGTGTCCCAGGTGCTCTGTTCTCCATTTTGCTGCTGAATCCTTTTAAAAGGCAGATTTAGTTTTTCTCTGAAATTTAAAAGCTGTGTCTAAACTGGTCATTACCCACTTGGGAGTGTTCCTTACAGGTGACATTGTCACTTGGGAGTGTCCCTTACAGGTGACATTGTCACTTGGGAGTGTTCCTTACAGGTGACATTGTCACTTGGGAGTGTCCCTTACAGGTGACATTGTCACTTAAATCTAAGCCTGGTGGAACAAGGAGCCCGAGGTGGCTGGAACTGAGGTGCAAAGCACTGAGCTCCTCAAGGTGTGGAGTCATTTGTGTTAAAGGCTCCCAAATCACCTTCAGACCCTGCGATTGCAGCTTTGGTGGAGCAGAAAGGGAATTTCAGAGTGTGGAGCCTGGCAGGTGCCTCCAGCAGCTTCTGGTGTCCCTGTGTGTGACTCTGGTGTCCCTGTGTGTGACAGAGCTCACAGAGCCGGGGGTCTGGGCAGCTTTGGGTTTGTTTATTTATATATAAAGTTATAAAGCAGCACTTGGAACCCAAACCATGGATGGATCCAGGTCCCACCAGGTCTCCAGGTCTGCAGACCCTTGTGAACGTGGTGGCTGCAGCCAGGTCTGTCCTGGTGCTCTGGGAGGTGACAGCAGCCACACTCTGTGGGTCACAGCATGCCCTGAGCAGGATTTGGGGATGGGGAGGAGAATTTTGGGAATTTGAGGAGGATTTGGGAGGATCCCAGAGCAGTGGCACTACCCCTGTGTGGGGTGCAGCCGCCTTGTCCCCCTCAGTGTCCCCTGTGATGGCGAGGACAGGCTGGGGACAGCAGAGAGTGAGGGAAGGAGCAGCAGGGCAGCGTTGCCACACACCTGCCCAGGAGCAGGGAGCAAAGTCCTGGGGGCTGCTGGAGATCTGGGATTAACCCCTCGGGCTCCACGGGCTGCTGGGGAGGGCTGGGGCCTGTCAGGACCTCTCAGGTGCTGCTGGCCCAGGTCCTCTCAGGGTGCTGCTGGCCCAGACCTTTGGGTTGCTGCTGGCCCAGGTTCTGGGGTGCTGCTGGCCCAGATCTTGGGGTGCTGCTGGCCCAGGTCCCTGGGGTGCTGCTGGCCCAGATCTTTGGGGTGCTGCTGGCCCAGGTTCTGGGGTGCTGCTGGCCCAGGTTCTGGGGTGCTGCTGGCCACACAAGGCTCCTCCAGCCAGCACCTCTTGCCCTGGGCTCTGTTACTGTGGCTGTGCCCTGGGCTGTGGGCCCTGCCAGGGGACAGCACTGTCACTGTCACTGTCACTCAGCAGTGCTGATCCCCCTGCCTGCTGCCCCAGGGGTTTGGGGACAGGGACACCCCAGGGTGAGCAGGGTGTTGTGCACAGGGTGAGCCCAGGTGGGTTCCTGGGCTCTCAGCAAACAAACCTGGCTCCTGTCCTTCCCTGCCAGCTGCTGGCACCTCCCTGGCATTTCCGTGGCCAGCCCAGCCCCAGAGAGCCAGCACAGCCAGGACAGCAGCACTGAGGCCACAGAATGACCCAGCTGTGCCTTTCCCTCCGTGCAGAGAGCCAGGGGCAGCAGGATGGCACCAGCCAGGATGTGCCAGCGAGCAGCCCAGCTCCAGAGAGCCGCAGGGACAGCCTGCCTGGGCAGCAGCACGTGCCAGGTTGGTGTCCCTGCCTTGGCCAGCACCTGGCAGAGCCCTGTGCAGCAGAACCAGGGCTGGGGCTCCATCCACCCACGGAGCTGTTGGCTTCAGGCACCTCTGCTCCAGCCCTGGGTGCTCTGGGCACTGCCCAGGTCACAGGTCCAGCTCTCACTGGACTTGTGGGGTTGGCTCTGCTTCACTCCTGCCGTGCAAAGGGGCCAGAATCTGCTAAACTGCAGGGACAAGGGGGGCTGGGAAATACCACCCTGGAAGGTCCCTGATCCACGAGGGGATGTTCTCCTGTGGCTCAAGCCACGTTTGCTGCTTCCTTGGCACTGGGGTTCACAGCACCAAGCCCTGCTGGCACCTCAGCCCTGGCTTTTCTCTCACCCCCTGCCTCGCTGTGCCCCCCTCGAGGGCCCCTGGCTGTGCCCTGGGGTGGGCAGGGTGCTGCAGGGAGGTTCCTCCTCCTGCTGCTGCTGCTCCAGCCTTCCCCCGGGAGCAAATATGGTCACAGAGCGAGTGCCAGTGTGCCAGCCTTGGGTGCTGCCCAGGGAGCTGGGCAGTGTCCCTGCCTGTGCCACTGCTGCCCAGGGGCCCTGGGGGCTGTGCCAGTGGGACACTGTGGGCAGCAGAAGGGGGAATTCAGTCCTTGGCTTCATGGCCACGTGAACAGAGCTGCTCCCACCCCTGCAGTGCCTCAGTTTTCCCCTCCAGCCTCACCCTGGGCGTGCTCATCCCCTGTTCCAGCTGTGCCCTCTACACAGCTGGGCACCCCTGCCCTGCCCGGGGCTCAGCCCTGTGCTTCCCTTCCAGGACCTGGGCTGGCTCCTGCCCCCGAGGCGCTCGAGGGGACCCTGGTGACGAGTGACTCTGATGGGGACACGTTCAGTGACACCCTGGAGCAGATGGAGCCTGAGAAGGTAACGGAGGAAGCGCTGGAGGCTTTGCCACCCCTGCTCTGCCCGCTCTGCATGGCACCACCAGCCTGGGAGCCTGATAAAACCAGCAGGGACAGCCTCCTGCAGCTCTCTGTGCTTTGTGTCACTCCTGGAGCCTGGTCCTTGTCACTGGGGGATGCTGAGGAGCCTCCCCAGTCCCCCCATTGCTGTGGTGAGGCTCCACCACATGGGTGCCACCACCTGGATTGTTCCCCTGCCACGTTTGGATGCCATGCTGAGGCCTGTGGGTCTGGTGAAAAGAGGAAGGAAACCGCCCCCCTCTTTTGCCACTTCAAGTCTGGGCACTCACTCCCCTCAGGCGTCACCCCCCAAGCCAGAAATGCCACCAAAAATGCCTCCCCAAAAATGCCACCCCAAGAGAAGCACCGCACTGCTGCCCTGGCATTGCCCCCCTGCCCTGGGAGGGGAGTGGGGGTCTCAGGGCCCTTCTCTCCCATCCCACAGGCCAGGCAGCTGCGGGGGCTCACCCCAAAGAACCCCCAGGCTGGGGCTGAGCCCCCAGAGCCCCTCAGTGCTGGGCAGGGCGAGTGGGGCGAAGGCAGAAGAGCCGAGGGGAGCAGCAGCAGCCCAGACCTGCCAGCCCTGGGCTCTGACACAGGTGGGTGCAGAGCTTGTCCCTGCGCCCCTTCCTGCTGCTGCCCACCCCCATGGGCCGGGCTGGGGGTGGGACAGGACTGAGTTTGGCTCCAGCACCCATAGTTGGGTGCTCAGTAGCTGAAGGAAGCCACAAGTGTCCTGTGTCTGCACCCCCAAGCAGCTCAGCCCCTCCTTTGCCCATTTCCTGCAGTGGTACTGAATTGTCTGAATTTGGAGGATGCAGGGCCTGGTTCCCCATGTCCAGCTCCTGCCCCTTGTCCTTCGGGGTGGGTGGTGCCAAGGGTGAGCTGTGCCCAGCAGGGCAGGGGTGAAGCTGGGCCCTGTGCCCTGGAGGCCTTGGGGACAGCAGTGCCACTCACCTGGGCACCACCAGGCCTTGAGCTGTGCCACTGCACCCTCTGTGCTGTGCCCAGGCACTCTGGGCTGCCCTGGGGTGGCATTGCCACTCTCACCCATGGGACTGGTGCCGTTGCCTCACCTGGGCACAGCCCACGTGTCTCACCCTTTCCCCTGTTACTGTTCCCTTCCGGGCTGCCTGACCTTGGCAGTGAACTTGTCCCCAGGCCGGGCTGGGCTGTCCCCAGGGCTGGCAGCGAGTCCCTGCCTGGATTATCCGAGGGTTTGCCAGCCTGATTTGGAGCCTTTGCTGGGCCCAGGGGTGGCCGGGGAGGAGCTGCCCTGGCCCTGGCTGTCCTGCCCCATGGTGGCACCTTCACCAGGTGTGACCCACAGCACCCACCCCGCTGGTGGGCTGGCCACCCACTGCCACCACCACGGCAGTGTCACGGTGGTGCATGGCCCTGGGGACATCCTGTGGGTGGGCAGCCCACGGCAGGTGCCCCGTGCGAGTGGCTGCCCGGCGGTGGGTGCCAGCCCGCCCTGGCAGCCGTGTGCCCGTGGCTGTGCCCGCAGATGTGCGGCTGCCCGGGGGCAGCAGCCCCGAGCCAGCGGCGGAGCTGGAGGCGCACGTGGCCGGCGCGGTGCGGGCGCTGCAGGAGGAGCTGCGGCGGGTGCGGGAGCGGCTCAGCCGCCTGGAGGCGCTCGGGGCTGCCCAGGTACGGCCGGGGACAGCGCCGAGCTCAGCTCCGGGCCCTGCCGCACGGCTGGCCCCGGTGTGGGGACGCCCCGGTGCTTGGTGGTGACAAATGCTGGCGCGGTGAGGCTGGTGGTGCCCTGATCCTGCCCATGGTGCGGGCAGGGAGCTGCTGCCCCTCGCTGCCACTGCCCCACTTATTCCTACCGCCCTCCTCATTCCTGCCCCCCTCATTCCCTGCCCCCCCATTCCTGCTCCTCCTCATTCCTGCCCCCCCATTCCTGTTTCCCCTCATTCCTATTGACCTGCTTACTCCCACTGCTCCCCTCATTCGCATTTCCTCCCTAATTCCCACTGCCCCCTCATTCCCATTGCCCCCCTCATTCCTGCCTACCTCATTCCTGTTTCCCCCTCATTCCCACTGCCCCTTTGTTCCCACTGCCCTTTCACTCCTGTTTCCCCCTCATTCCCATCACCCCCCTCATTCCCATCTCCCCCTCATTCCCATTTCCCCCTCATTCCCTCTGTCCCCCTCATTCCCATTCCCCCCCCTCATTCCCTCTGCCCCCCTCATTCCCATTCCCCCCCCTCATTCCCACTGCCCCCAGGCTCCTGGCCCAGCTGCACCCTCTGACCCCCGCACGGCCTCTCCAGCCGTTCCCTCCCTCTCGCAGGGGCTGGCAGGGGGTGCCAGCCCCAGCTGCACCCCAAGCCCTCTCCTGTCTTTCAGGGACAAACAGATCTGGGCCCGGCACTCGCTCCACGGGTGAGTTGGGGCTGAAGGACGTGCTTAGGGTGCCCCTGCTGTCCCCCTGCCCATCCAACAGCCCATGGGGGTGTGGGGACACAGCTGGGGAGCAGGTGACACTTATGGGGACACTGCCAGGGACAGCGGTGTGATGCACAGAGGAGGGGGATGTGACCGGGACACCGGGCAGTGCCGGGGGTCCCTTTCAGCAGAGGGCTCAGGGGGTGTTCGCTGCCATCGGTGCCACCTTTGTCGCGTTCCCCCGGCCAGGCCGTGTCCCGGTGGCGCCTGCCCGTGTCCCCACGCACGCTGCTCTTCCTGGCCACCTGGCCCTTCGTCACCCAGTGGCTGCTGCGCCACTGGCAGGGCAGGAAGAGGTGACCCCCGACCACCGCCACCATCACCCATCCTCGCCATCCCGCTTCGCACGGAGCCACGCGGGAACCGCCTCAGCAGCCACCGGCACACCGGCACCGGCACCGACACTCAGGGCCAGCACCGGCCCCCGCGCCGCCGCCACGCACAGCCGGAGCAGGAGCAGCCCCGGGCCTGGCCCGGCCTCCCCGGAGACATCACCGAGCCTGCCTCGATTAAAGTCGCCTTTTCGGTTCAGCCCCGCTGCCTGTGCCCTGCTGCCAGGGGAGGGGAGCGCGGCCAAACCTGCTCCGGCCCCGGCCACTGTCCCTGCCTGCTCACCCCCTGTCCCCCCGGCCGGGTGTGTCCCCAGGCCCCAGCCTGTCCCTCGGCCGGTGCCATGCCCACCCTGAGGGTGCCTCCGGCCCTGTTCGGAAAGGCCTAGGGAGCCCCGGGAGCTCTGTGGGCCGGTGCCGTGAGGGGGTGCCCGGTGCGGCTGGGCAGGGCGGGTTCCACCCGCGGGTTCCTCCCCCCGTGAGGCCGCTGGTGCCCCCGGGCCCTCCTGTGCTGCTCCCCCTCAGGCACGGAGCTTCCCCGGGCCGGCCATGGCTCCCCCCGCCGTGTGTCCCTCAGCGGGGCCCTCAAACCCCGCCAGCCCCCCCCAGAACGTGGGGCCCGAGGGGGACATCGCCACCGTGGCTGGGGGTGCCAGGGCTGGGAACGGGACCGGTACCGGGACAAGGCCCGGGGGCTCCCCATCCCCCTCCTTCGCCGTGCCCCTCCCCCCGCACCCCCCGGGTTTGGAGAGCGCGGCTCCGCACCGCCCCTGCGAAGAGGGACGCGGCGCCTTTAAGAGAGGACTTCTTCCGCTTCGGTTTGTTTACATCTCCCTCCGCCAACTGCAGAGCTCCACACCCACACAGCGCCGGGATCCTTCCGCTCGCCCCCTTCCCCCCCGGGCCTGGGCACCCCCGGAGCCCCTCCCGGCCCCCTCTACAGCCCAGCCTGGCTCGGGCCGGCCCGGCCCTGTACAACCCCCCCGGTCCCGGGGCCGCAGCACGGCCGGCGGAACCTCCGCCGCGCGGGGACTCTTTTCGGACCGTGCCACAGCCCAGCCGTGCGCGGGGGGGGGCCGCGCGCTGCCCTCGGCGCGGGCCTGAAGGTCGCGGGGCGCGCGCGGCTCCGCGCACGGGGACTCCCCCGCCTCGTGGTACGGCCCGGTCCCGCCTTCTCCCCCTCACGATTGGTGGCGCCGCGCAGGAGTGACGGTCCTCCCGGCCAATGGCGGCCAGTCCCCGCAACGGCCAGGGGCGTGTCCCGGCGGGCCGGCCCGCCCCCCGCGCCCGCCGATTGGCCGCGAGGCGGCACCGCCCGCGCGCCCGGGGCTGTGGCGGCGGCGCGGGGCGCGCGGCGGGGGCGGGTCCCGACGCGCGGCGGGGCGGGGCGCGCAGGGCGCCTGCGCGGGGCGGGGCGGGGCGCGCGCGGCTATAAAGGGAGCGGCCGCGGCCGAGGAGAGGCAGTCGGGAGCGGGCGGCGGTGGGCGCGGGTTGGGCTGTGGGGTGGGATTGCGGCGGGAGCGGCGGCGGCGGCGCGTGCGGTGCGCGCGGGGAGGTGGGCCCGGCGGCGTTAAACCTCCCCCGGGCCATGTCCCGGGCGGCCTGAGCGCGGCCAGCCCCCATGCGGCGCCGGTAGCGCCCGTCAGCGAGCGTAGCCGAGCGCAGCGCTATGGCCGACGCGGTGCCCGCTGAACCGGGGCCGCAGCCCCAGTGCGAAGCGGAGCCTTGCTCCGAGCCCGAGGCGCGGCCGGAGCCTCAGTCCGAGCCCGAGCCGCAGCCCGAGCGCGGAGAGGCGCCGACGGAGGACAGCGATGCCGGGCGGCTGCCGCCCCCCGGGGCGGAGGCGGCGGCGGGCGGCGCCGAGGGGCGGCCGCCGGCGGGCGGAGCGGGGCGTCCCGGCCTGGGCCCGCGGTACCGAGCCGTGGGACGCACCGAGGAGTGGCCGGTGAAGAAGAAGCACCGTCGGCGGCCGTCGAAGAAGAAGAGGCGCTGGAAGCCGTACTCGAAGCTGAGCTGGGAGGAGAAGCAGCAGTTCGACGAGCGGCAGAGCCTCCGCGCCTCCCGGCTGCGAGCGGAGATGTTCGCCAAGGGGCAGCCGGTGGCTCCCTACAACACCACGCAGTTCCTCATGGAGGACCATGACCAGGAGGAGCCCGACCTGAAAACCGGGCTGTACCCGCGGCGAGCGGCCGCCAAATCGGACGACACGAGCGAGGAGGATTTCCTGGACGACGCGGCGGACGAGGACGGGGGCAGCGACGGGATGGGGGGGGACGGCAGCGAGTTTCTGCAGAGGGACTTCTCGGAGACCTACGAGCGGTACCATGTGGAGAGCCTGCAGAACATGAGCAAGCAGGAGCTGGTGAAGGAGTACCTGGAGCTGGAGAAGTGCCTGTCGCGCATGGAGGAGGAGAACAACCGGCTGAGGATGGAGAGCAAAAAAGCCGACGGGGAAGCGGCGGACCCGGCGCGGGTGCAGGCGCTGGAGCGGGAGGTGGACAGGCTGCGAGCCGAGAACCTGCGGCTGCTGCGGGAGCAGGAGCTGCCCCGGCAGGAAAAGGGCCCCTGCAAGCCGGGGGAGTGACACTGGGCCAGGGGGGCGCGGGGGGGTTTTTACAGTGCTGGGTGGAACATTCGGTCCTTGTACAGAGTCGCCGCGGACCCTTTTTACGGGCTAAACTGCAGCTGGGTGGGCCGAGGGCTCCCCCTTTTTTAGGTGGCTGTGATGGGGTGAGGGGGGGCTTGATGTATTGGTGATATCTGGTTTATGGTTTTGGTTTTTTTTGAGTTTTTTTTTGTTTTGGTTTTTTTTTTTTTTTTTTTTTTGTGTCTAAACCAAAAAAAAAATTCCCCAGAAAAGCTGTAAATTGGCCAAAACTGACTATAAAAAAAAATACAGAGGTCTAATAAATTTAATTACTTGTAACTGTAATAGTTTTGGTGTGATTTCTCGAAAATAATCAGAATGGCATTCCACCAGGGAATACATCCTGGATTATTTTCATCCTGTTATAACTGTTGTTTGATTAAACTTAGTTGGAATTCCCCGCTTAACCCTTTTTGTTATTGTTTTCCCCCATTTGTTTTCAATTTTAATTCTGCTTAATGAGCTGAAATAGTTAAAAGTACCTGGAAGGGGGGGTAAAATGGTGTGTGATGGACACAGGAGTAGGAGTAGCCTCAAGTCTGTCTGTTTGCCTAAGACTCACTTAAACTTGACTCTGTTTCCCCGCAGCTCTGCAGGAATCCAGGTCATTAACTGAAATCTGGGCAAAAACTGCCCCAAAATAAATTTGAAAAAAAATTACTTCAAGCTACAAGTGAGAGGGAAAAACCTTAAAGTTTTGGAGCAGCCCAAGGAAAAGTTTTGGTAGTCAGCACTTGGCCTCTGAAATGGCTGACGAGGGAAAGGCGATGGCTCAACCTCCCTCCTGCTGCACCTGAGAGGGGAGGAGGAGGAGGGAGAAGCTCCGAGCCTGGAGCTTTTTTTGGGGGGTGAACAGGTCCATGAAGGGGTGAAGCAGGGGAGGGGCTGAGGTGCAGCCAGAAGTGGGGATCGGGCTGGGAGGTGATGAAAGCTGGACCTGGTGAGGCAGGAGCCGGGATGGGCCTGGAAATGGGGGAATCGGGCATTTACAAAAACCCGAGGGAGGGGACGGGGCTGGCCCAGAGCTCCGGGGACAGCAGGAGCGGGATGGGCCTGGGCAGCTGCCCAGGAATGGGGGAATCGGGCATTTCCACAGAACCCGAGGGCTCGGGAAGGGCAGGGGAGGGGGACGGGGCTATCCTAGAGCTCCGGGGACAGCAGGAGCCGGGATGGGCCCAGGAATGGGGGAATCGGGCATTTCCACAAAAACCGAGGAGAGAGGAAGGGACGGGGCTGTCCCAGCGCTCCGGGGACAGCAGGAGCGGGATGGGCCCGGGCAGCTGCCCGGGAATGGGGGAATTTGGCATTTCCATAAAACCCGAGGGGAGGGGAGAGGGACAGCGGGATGGGCCCGGGCAGCTGCCCAGCAATGGGGGAATCGGGCATTTCCACAGAACCCGAGGGGGACGGGGCCGTCCCGGCGCTGCCGGGCAGGTGCGGTGTGACCGGCTCGGGGCTGGAATGGTCTCACCAGGTTTAACCCCAGCCTGGCCAAGCCCCCGCGGCTCCACGGGGGAAAACCAGCCTTGTTCAGGGGGAGAGCACAGCGACGTCCTCAGCGCAGGTGGGGCGGTGTAAAGCCGGGGGTGAAAGCGGCCCAGGGAGCCGCTGGAAGGGGAATTACAGCGATTTTATGTCCCCCCAGCCCCCATGCAGCTCTGGGGCACGGCGGGGGGAAGGAAACGAGCCAGGGCCACTTGCTCAAGAGCCCGGGAGCCAGCGGCTCCTTGCCGGTGCCATGACATCACCGCAGCGCCGAGGAGGGCGGGCGATGATCTGCGGGATCCTGCGGGCTGCGATGGGGCCGAGCCCCCCGTGCTCCTCCGGCCCGGGCCCCGGCCATGCTTCCCCGCTGGTTATTTCCCTGCAGAGCGATTTTCTGTCCGCGATTCCCACAAGAGGCGTTTTCCCCCCGGGCTGATGGCACCGATGGGGGACCCTGATGGTCCCAGCTCTGTGAAATGCAGCTCCCGGCACCTGTTTTGTGGAAAAACCTCGATCCAAGGAGATATTCTCAGTTAGGTTTTGCCCTCATCCTCTCACCTCACACCCTGCCAGGTTCAAGTCCCTGGAATAAATATTTTCTCTGCAAATGCTGTAAAAAAATACGACTTAGAAAAACCCAAAGCAAACAAACCAACTAAAGGGACCATAATTTATCAACTCTTCAACCTCCTCTGCCCCCACCAACTTCTCCTGCTTTATTCCATCTGTTTTAATCAGGTTATCCTGATCCCAAGGGCTCAGTGCAGCTCCTGCAGACACAGACCAGGGACATTGGGGGACCTTTGAAACCTCCGAGTGGATCAGTAATGGACAGGGAGCTCCTCATCCCAAGGCTTCCCACAAAGTCCTGACCGGAGCTCACCTGTGTGAGCACAGAGCCACAGCAGCAGGGATCAGCCTGGCACAGCTCAGCTTGGAACCAGAGGCTGCAATCATGGAACGGTTTGGGTTGGATGTGACCTTCAAGACCATCCAGTGCCAACCTTGCCAGGGTGGGCAGGCCCTGGCAGAGGTTCCCAGAGCAGCTGTGGGTGTCCCTGGATCCCTGGAAGTATCCAAGGCCAGGCTTGGAGCAGCTGCCATGGCAGGGGGTGGAATGAGATGGGCTTTAGGGTCTCTTCCCACCCAAACCATTCCATGATTCTCTGGACAGGCACCAATCACTTCCCCAGGGCTCCATGGCTGTGGGAAGGCAGCACCAAGACTGGATTTGGGGCACCTGGGAACACAGAGCATTGGGAGACCCTCTGGCAAAGCTCCTCCCCTCCCAAGGGTTTTGTTTTCAGAAGAAAGAGCTGAAATTCTGTCAGCACCAACACAAAAATGGAGACTGCTCCATCCCACGTGCAGGAATGGCCTTTCCCCTTGGACAGAAGCAGTGCAGGGACACAGCAGCTCTCTGGAAACACTGCAAATCCAAGAAGGAAGTGTCCGTTGGGGTGAGGTGAGCCCCAAATCCTGTCCTGGGACACAGCAGCCCCTTGGAGTCTCTCCTGGTGCTCCTGCTGTGCCAGGGTTACACCCAGGGTTACAGCTCTGGCACCCCACCGTGCCCTGACACCACCTCACCTGCCCCAACTCCCCCTCACCTGCCGCACCTTCCCAGGACACGCTGGTGACTGGGTGACACAAGTGGCATTTTGGTGCAACAAGAGGACAATCTGCAGCTGGTGGGGCCATCACAAAAAACCTGGCAGCTCCAGCTCCCCAGGATTGTTCCCCTTCTGCTCCCCACAAACCCTGTGACACCTGGGCAGGTGCAAAGCTCTCAGCTCAAACCAAGTGTGACCCTCATGAGTTTGACAAAATCAGCTTGAAATTGCATTTTCAGCTGTCACAAGCTTTTGAAGACACACACAATAAAGCTCCCTGTCCTGGAAATGCAGCTGGGATATAAAATATCATGGAGTCACAGAATGTATGGGGTTGGAGGAACCTTAAAGATCAGTTCCACCCCACTGCCATGGGCAGGGACACCTTCCACTGTCCCAGGTTGCTCCAAGCCCTGCCCAACATGGCCTTGGATACTTCCAGGGCTGGGGCAGCCATCACCTCTCCATATGATGCTTTGGAATTCAGGACCTGCTAAAGCAACATCTGCAGAGTCACAACAACAAATACAAATTAAAACAAAACAAAACAAAACAAAACCAAAAACAACAAAAAACCACCCCACCCACCAAGTGCCTAAATGTAAAATAATCTGGTTTTAACTGGCTGACCCACGTCTGACAGCACAATCTGCACTTAGAGCAGCAGGCTCCCAAATCTCCCTATTTTAAACCTAAACCCAGCCCCACAAATACCAGGGGATGAGCTGGTGTTATCAAGGCAACAACGGGGCTGGCAACTGGAGCTCCACTGAGGAGCCGTGGGGAGGCTGCGCCAGCTCAATCCCTCCCAAAAAAAAAGCCATTTTTAGTTTTTAACGAGCTGGGTTTTGACTTTGCACGGGGTAAACAACGCAGCAGGTGCCTCGCCAGCCCCGGAGCGGCATCGCTCCCTGCGAGCCCGGGGTCGCTCGCGTTTGTTACCGCCCGAGAAGTTCCCCCGGGCCCTGGCAACAGCCGAACGCTTTTGTTTTTGAGTCTCGGAGCTCCCCGCCGGGGAGGCCATGTTAGCTGAGATCCACTGGATCCGGCCGGGATCGCTCCGGGAACCCCGCGGGCTTTGGCTGAAATGTGTGAAACAAAGGATTAAATAAATACCAGGGATTATCTCCCCCGACCCAAACCGCGGGGTGTGAGGGACGGGACCCCGGCACACCCAGCTCCAATTTCCCTCAGAACTGCGCTGTTCCTCCCCTCCCTGCTCCTCACGGGGCTCAGGCAGGGCCAGCCCCGCACGAGATCGGGCTGCGGCCGGGAGAAACGTTCAGATACCGTTTAACGCTAATTTTGATCGAAAAACAGCCCCAGCCCCCACCCAGTAACGCAGGTACAGCCGGAGAGCTCCAGGCCGGGTTCCTCCACCCCACCGGCTCAGCTCCGTGAGGCGCCGGCAGCGCTGAGCTCCGCTCCCGGAGCGCTGACGGGGACACGACCGGTGGCGCCGCGGTACCGCCCCCCATTAGGGCCGGTGAGGGGCCCCACGCTCTGCTCGCGGGACAGAGCCCCGGCTGGGCCGCCCCTGCTGCCGCCTCGGGGCCGCGGACGGGAGTGGGCCCGGCCCGGCCCCTCACACACAAAATGGCGGCGGCGGCACCGCTCCCGCTCCCGCTCCGCCCGCCCGGCCGCCATAGTCGCCGTCCCGGCTCCGCCGCTCTCCTGCCAATCAGAACCCGCCGTGCCACTGCGTGACGGCCCGGCGGAGCCAATGGAAACGCGACTAGCAGAGGAAGAGGCGGTGCCTGTTTTCACCGCGAGGCATTGTGGGGGTTGTAGTCCACCTACGCGTTGCGTTAGTTGGGCCGGGCCGGTTGCGGACTCGCCGCCCCAGGACGCCCCGCGGCCGCACGTGGCGGGCGCTGTGTCACGGCGGGAGGCGGAGGAACCGGGCCCGGTTCCGCCGCGGGGGCGGAGCAGCGAACACCGAGCACTGAGGCCTCCCGCAGGCCCCGATACGCCCAGGGGGGTTTGCAGGGCCCGGAGCCTCTCAGCGGGGCGGCTCCGGGAGGAGGTTTTGGCCGGGATGGCGACACCGAAAGCCCTGAGGGCTGCTCGGCCGGGGCGGCCCAGGGACCGAGGCCTTGCTCAGGCGGGGGCGGGGAGGATCCAGGGACGGGCCTGGTTGGAGAGGGGGACCCCAGCGCCTCAGGGGGGTGTTCGGCCCCAAATGAGGGTGCCTTTCTCTAAAGCCGTCTGAATTTAACTCCTCGATGCTTTGTCCTTTTCCAGAGCCGTTCAGCAACAGCAGCCACAGATCAGGATCAAAACTGGCACACAGAGATCGCAATTAGATGGATCACAATTAGCAGACACAGACCACAATTAGCAGACAATGTCCCCTCAGCACGGTGGGAGCTTGGTGTGCTCAGGAGGTGACAGTTCTCCGCCAAAATCACCGATCTTGTGACAATTCTCCCCTTAAATCACCCGTCTGCCCAATTCCAGTTCGGTCAAGGGCTCCTCCCAAGCTTATCTGGCCTCCATCTCACATCTCAAGGAGAGAAGTGACCCACAGGGCAAAGTCCATGAGCTTTCCCCAGGGTTTCAAGGGGATTTTTTCCCCACCGGTTGTGCCCCTTGCTGGCTGAGCCCTGTGGGGTGTGGACAGGGGGGGTTCAGTCAGCAGGAATTTTAAGGGAATATGTCCTTGGGGGATCAGGACATGTAAAAGGCAAAAATAAGCTATGCAGTTTGTAAATAAAAGGAAGAAAAACTCAAAAAAACCCCTCACTACCAACCTAAAATGTCTCTGCCTTCAAAGCTGGTCATCTTGAACTCCCATTTTTTGGGGCAGGCTGGGCCCAGGCCCTGTCCTTGTGTGATTTTTGGGAAGAACAGTTCAGGGAATGAGCCTGAGCAGCCACTTGAAGCATTTGGAATTAAGTTCTGATGTTACAAAAGACAAAGGGGTGGGTTGGGGTTTTTTTGGTTTTTTTTTTTTTTTTTTGGGGGGGGGGGGTTTTTTGGTTTTTTTTTTGGTTTTTTGGTTTTTTGGTTTTTTTGTTCTTTTTTTTGTTTGTGGGTTTTTTGGGTTTTTTGTTTTTTTTTTTTTTGGTTGGGTTTTTGGGGGTTTTTTTGGTTGTGGGTTTTTTTTTTTTGTGTTTTTGTTTGTTTGTTTGTTTTGTTTTGTTTTTTTCTGGGCTGATAAATCCCCAATCATAAATTCTCCTCCCCATGATGTGATTTTAATGAGTGGTGGTTAATTGTGCCAAACATTTTCCAGCCAGAGGGTTGGTGTTGGATATGGCCTGGCTGTTCCTAAGTGGGAAAGGGGATGGGGAGGTGTAAACAGAGGGTTTGTCCCTGTCCCCTCCCTGGTGTGTCGGGATCTCCCTGGGAGGCAGAGCCAGGAGATCTGGGGTGCTCCTGGGACAGGGGGGCTGCTCCTGGCACCCCTGAGCTCTCAGATGTTCTCCCTGTGCTGACCCATCCTTCCAGGACAGAAAATACCCATTTTGGGGGATTTCTGTATCAGGACTGTGACAACAGTCCCCAGCTCGTGCAGGTGGGCTGTGACTCCCGGCGTGTCCCATCTCCTGGGATTTTGTGCTGTCAGAGCCTGATGACAGCCTCAGCCATGGGATCCTCTGCTTGTTCCTGCCCTTCCCTGCCTGCTCCTGCCCTTCCCTGACTGCTGCTGTCCTTCCCTGCCTGCCTGTTTTGCCTTTCCCTGCCTGCTCCTCCCTTTCCCTGCCTGTTCTGCCCTTCCCTGCTTGTTCCTGCCTTTCCCTGCCTGTTCTGCCTTTCCCTGCCTGCTCCTGCCCTTCTCTGCTCCTTCCTTTTCCTGCCTGCTGCTCTCCTTCTCTGCCTGTTCTGCCTATCCTTGCCTGCTCCTCCCTTCCCTTCCCTTCCCTTCCCTTCCCTTCCTTCCCTTCCCTTCCCTTCCCTTCCCTTCCCTTCCCTTCCCTTCCCTTCCCTTCCCTTCCCTTCCCTTCCCTTCCCTTCCCTTCCCTTCCCTTCCCTTCCCTTCCCTTCCCTTCCCTTCCCTTCCCTTCCCTTCCCTTCCCTTCCCTTCCCTTCCCTTCCCTTCCCTTCCCTTCCCTTCCCTTCCCTTCCCTTCCCTTCCCTTCCCTTCCCTTCCCTTAGCACCAGGGGAGCCCGCCGGGCTTTGGAGGAGGCAAGAGCACCCTGGGCTGCTGATAAAGCTGATAACCCCCCGGGGCGTTGTGCTTATCTCCGAGCCCAGCTCCGGCACTGCCCCGCCGTGCCTTTAGCCACCATGGGCTCTCTGAGGTGCCACGGGCCATTATTTGTCACCTCGTGGGGTTGTTGTGGGGGTGCAGAGGCAATTCCCCCTCCCAGGGCGCTCCCCAGTCCATCCCTGACTCCCTGCACCCTCCCGGGGCTGCGGGAGCAGGTCCAAGGTCCCGAGGCTGCCTGGAGGAGCTGGAGCAGCCAAGCCCACACAGGGACAGGCTGATTCCCGAGCTGGTGCCAGAGATACTGTGGTTTATAGATCCAGATTGATTTATTTTTATTTGCCACGCGTTTGGGTCTTTTCCAGCCATATTTTAGCTCCTTCACACCCTGGCGTGTCTGGCTGAGCACTGCCACCCCTGGGTCCTCCCACCCTTTGTGGCATCCTAAAGCCAGGGTGCCACAACCCTTTCCACACTGTCAGGAATAAATCTGGGGCAATGGATATTGGCACAACCCTGATCCTGCAGAATGGGGGCTGATCCCAGCACTCAGCAACCAGGACCCAACTCCCAGCAGCCAGCACAACTCCCAGTGCCCTACACCCAGCACTGAGCTGCCAGCACCCAAATCT
Organism: Diglossa brunneiventris; assembly: GCA_019023105.1. NCBI lineage: Eukaryota > Metazoa > Chordata > Aves > Passeriformes > Thraupidae > Diglossa > Diglossa brunneiventris. The sequence continues at coordinate 1,876,892 of CM032379.1, read as the reverse complement.
CCAGCTCCTGGCATCCATCCCCCAGCATTCCCTGTCCCTGCATCCATCCCCCAGCATTCCTGTCCCCTCATCCCACATCCATCCCCCAGCATTCCTGTCCCCTCATCCCACATCCATCCCCCAGCATTCCTGTCCCCTCATCCCACATCCATCCCCCAGCATTCCTGTCCCCTCATCCCACATCCATCCCCCAGCATTCCTGTCCCATCATCCCACATCCATCCCCCAGCATTCCATATCCCCTCATCCCGCACCCATCCCCCAGAATTTCATGTCCCAGCATCCCAGCACACCCAACATTCCATGTCCCCGCATCCATCCCCCAACATTCCATGGCCCTCATCCCGTATCCACCCCCCAGAATTCCATATCCCAGCATCCCGCATCCATCCCCCAGCATTCCATGTCCCCTCATCCCGCATCCATCCCCCAGCACTCCCTGTCCCTGCATCCATCCCTCAGCACTCCATGTCCCCTCACCTGTCCCCCAACATTCCATGTCCCCGCATCCATCCCCCAGAATTCCATATCCCTTCATCCCGCATCCATCCCCCAGCATCCCAGCACCCCCAACTGCCCGATCCCAGTGCTCCCAGCACGCAACAGCCACAGCTCCCCAGCTCTCTCCACCCAGCTCCCAGTGCTCCCATTTCCACCCACAGCCTGCACCCAGCTCCAGTGCTCCCAGCGCCCGCACCCAGTTCCCAGTAATTCCAGCATTCCCAGCACTGATCTCCCAGTGTTTCCAGTGCACCCAGTTCTCCACACCCAGCTCCCAGTGCTTCCAGCGCCCGTCCTCCAGTGCTTGTAGCACCCATCTCCCAACGCTCTCAGTGCTCCCAGCATCCATCTCCCTGTGCTCCCAGCATCCAGCTCCCAGTGTTCCCAACGCTCCCAGCACCCAGCTCCCAGCAGTCCCAGCACCCAGCTCCCAGCAGTTCCAGCACCCAGCTCCCAGCGCTCCCAGCATTCAGCTCCCAACGCTCCCAGCACTCAGTTCCCACTGCTCCCAGTGCTCCTATCTACCAGTATCCAGCTCCCAGCACTCCCACTGCTCCCAGTGTTCCCAGCGCTCCAAGCACTCCTAGCATCCATCTCCCAGCGCTCCCAGCACTCCCAGTGCTCCCAGCACCCAGTTCCCACTGCTCCCATCTCCCAGCGCTCCCTGGGCTCCCACTGTTCCCAGTGCTCTCAGCATCCATCTCCCAGTGCTCCCAGTGCTCCCAGCACTTCCAGTGCTCCCAGTGCTCCCAGCGCTCCCAGTTCCCGGCCGCTCCCCCTCCCGCGAGCGCTGCGGGGCGCCAGAGCCGCGCACGTGCGCCCCGCCTGACCCCGCCCACCGCTCCCAATAAGAACGTGGCCACGCCCATCTCGCACGCAACGCGCCGGCCCCGCCCAACCCGGAAGCCGCGCTCCGAATGTCCCCGCCCCTCACCGTAGCCCCGCCCCCAGCGCGTGCGCGGCCGGCCCCGCCCCCCGTGTCCCCCCGTGTCCCCCAGGTGTCCCCCTGTGTCCCCCCCCTAGGTGTCCCCAGACCTTGCCGGGTCCCCTGTGCCCCCATGTCCCTCCATCCGGGCTGTCCCTGCTGCCCCCACCATGGTGTCCCCCTGGAGTCCCCCCGTGTGCCCACATGTCCTCTGTGTCCCCGTGTCCCTCCGATGTCCCCCGTGTTCCTTCGATGTCCCCTGTCCCCCGCATGTCTTCTGCATCCCTCCATCTGCTCCATGGCCTCTGTGGGCCCTTGTGGCTCCCATGTCCCCCCTGTCCCCAGTGTCCGCTGCCTTCCCTGTGTCCCCTCCATCCTCCCCTGCTCCCCCCAGGCCCCCTGAGCACCCCGCTGTGTCCCCATGCCATGGTGTCCCCCGTGCTCATGTCCTTCGTGTGCCCTGTGTTGCCTGTGCCTCCCGAGCCCCCCAAGTCGTCCATGTCCCAATGTCACCCATGTCCCCACGCACATCTGGCACATGTGCTGAGTCCTCCTTCCCGGGGAAATGGGGAACAGGGACTGTGTCCCCCCTGGGTGATGGGAACAGGGACTGTGTCCCCTCTGGGTGATGGGAGCAGGGACCGTGTCCCCCTGAGGCCATCGAGCCCTTCCCTCAGGCACAAGGGGCTCAAGGACAGACAGCCAGACAGCACCCACTGATGTGACCCTGTCCCTCCTGCTGTCACTCAGCACCAAGGTGACACCGTTTATGGTGGGACCTACAGAAAGCAGAGGCAGCTGAACCTGCCCAGAGGGTCCTGACTGAGCCCAAAGGGGAAGGAGGGGATGCCCGGGGGGTCGGGGTGAGCTGGGGGGGTCTGGTGGGCACCCCATGGGTTGCACCAGTGGGTTTGGGGTTGGGGGAGTCACCTGGGAATCCCATTGCGGGGAATCACCTGGGAATCCCATCCTGGCCGTGCCAGAGGATCCCTGGGCAGATGGGGACACCTTGATTCCCCAAAGCACAACACATGGCTGCCTGGTGTGACTACTAATGATTAATTATTTCGATTAATTCATTCATTTTGTAAGGCACAAGGAGCGGGTGTCAAAGGCACCAGGGAGGGGACAAATCCGAAGGCAGAACGGCGGGGCAGGGCCGGTAAATGGAGCTGCCGGTAACGAGACAGGATTGATCTGCTGTCGATCCCGCCAGCCGCTTTCCCTGCTGCTGCTGCTGCTGCCTCATGGCTGCGGTGCTCCATCCCCCGGGAACGCGGCTCCCAGGGATTCCCCTCCAGCCAGGAGCTCCATCCCGCAGGAACCGGCTGCTGCCAGCCCACCCCAGATCCCCCAGACCCCAAATCTTTCTTTTTCTGCTCATTTCTCCGCTGCCAGCGTCAGGCCGACACTGACATCCAGCGGCTGCCGGGATCGCTCTCGTTGCGGGGCTGTCTCCGGTCCCGGTGCACCGGGAGCTGCCCAGCACCGCCCGCCCGGCCTCGGCGTGCCCCGGGGCTCCGGGATGCACCCAGCCGTGCTCCAGCCGCCTGTCCCCAGCGCGGCCACCCCCGTGTCCTGTCGTGTCCCCGCAGTCGATATCCCAGCGGGGTCCAGCCGAGCGCCCAGCCCGGAGCATCCGCGCATCCCTGGGGGGACTCCGGGACACCCCCGGGCTCCAAGGTCGCGGTGACCCCGCCATTGCCCTGGGGACATTTGTGACCTACTCCCTGCCGCAGCCGCAGCCCGTGGACTTTGAGCCGAGCCTGGGAGCGGCGCTGGGACGCGTCTGGAGGGGCTGGCATCGCCCCAAAGGTCCCCGAGAGGGGCTGCGGACAGCAGGTAACCCCAGGTGACCCCCTCTGTGTCCCCACTGCTGTGCCACCGCGGTCCCCAGGGATTTCATGTCCCTGTGAGGTGCCACTGCCTGATCCCCAGGTCTGGACTCAGCTCCGGGAGGAAATCACGGCGCTCTTCCCATTTCAAATCTGGGCAAACGGGGAAAACCAAACGGCAGCACCGGGCCCAGAGCGGCTGCACGCCCCTGCTTTTGGGGGATAAAAGCTGGGAAACATTTTTCCTCCAAATCACCTCCTTTGGAGGCCCGGAGGGGTTTTTAACTCCCGTTCACCTGGAGCATTCCCGAGGCCGGGCTCTCCCGGGAAGACGAAGCCCTGGGATGGGATATTGGCTGCAGGTGGAGCAGGGACAGGGGGGCAGCTGTGGGTGCTCAACCCCTCTGCAGGAGCCCACCCATGGGTGGGACGGGGGCGGGGGCTGGGCGGGCTGTGGATTTAACCTGTGAGAGCCCCCAAATCCTGCACAGGGGCTGGGAGGGCAGAGCTGGGGGGCTCTGTTGTTTGCTGAGGTGTGTCGGTCCCTGCAGCCCCCTGCCCTGGGGCTCCACAGCTCTGTGTTGCAGACCTGTGGCCCTGCACCATGCCAAAGGGGGCGTTGGGGACATGGGCTGGGGACAGCTTGTGGGTGGTGGGTGTTGTTTATCCCCCAGGGCGGGCTGTGGATTTAACCTGTGAGAGCCCCCAGATCCTGCACAGGGGCTGGGAGGGCAGAGCTGGGGGGCTCTGCTGTGTGCTGAGGTGTGTCAGTCCCTGCAGCCCCCTGCCCTGGGGCTCCACAGCTCTGTGTTGCAGACCTGGGACCCAAAGGGGGCGTTGGGGACATGGGCTGGGGACAGCTCGTGGGTGGTGGGGGTTGTTTATCCCCCATGTCCGGAAGCGCTCTGCTGGGAAGGAAAGGGAGGGGACAGCCAGGGCTGCTCCCAGCGCCGGAGTGGGAGGGATGCTCCCAGCTGTACCCCGAGATATCCCCATTTGTGTGGTTCCAGTTGTGGCTCCTCAGCATCCAGCATCGCCCCTTCCCTCCCTCCTCCCTCCCTCCCTCCCTCCCCAGCTTTTGTGGCTCTGCAGTGACTGGAAAGGGCAGCGAGCTGCAGGAGGGGCTGGACAGCGCCAGGTCAGTGCTGGGGGTCCCAGGTTGGGGTTTGGGTGTCACTGCCTGGCACCCTTGGGTGTCACTGTCTGTCCCCCCAACCCTTCTGGGGACGGACGTGTAAGGAAGCAGCTCCTTTGCCCTACAAGTGAGGCTTTCCTGGGGATTTCCTGGCTGATGTAAGACAGTGCATGGGAAAAACATCGGCTTGGAGCCTGGGAAGGGCTGTCCCCATCCAAAAAGGGGCCTTGCTTTAAAATCTGGCTTGGTCCTTTTGGGTCCATCGTGGGGATGGGGAGTGTGGGTGCTGGTGGGGTGATGCTGGTGGTCTCCTGTGGCAGGGAGAAGGTGCAGAGCTTCAAGGAGCAGCTGGAGCAGAGACACGGCCATCACCTGTCCCAGCACCCCTGTCCCAGCCTGGGGGACACATCCAGTGTGTCCTGACTGTGCCAGCACCCTGTGAGGAGCCAGTGGCACCACCATGTCCCAGGCAGGAGGTACAGCAGAGCCCCAGGGAACCCCAGCAATGGTGTGACCCCTGTCCATCCCCCCCATCAGCACCAATCTCCATCCCATCCTGGCCCCATTTCTCTTGGATTTTTGATCCTAAAAGCACATTTCACCCCAAACCTGACTTGCAGGGTGCTGGACTGCCCCAGGAGCTCCTGTCCCCGTGTCCTCCCCAGGTGCCATCCACACTGGGTGGGGAGGGTGGTTGGTCCCGGATGGAGCAGGGGGGACACAGAAATTATCACTGGAGGGGAAGACAGGCCCCTGCTCCCCAGTTCAGGGGGAATCCCTGCATGGCCCACCTTAATCCATCCCCCAGGAGCTGAGGAGGCCTTTGAACACCGTGATGTGGTCATCAACAGCCAGGACAAGGTTTCAGATGTGTACACACAGCTGGAGAAGCTCGGGGAGTGAGTGAGGCTCCTGTGTCCCACCCCTGGGCATTGCCCCTGGCTGTCCATGCACAGCCCTGGTGCTGCTGGTGGCTCCTCCATCCCTCCTCCTCTGTCCTAGGGGGAAATTTGGGACTGTGTACAGGCTGCAGGAGAAGGCCACGGGCAGGATCCGGGCTGGGAAATATTTCCGTGCGCGCACGGCCAAGGAGAGGCAGGCGGTGTGCGCCGAGGTGGAGCTGATGAACCTCCTGCACCACCCACGCCTCGTGCAGTGCCTCGAGGCCTTCCAGGAGCCCACCCAGCTGGTGATGGTCATGGAGTAGTGAGTGAGGGGCTGGGGGCTGCCAGGGGGGGCACTGAAGGTGGGGAGGGGTCCCTGTGCTGTGGGATGGATGGATGGATGGATATATGGATGGATGGATGGATGGATGGATGAACCTGGAAACTCTGGAGTTAGGAGTGGTGAGGTCCTCCCAGAGCACTGGGTTCTCTGCTGAGCTTCCTCTCCTTGGAGCTGGTAGAGCCCAAAGGGGTCCCCAGCACTTCGTTGTCCCCAGTGCCACTTGTCCCCACAGTGGCAGGTGGGGAGGGGTCCCTGTGCCATGGGGTGCTGGTGTGGGATGGATGGGGAACCCTCAGCTCCTGGAGATAAGGGTGGAGAGATGCTCCCAGAGTGCTGAGTCTGGGCTCTCTGCTGGGGCTTCCCTTCCTTGGGGCTGGTGAGACCCCAAAGGGTCCTCAGCACGTGGCTGTCCCCAGCGTGGAGGGTCCCCAGCGCTGTCTGTCCCCAGCGTGGCAGGTGGGGAGCTCTTTGAGCGCATTGTGGATGATGACTTCGAGCACACGGAGCCCAGCAGTGCCCAGTACATGCAGCAGATCCTGGAGGGGCTGCAGTTCATGCACGGCCAGGCCATCGTGCACCTGGACCTCAAACCCGAGAACATCGTCTGCGTCAGCCCCGGCAGCCACCGCATCAAGATCATCGACTTCGGCCTGGCACGGAGGCTGGGTGAGTGTGGGAATCATAAAATCAAAGAGTTTTGGGGGTAGGACGGTCAGGACAAATGGAGATGAGAGATCTCTGCAGCCAGGTTGTGGAATTTGGGGTTTATTGCAAAGGGCCTGGGTGCAGGGCCCTGCTGGGAGCTGCCAGACACAGCTCAGAGCAGGCTGAGAGAAGAGAGGGGCAGAGAGTAAAAGGGGGTAAGAGAGTAAAAGGCAAGAGGGCAAAGTTCCCGTTCCAATACAATAAATCTTCTTCTGTGTTGAATATTCTAATTCTCACTAACCAATCTAGTACAAGATATAAATCCTACAGCATTTACATACAGCTCATAAGAATCATTACATTACCATCCTGTGTTACATTTTAAACCCTAAAAACTCCTCTTTGGGCCCCTTCTGCCAAGCTGGCAGGGTCTGCTCTGAGCCTTGGGCCTGATGGCAAGCTAAAGGTCTTGTTCCATCAAAAGGGGATTACTTTCAGTGGCCACACCATTGTTTTCCAGTTGTTCAGTAACTGAGGGATCTCAAAGCTTGCTTTCATTTCAATCTCACCCGTAGTTTCCATATTCTCAAAATCTTTTGCCAGACAATCATATTTATAAGGCTTTCCCGTTTCATCTTCCCCAACATTTGGGAAAGGTGCAAAAGGCAGGCCTCAGAGACAGCAGAGTTATTCTAGCCAAGCATTCATACACAGACCATTGCTCTATTTGTCCTTACTTTTCTACATTTTACATCATTTTTCTGCTGGCCTATCTCATGGATGCTGCTTAGCTCTAATTGCATTCTGCTGTCTCTGAGGCCTGCCTCTTGCAGGTTTCCCAAAACCCTCTGATTTTATGGATTCCCACAGGTGAGCACCAAGGAGCTCCTGGGGGTCCAGGGCAGGGACTGGTGCTGCCACAGGGACACATCTGGTCTGGCACAGCAGTGAGGAGCTCGGTGTCCTCCTGCTTGGGCCTTCCCTGACATCCACCAATGCTCTGTGTGTCCCCAGCCCTGCTGCTGAGGTGGAGACCCCCCTGTGCCCATGGGTGGTGGCACACAGAGAGGCTCTAGGAGAGCACCAAGAGCTGCAATAGCCCTGGAGGGTGGCAACTCCATAGTAGGAATGTGTCCCCTGTTGATGGAGTGACAAAACTGTCCTTTGTCTCCTTAAAAAGGATAAACGCTCAGAAGTTTCTCTCCTCAACTGGGTAAAAAGACACCTCATAGGACCTTGGGGACTTCAAACTTAAGGATAGCTAATAGGACAGGAGCCAGAAAGTCCTGCCTGAGCAATTCACTAGACAAAGAAGAGAACAAAGGAACTAAATTGCTTTTGTGGAGTGTTTTACCAGCAGCAAGAACCTCTTGCACCTGGCTCAGTTTTTCTCTGTAAAGAGTTTTGTTATTTTGCCTTTTTAAAGAACTCTTCTGTTTCCAACACTACCACAGAAGCCATCCTGCTGATTTTATGCCTCCAGAGGTAGCTGAGCTATCTTGGGTGTGATATAAATCTCCAAAAGCTTCTGAGATCTGGCTTGGGGAGACCATACATCACCCTACCTGGGCACAGGGGCTCCTCCACCTGGGCTGTGTTGGTGTGTCCTGTGCCCCAGGGAGATCCCAGCTGGGCCTTGTGGCCCCATGGAGATCCCAACTGGCCCCAGGGAGATCCCAGCTGGGCCTTGTGGCCCCAGGGAGATCCCAGCTGGGCCTTGTGGCCCCAGGGAGATCCCAACTGAGCCTTGTGGCCCCAGGGAGATCCCAACTCCCCAGGGAGATCCCAACTGGCCTCCTGCCTCCTCTCTGCAGCTCCAGACACCCCTGTGAAGGTTCTCCACGGCACCCCTGAGTTCATGGCTCCAGAAGTGGTTGCCTTCGAGCCTGTGAGCTTCTCCACGGACATGTGGAGCGTTGGTGTCATCTGCTACATCCTGTGAGTGCCCTCCTGGGCAGGGCAGGCTGGGCTGCAGGGGGCTGAGCTCTCACTGATGCCCTGGGGTCCCCTCTCCAGGCTGAGCGGGGAGTCACCCTTCCAGGGGGACACGGACATGGAGACCCTGAGCAATGTCACAGCTGCCCGGTGGGACTTTGAGGAGGAGACCTTCTCAGAGATCTCCCAGCAAGCCAAGGATTTCATCAGCCAGCTGCTGCAGAAAGAGCCCAGGTAGGGCCTGGGGGCTGCTCTGCTGGAGCTGGGCTGGGCTTTGGAGTGCTGAGGGGGTGGGTGAGGGAAAGCTCTGCCTGTTTGGTGCAGGGGATGCTCCAGGGTGGAGGAGCCCCCCATGACCCCCTCTGTGTGTGCTGCAGCCAGAGGCTCCCCAGTGCAGGGGCTCTGCTGCACCCCTGGCTGCAGCACCCCCAGCCCAGCAGCCCCAAGGTGCTGTCCAAGGAGAGGATCAGGCAGTTCCTGGCACGGAGGAAGTGGCAGGTACCTGCTGGGGACATGGGGACAGGGGGGTGGCTCTGCCCAAGGGCTCAGTGCCCTTGGTGGGGACATGGGGGTGGCTCAGTGCCCCTGGTGGGGACATGGGGACAGGGAGATGGCTCAGTGCCCCTGGTGGGGACATGGGGACAGGGAGATGGCTCTGCTGAAGGGCTCAGTGCCCCTGGTGGGGACATGGGGACAGGGAGATGGCTCTGCTGAAGGGCTCAGTGCCCATTCTCCTCCCTCCAGAAAACAGGGAAAGCCCTGCTGGCTCTCAAGAGGCTGACCCTGCTGTCCCAGAGCCCGGAGGGGAAGGCATCAGAGGCTCAGGATGAGGAAGGTGATGGCCCCTGAGGCACCCCCAGCCCATTCTCTCTGCTTTGCCATCTCCACCTTGTGCTCCTGGTCAGCCTTCTCCTCTTTTTGCTCCACCTTAGGTATCTCTAAACACCCAGGCATGGCCCCACTGTGCCATTTCTGCTCCAGGGCCTGAGGTTTTCTCCATCCCCATCCCTGGGGGGGTCTCTGATGCAGCCCTGGATGGGCTCATCCCCCTCTGTGGGACCCAGAGCTGATCCCCATGGGTGTCTCCTGCACCTCACCATTCCCTCTGCCCATCCCCTGCAGGTCTGGAGAAGGAGCAGCCCTCCAGAGCTCTGCCCCAATGAGGTGCCAACCCCTCGGAGCTGCTGCCAGACCAGGAGGAAGAGGAGGAGGAGGATGGTGGGAGCACTACAGCCTCAGGGCAGTGACAGCATGGGCCTGCCACCCCATCCTGGAGCACCTGGAGATGGGGATGGAGCCCCCCCAGCAGCTCCCAGGGTGACGTGGCCAGCCTGGGGCACACCCAGACCCTCCTGGGGGTGAGCTCTGGGGTCCCTGGGGTCCCTTGCTGCTGTCCCTGTCACCAATAAAGCACTGACAGTCTCTGCACTCTCTGTGCTGCTCCCATTTCCCATTTCCTAACTCGCTGGCACAGGCAGGAAAGAGCTGCTCAAGCTGTGCCCACCCTTTGGGAGCTGGCATCAGCCTCTTGGCCACCTGGGCCACCAGCATTGTCATCTCCAGCAGTGATGGGCACAGCAGCCAGGGGTATTCCTTGCTCAGAAGAGAGCAACCTCCTTATCAGAGGGGTTCTTGTCATTCCTGAGCTCACATGAGCCAGGATCAGCCTTGAGGCCTCTGCTCTGTCCCTTTCTGGGCCAGCTCTGGTGCTGCTGGGGCTGGAAATGGCTGTGGGACCTCCGGCCTTGGCCTGAGGAGGCAGAACTTGGTGTTTGGGAGCCTTGGGGAAGAGCCCAGGCACACACTGAGGGACACCCAGCTGGGACAGGGACTGGGCTGGGCTCCTGCTGGGCACTGGGGTGGCCACTGAGCCTCAGGGTACCCTTGGTGAGGGTGGGGATGGAGCCTGGGCTGCAGGAGGAGATGGGGATAATTCCCAAAGTCAGGGGGGGATAATTCCCAAAGTCAGGGGGGGATAATTCCCAAAGTCAGGGGGGGATTGCCCTCAAAGTCAATGAGGGACTCCCAAATTCACGAGGGGTCACTCCCAAAGCCAGTGAGGGACTCCCAAGTTCAGTGAGGGATCATTCCCAGATTCGATGAGGGATCATTCCCAAAGTCAAGGAGGGATTCCTAAATTCAGGGAGGGGTCACTCCCTCACTCCCAGCGAGGGATCATTTTCCCAAATTCAGTGGGGGATCGTTTTCCCAAATTCAGTGAGGGGTCACTCCCAAATTCAGTGAGGATTTCTCCCAAATTCGGTGAGCCCACGCTGCAGGGCTGCGCTGTGTTCTGGGCCCCACTGCAGCATGGACACAGGGGACAGATTGATAAAAAATGAGGGGAAAACTGGAGTTCCTCACTCACAAGGAATGTCTGGGAGAGCTGGGGCTGTCTGGGGAAGAGAAGGCTCAGAGGAACCTCCTCACCTCACCTGGAGGGAGGGTGGAACCAGGCTCTCCTCAGCAGTGCCCAAAGCCCATGGGCACCACCTGGAACACCATCTGAACCTCAGGAAAACACTTTTTTTACTGCTGATGGAAATTAGGGAAAATTTCTTCCCCCAAAGTGTTCTCCAGGCCTGACACAGCTGCCCAGGGCAGGGGTGAGGTTTAAAAGCCCTGTGGATGTGGCACTTGGGGACAGGGGTCAGTGGTGGCCTTGGCAGTGCTGGCTGATCTCACAGGGCTTTTCCAACCTCAATGTTTTTCACTGGCACGGGTTGCCCAGGGAGGCTGTGTGCCCTTCATCCTTGCAGATATTAAAACTCAGTCCAGGCACAGTCCTGGAGCAGAGATGGGCACCAGGTGCCCTCCAGAGGCTCCTTCCAGCACTAACCTCGGTGTGATTCCATGGAAACCTTTCTCCTCCTGCTGGTTCAGGGCTGGCTGCTGCTCTGCTCCAGCACCTGTTTGTGCCAGAGAGGCCTCCTGGAGGCGCCCTGGGTGGAGCAGAGCTGTGCCCAGTGCCAGGCTCCAGCTGTGCCAAATAATGCACGGCTTCCACCCTTCCTCTTCCTCTGCCTGGGGCAGGGGCCAGGAGGAAACTGCTCTTTTCACTAAACAGAACCAAATCCAAAGCAAATCAATTAATTAAACAGAAATTAATTATTAAACAGAACCAAATCCAAACCAGAATTAAATTAATTAATGAAATTAATTAAACAAAATTAAATTAATTATTAAACAGAATTAAATCCAAAACAACTAAATAAATAAAATAAATCAAATAGAATTAAATTAATTATTAAATAGAACCAAATCCAACCAGAATTAAAGAAATGAATTAAAATAATCAATTAAACAGAATTAAATTAATTATTAAACAGAATTAAATCCAAAACAACTAAATAAATTAAATAAATCAAATAGAATTAAATTAATTATTAAATAGAACCAAATCCAACCCAGAATTAAAGAAATTAATTAAAACAATCAATTAAACAGAATTAAATTAATTATTAAACAGAATCAAATCCAAAACAATTAAATGAATAAATTAAATCAATTAAAGATAATTAAATTATTTATTAAACAGAACCAAATCCAAACCAGAATTAAAGAAATTAATTAAAATAATTAATTAAACAGAATTAATTATTAAACAGAACCAAATCCAAACCAGAATTAAATAAATTAATTTAATTAATTAAACAAATATAAATTAATTATTAAACAGAACCAAATCCAAACCAGAATTAAATTAATTAATTAAGCAGAATTAAATTAATTATTAAACAGAATCAAATCCACTCACTCCATGGAGGGACACATCTGAGAGCTCTGCCTGGGACCCAGCTGAAAGTGACACCAAGCCTGGGAGCTGCTGCTGGAGCAGAGGTGACAAATCTGCTCGGGACACTTTGCTGAACCCTCTGGAAGTTGGTGGCCATCACAGCAGGAGGATCCAGGCAGGATTTGGCATCCAAATGCCGATTTGGCATCCTGCAGCCTGCGGAGATGGCAGAGCAGCCCCAGTGCCCAAAGCCTTGGGCTGGTGGGGAGGGATTTGTCACCTCCCTGTCCCCTCCTTGTGGCACAGACTCTCCAGCTGCCAGGGCCTTACCAGTGCCCAGGCCTTGGGCACTGATAATTTTTGAATTTTTGTGGCCAAACCTGTTCCTGTCGCTGATGTCCTTGGCTGCTGGGTCCATGTGACCAATGAGGGGTGGCACCAGATTGTCACCTGGCCAGGTTTTGGTGCTCTTGTCTCTTGTTGGAAATGGAGGATGAAATTTAAGAAGGAAATTTATTTGGAAAGTGTGTATGGACCTGCTGCTGGTGAAAGGGGAGCCCTTTTGGAAATCCCCAATGTTCCCTGGAGAAAAGGGGGATCGGGGGGACCTTGTGGCTCTGCACAGCTCCTGACAGGGGGGGAACAGGGACAGAAGGAGAGGGAACGGCCTCAGGCTGGCCCAGGGCAGGTTTAGGTTGGACATTGGGAAAATTTCTTTCCCCAAAGGATTTTCCAGCCCTAACCCAGCTGCCCAGGGTTTAAAATCCCTGTGGATGTGGCACTTGGGGACAGTGGTGGCAGTGCTGGGGAATGGCTGGGCTTGGTCTCAGAGGGATTTTCCAACCTGAATGACTCCTCACAGGGAGAGACATCCTGGCAGAACTCACCTGCTTCCTCTTCCTCCCCTGTTCCAGCGGGAGCTGTGGATTCCCTGCTCCTAGCTGGAGAAAAAACTCCTTAGAAACAAATAAACAAACACAAATATTCCATATTCTGCCCTCAGCATTTCCCATGCCAGAGCAGCAGATGGGGGCGGAGGAGCCCCTTTCCCACAGATCACATCCCAGTTTTTTTACCCTTCATCTATTCCATGTTTTCCTCATTACCCAGATTCCAACCCCATCCCTGGGGAACAGGCTCAATGTGCTCAAGCTGCAGATGATAAGCAAACACCAAGTTGGGTATAATCAATCCCTTGATGAGCTATTTACCATGTGACATTACCAAAATATTTCTGGTTGGGAAAGATGTTTATCTTCCTCTGCTTTCCAAAGCCCTCATAGCCCTGAAAATCCAAGTCCCAGGACTCCAGGCATGAACTTTTTCTCTCTTAACCTGTATTTATACTGTAAAAATCTGATTTATCTACAGAAGAAGCTTATTTCCTGACAGAAGACACGTGTTCCTTCTCCTTCTGCTGCTTGCCATGGCTTCACACATTAAAATCTGTAATTCAGGAAGGAATGGAGAGTGAATTGTACCTGGAACTCATTACAGTCACTGAGAAATTCAACAGTGCTGAAAATAGAATTCTAATCTCAGGATCTCAGAGGCAAAGGAATTAAGATCCTGTCCTTCCACCAAGACAGACTCTCGGGCTGACCTTCACTTCAGCCACACAACCCCAGAAAATGTCCTCAAATCCCCAGGGATGCTCCAGGGGGGTGGAAAGGATGAGTGATGTCACCTGGGGAATCTTGAGAAGGGGTTCCCACCTTATCTCAGGTACTTCAGGTGCCCCCAGGTCCAGCTCTCTGAGGAACATGAGGTGGGGTCAGCTGTCCAAACACCTTCAATTTTCTGGGGCTTCATCCTTCAGTGCCAGGGGGATCAGACAACCTCAGGCTGCACAATCTAAACTGGGAATTCTTGTTTGGATGAGGGAATATTACCTGGGTAGCTCTAACATCAAGAAATAGGTCTGGTTTTTTTGTGGACCTGCAAATTCAGGGAAAAAACCACCCCATTCCTGCTTGTGCTTTCCAGGGAATTGAAATGAATTAGGAAAACAAACTAAAGTGTTTGAAATCACCTTTGATGTAAGAAATGTGGCCCTGGGCACTTAGTGCAGATGATTATTTGAATGTGTCATTTCTAGAATGGTTTTTTAAGGACTTTTATCACTGGAAGTGACCAGCCCTGGCTAATTGGAGTTGTCAGGTAAACACCCTCAATGTCCCAAACACAGGGAAGCAGTGAAAGGAGAGAAAACACGGGACAACGAGGACAGGGTGGTGACAAGGGACCAGATCCTTGTCCCCAGGGACAGGCTGAGGTGAGGGTGACTCGATGGAGAGAGAAGCTGAGTGCTGGAGGAACATCAGGAGTGCCTGAGCTGGGATTCACTCACCTCCCAGCAAAGCTCCTCAGGTGAAGAGGACACCCAGGTGTCCTCGCTTCCCAAAGGTCCCAGCCAGGTTCTGAGGGGTCAGGAGGATCTTGAAGGTCACAGGAGCTCAAGAACCATCACCCTGGAGAAGAGCAGTGAATCCTCTCATCCCTCTCAGGCAGTCTGGGTGGTTTCTCACCTCCAGAGACATCCCAGTGCCCGAGGGTGGGATGAGGGTGGGCAGGATGCCCCTCTAGAACATCCCAGTGCCTAAAGCAGGGATGAGGGTGGGCAGGATGCCCCTCCAGAGACATTCCCGTGCCCGAGGATGGGATAAGGGGCGGCAGGATGCTCCCCCAGCTCATCTCCTTGCTGCCACTGGTGCAAGCACTGCTCTGCCCCAGCTGCACCAAACACCTCCAGCAGCCCGAATTCCAGCCTGGCTCTCTGTTCCCAGCTCGGTGGGGATCAGCAGGACCCAAACCCCTCACAGGACACCCACCCTGGCCAAGGACGTGTCACAGGAGGCTTTCCCAGCCCTGCCCCTCGCAGCCCTCCTTGCGGCCAGGAGATGGAACTGTTGGCCTGGCCCTGGTCCTGCTGGGGCTCCAGAGCTCCAGATCCTCGGAACCTTTTCCAGCCGAGGTCAGGGAGGTGCTGCCTGGATCTAAAATTCTAAAATTAAATCGAAAATCTAAAATTAAATAAAAATAAATGGTATAAAACAATAATAAACCCCACAGCTCTGGGGTTTCATGGCCAGAGCAGCTGTGGCTGCCCCACCCTGGAAGTGTCCAGGACAGGGCTTGGAGCAGCCCGGCCTGGTGGAAAATGTCCCTGCCCGTGGCAGGGGTGGCACTGGGTGCTGTTTAAGGCCCATTCCAAACCAAACCATTCCATGATTCCACGATCCTGGAGCTCCCAGACCTTGGAGTCCCCACAGCAGAGCCTGTCCCCGGTGTGGGATGGGTCCCATCCATGGTCCAGGGGACAATATTCACCCTGGACACACCTCTGGGACCACACCAGGATGTCCCTGTGCCCACAGAGGGCTGCAGTGCCTTCCCTTAAAAACCTGGATCGGGAAATGAAATCTAAAATATTTAACGAGAAGCTGAATTTGTGACTGCAAAATTCAGCCTTGGGATATCAGAACAACCCCAGACATGGGTGACCCCGATTCTGGTGCTGCTGAGTTCTCCATGAGTCCTTTCCCAGCTCCCAAATCCCCAGGGATGATGGGGATGGGTGCCTGCTGTCCTGGTGTGGTGTCCCCTGCCCGGAATTTGGGGTTGGCAGAACAGGCCGGGCGCGTTCACCCGGTCCCTGCGGCGCCGTGGGGACACCCGGGGACACCTGGGGACACCTGGGGACACCTGGGGACACCTGGCAGGTCCTGTGGTGCGGATGTGGCAGCTCTGGGGCTGGGCAGGGTTTGGGATCCACCAGGGCTGTTGGGATCCCCTCTGGATCTGTCCCCGTCCCTCGGAATCCTTCGGCCTCTCCTCCAATCTCGGGGTTCAGCAAATTTCACCAAAACTCGGGGAATCCCACCCAGCCTCACCCAGCCCTGGTGAGTCTCACTGAATAGTGCTAAATCTCATCAAATCTCACCAAATTTTGGTGAATCTCACTGAATCTCACCAAATTTTTTGTGAATCGCATCAAGTCTCACCAAATATCTCCAAATTATGGTGAATCTCACTGCATCTCACCAAATTTCGGTGAATCTCACCAAATCTCACCAAATTTTGATGAATCTCACCAAATCTCACCAAAGTTTGGTGAATCTCACCAAATCTTGGAAATCTCACCAAATTTTGGCGAATCTTACTGCATCTCACCAAATCTCACCAAATTTTGATGAATCTCACCAAATCTCACCAAATCTTGGAGAATCTCACCAAATTTTGATGAATCTCACAAAATCTCACCAAATCTCGCCAAATCTCACCGAATCTCACCAAATTTTGCCGAATCTCATAAAACCTTACCAAATCTCTCCAAATTTTGGTGAATCTCATCAAGTCTCACTAAATTTTTGTGAATTTCACCAAATCTCACAAAATCTTGCCAAACCTCACCAAATCTCCCCCAAACCTCCCCAAATCTTCCCAAATCTTCCCAAATCTCAGTGTCTGTCCCTGAACCTCTCCAGATCTCAGCAGACCTGCTCTGTGCCATGCCCCGCTGCCCTGGACCCCAGGATGTGCCACACGTCCAGGGGGTGAATCCGGTGCCACATCCCGATCCCAGGGTGCACTAAATTTATTGTTATTGAATTATAAACTAAAATTTATTATTAAATATAATAAAAATCTAAAATGAAATAAAAATTAATTGTATAAAACAGTAATAAAGTACTATAAGATAACAGGGAAGTCAATCAAAAAGCATAAATAAAAAATAAAAATAAATGGAAAATTTAAAATAAAATGAATAACAGAATGAAATAAAATAGTTAAATAAAATGTAATGATATCATGCACACGTAGAACATAAAAATTAAAGCAAAATTTGAATAGATAAATAGAATGAAAGTGAATTTAAAAATAAGAATAGAATTAAATTAAATAAATTAGACAGGATAAAATAAAGGGAAAACAGGAATAAAAATAAAATAAAGTAAAATAACAAAAGAAAAAACTTACGAACAACATTTTAAAAAGAAATAAAATTAAATAAAAATAAATAAAAGATAAAAATAAAAATAAAAATATCATAAATTGTATTTAATATAATACAAATTATAATTTATTAAATGTAATAATTGTATTTAATTAAATAAATTAAATTTTACTTAATATAATATAAAAGTAATTCTATAATAAAGGAAATGAAATAAAATAAAATAAAATTTTAAAAGGAAATAAAATAAAATAAATAAAGTTTAAAAAGGGAAATAAAATAAAATAAAATAAAATAAGATAAAATAAAATAAAAATATAAAATAAAATAAAATAAAATAAATTTTTAAAGGGAAATAAAATAAAATAAAATTTAAAAATAAAATAAAATAAAATAAAATAAAATAAAATAAAATAAATAAAATAAAATAAAATAAAATAAAATAAAATAAAATAAAGCAAATGGGCTGCAGTAAGCCTGGCCGGGGCAGCGGCGCTCCGCTCCCTCCCTGCAGCCTCGCAGGTGCCGGGGCCGCCTCTGGCCGCGGCCGGGGCGGGGGCCGGGGGCGGGCTGAGCGTTTATAGCGCGATAACGCCCGCAGAAGTTGCAAACGCCGGCGAGCGGCGGCGGGGACGGGCGAGGACGAAGCTGGGCTCGGAGCCGGGGCCGCCCCGCCATGGGCAACGCGGCCGGGGGGCTGGAGGGGGGCGCGGCCCCGCGGGAGCCCCGCGACCACCGCCCGCAGCCCGGGGCCGCCCCCGCCGCCGCCGCGCCGCCGCCGCCGCGGCAGCCCATGCCCGGGAACGCGGAGCTGGAGGAGCGATTCGGCCGCGTCCTGGTGAGCGGGGACGGGACCGGGCAGCACAGGGGGGTCCCACATAGCGGGGGGATAGGGTGGGGGTCCCTCCGCTATCAGCATCCCTACCGGTATCAGCAGCGTTAGCAGCGCTACCGCCGTTATCACCTTCGGATTGTTACTATTCCGCAGTTGTATTAATTATTTGGTTTATTATTTAATCGATGTTCTTATTAATGATGATGACCGCCCCGCTGTCACCTCGTTCTCCCGGGGACGCTCAGCCCTGCCCCGGGATGACCCCCAGGGCTCCCTCCCCTCCTCGCTCTCACCTTGAGGGGGGCGATCCAACCCCCAAATTCTCGGGGTGACCCCGAGTCCCGGAGCCCGGGCAGGCTCCGCCATGGCGGGATCGGCGGCAGGGCCGGAGCGCGCCGGTGCTGCGGATGGCGATGCTTCGCTCACCTCCTCCTCTTCCTCCTCTTCCTCCTCCCCGGAGCAGGGGAAGCCCCGGCCGGTGGGCAGCCGAGGGATGCATGGATGGATGCATGGATGGATGGATGGATGGATGGATGGATGGATGGATGGATGGATGGATGGATGGATGGATGGCAGCCCCGGGAGCCGCTCGGGGCTCCCGCTCGCTCCTCCGTCCTTGAGCGGGGCGGGCCGGCCGTGACCTTCGCGCCGGGAGGGCCGGGTCCCACCGCCGCGCCACCCGCTCCAGCCCTGCCCCTGCCCTCCCCAAAAATGCCCCGAGGAAAAAGAATCGCTGCTTTAATCCCCCCGAGGAAAAAGAATCGCTGCTTTAATCCCCCCGAGGAAAAGGAATCGCTGCTTTAACCCCCCGAGCCCCTGGAGGGGAGATGGAGCCGTTTGTGCCGATCCCGCACCGGGCGCAGCTCCCACAGTGCCGGGATGCCCTCGGTTGGACCTGCCGGGATCTGCCGGGCTGGGTCCCCCATCCCAACCCCGAGCACAAATTCCTTGGGAGCTTTTTATCTCGTGGAGTTTATGGGATTTTTGGGGGGTGAGCGATCCCCGCAGCCGCAGGGGATGAAGGTGAGGGGGGTGAGGAAGGTGAGGGACCCCCGCGGGACTCCCGGGGGACGGCCGGGCTGGGTGGGGTGGCGGTGCCTCTGATGGCTCCGGCTGTCACAGCAGCGGGGGCAGGAAGAGCCCCGGGGTGTTTCCGCTGTGAAGCCCCAGGAAGCGCCACTTTCAGCCGGGCTGGGTCTGGCAGGTTGGAAATCCTGAACCAAAAAATGATCAGAAAAGGGGAAAATGCTGCTTCGGGCTCTCAGCACCACTTTCTGTGCCCTCATGCTGAGGGAAAGGCCTTTTCCAGGAGAAGGGGCACCCAGGGGGCTGGACGTGGCCCGAGGGGAAGCGGGTGTCTTGTGAAAGTGGCTGTCCCAATTCTGCTTCCTCCTTTCACAGTCCCTTCCCCATTCTCGTGGCTGTGGGGGCAGCAGAAGCCCGGGGGGATGGGAACAGGGGGTCCCCTCTGCCCTCACCCACCACAAACACATTCCCTGACTCTGCCTTCAACTTTCCTACCTCCTGAGCTCAGTGGTGGAGCAGGTGGTGATGAGCTGGGGATCTCCTGGTGGGACACGATCCAGGCCTCACACGTTACCATGGCTGCAGTGATGCCATGAGAGCTCCATGCAAATCACTTTTGGGCTGGACATCCCAAACTGGGAGAGCTGGTGGTGCAAAGCCTCGGCAGAAAAGCCCAGGGAGGAGCCATGGGGGTCCAAACTGCTGCCAGGAAGAGGATACACCAATTCCGTGCCAAGAAATGGGAATTTAGCTTCCCAAAACTTCATTCTCGAAAAATTGGCTCCTTCCCAGCTGGGGCACTGTGGCAGATTTTGCTTTGGCAGAGCCGTGGGAGGGTTGTCCTGTGCCAAGCAGTTTGGGATATGACCAGGTGGGTTTTTGGGATGGAGCAGAGGAAGAGCAGCTTTGCTGCTGGGATAGGGATGCCCAGACACTCCTGCTTGAAGGATTTTACCCCCTTTGGATGTCAAGGGGCATTAATTGGGAATATATAAATGGAGTTGTGAGCTGAGGTGTGGTGGCTGGCTGGGACAGGGGCTGCTCCAGCTGGGAGCTTTGCCTGCTGGGGGCTTTGCTGCCTCTTCTCCCCGGAGCTGGGGGAGTGCAAGGCCAATGTCACCACTGCAGAGGTTTGCAGATGTTTGCAGATGTTTGCAGATGTGCGCAGATGTTGGCCCCAGCAGCAGGACAGGTCACCAGCGATTCCTGGCCACAGCTCAGCCTCGGCTCAAGCAGGAAACAGAGCTGGTCCTCAGCTTCCTGCTGGATCCATCTCCAGCCTGGCTCCAGCATGGCGGCCAAGGCTGGCTGGGGGATGTGGGGCTGCCCCAGGGTGTCCCCACCTGTGCCCTGGGTGGGACATTGCCTGTGAGCCACCAGCTGCTGCATCAGGCTCTGGAGGGTGTCCTGTGCAGGAGCCTCCTGTGCTGCTGGATCCAGCCCTGGGTGAACCAGGAGGACATCCCAGTGCAGGGTGGGCAGGCAGGCACCCAGCAGGATGAGGGGACACTGGTGGGATCAGGCTCCTCTCCCTGGTTTGAGCTACAGCAGCTTCTGCTTGTTCTTAAAATAGACCTGGAGCCACAGGCAACAGTGGCTGTCCAGCCCAGCCCAGCCCAGCCCGGCCCAGCCCAGCCGGCTGCCACCACCCCTCTGGCCATCCTGGGGACAGTCTGTCTGTCTGTCTGTCTGTCTGTCTCCTCCTGCCCACACTGGGTGGGTTTGGGTCTGGCCAGATCCCTGCTGGCATGGGCTGGTCCTGGCAGTGTCCCCCAGGCCAGTTTGGGCATGAGGGAGGTCAGGCAGCCCTGGGTGGGCCTGGTCCTGCTCTGAGCCTTGCACTGAGCCCTGGGAAGAGGCAGGAGAACGACTCCAGTGGCACTGGAGGGGACACTGTGGGACAGCTGGCACTTCAGGGCTGGCCATGTCCCGAACCAGCTCAGGGGTGCTGTGTCCAGGAGGGATGGAGCATCCCAGGAGTGGCACAGCCCATCAGTCACCCACACACCTGGAGACGTGGAGATGTTGTTGGTCCTTCCTGCCCCTGAACCACCACCTGGGGCTGTCCCCTGCGCTGTCCCCTTCCCTTGGCAGGACTGTCCCTGGTGCTGGCTGGATCCTGTCCCACCCCACGTGCTGCCCAGGCTGTCCCTGCCCTCTCTGTGCACACACCTCCCCGTGCCCCAGAAACGGCTCTGCCAGGGCTTTGCAGCACAAACCCTTTCCTGGGGCTGCCAGAACATTCTGTGCCAGCCCTGGTGCTCAGCCCGGCGCTGCCCGCTCACGTGTGGAACAGAACGAGGTGTCTGACACCCAAAATAGCTCCATCCCTGCCAGCCACCAGAGCAAAAGGCTGCTTTGGACCAGAAAATGGTGTTGGTGCTGCTTCACCTCCCCTGGCCCTGGTTTCAAAGCCCGGCTCAGCCCACAGCTGGTGCTGGGTGCCAGCCAGGCTCAGCCTGGCGCGGGCACGGCTGGGGCGGCCCTGCAGGCTCCGTGGCACCTTGTGGCACTGCAGGGCTGTTGGGGACGTTTGGTGGCACCCCAGTGACAGGCTGGGCTGTGGGGCTGCTGGGAGCCCCGGGCAGGGTGGGAGGAGGCTGCTGGGGACAACTCGCTGTGAATCCTTCATCCTCATCCCCAAAGGAGGAAGAGGAGGAGGAGGAGGATCAAGTCCTTCCTCTGACACCCGTGGGGTGCTTGGCTGCTGCCCTGCACCACACTATCCACTGTGCCCCACATCCCCTACCCTGCCCCACATCCCATACCCAGCCCCACATCACCCACTGTGCCCCACATCCCACTCAGCCCGCCATCACCCACCCTGCCCCACATCACCCACTGTGCCCCACACCTCCCACTGCCCCACATCACCCATCCTGCCCCACATCACCCACTGTGTCCCACACCTCCCACTGCCCCACACCTCCCACTGCCCCACATCACCCACCCTGCCCCACATCACCCACCTGCCCCACATCACCCACCGTGCCCCACATCACCCACTGTGCCCCACACCTCCCACTGCCCCACATCACCACCCTGCCCCACATCACCCACTGTGCCCCACATCCCGCCCTGCCCCACATCACCCACCCTGCCCCACATCCCGCCCTGCCCCACCTCCCCCAGCAGCCATCCCCCCTCCCCGGCAGGAAATGAGAACCGGTTTTTTTGGGGTTTTTTTGTGCTGCCGGCTGAGGCTCCTCAGCGGAGCCGCTTCCTCCCCGGCACCACGAGCCCACCCGGGAGGAGCCACCACCCGCTTTGTACCCGACCTGTGCCACATCCTGCCCGCAAGGGAGGGACCGAGGCACCCGGGGCTCGGGGCACAGCCACCTCCACGGGGACAGCCCTGCCCCACCCTCGAGATGGCTCCTGTCCCACCCAGGGTCCTGCTTGGCCCAGGTCCCACGTGTGATGGCTTAAAGCTGGTCCTTGTGGCAGGTGCCACCATCCCCTCTGTGCCAAGGGTGTCCCACAGAGGTGCCACCGGTGTGGCTGAGCCCTGGCTGGGTGTCTGGGTGTTTGATCCCTCTTGGCACAGAGCTGTCCCTCGCTCTGACCCTCGTCCATCCCAAGGATGGCAGCTCGGGACCAGCAATGGTGACAGCCAGGTGCTGCTGTCACCTTGCCTGTTCCAGAACCCAGCCAGCAGCTCCAGTGGCTTCACAGTGAGGCCATTTCAGACCCTGATTGTCCCCCTGCCCAGCTCTTCGTGCCAGCCCCAGCCCAACCCAGCTCCTCCCCACCCACAGCTCCTGGTTTTGGCTTCTTGTAGAAGCAGCTTGACAGGTCCTCCCTGCAGGAGGTGGTGGAGAGGTTTCTGTTCCTGCCCACCACAGTGGGACCTCTCCCCTTGGACCTGCTCTCCTGTGGGCAGCCAAAGCCCTGGGAGATGCCTTCCTCCAAGGGTGTGGTTGCTCCAGCACGCCATGCACCCCACGTCGCCATCCTCCTCCTCCTCAGGGAACCCCAGGACTGGGATTTAGGGGTGGCTTGGGGCCGTGCATTGCCCCACACGCCATCGTGCACCTGCCACCCATCAAAACCTGGGCTTTTCAGCAAGAGAAACCCCCGTGAGCTGAGCTGAGCTGCAGCACGGCCCAGGCCATGGTGGTGTCCCAGGAAGGTGCCCCACGTGTCCCTGAGCAGGGCAGGGCTGTGTCCCGCTGCCGGCGGGGGCGGTTTGGGCAGAGGAAGCCACGTCACGTCCTGTGGGGGCTGGGGGGACACGGAGGGACACGGGGACAAGCCAGGCCTGACATCATCGTCTCTCAACAAACTCTGCTTGCCCCAGATGGGCTCGTCACCACCTGCGGTGGGGGGGACTCGGGGTGACCCCCCAGGCACAGCCCGGGCTCCTGGGTCCCTCAGCTGTGTCACCAGTCATGTCCCTGGGTCCCTCAGTTGTCACCAGTCGTGTTCCTGTCCCTCACCCACGGTGGGACTGGGCTGGCTGAGGCACATGGGGCACTCATGACATGGGTGGGTGTGTCCGGTTCGTCCTCCTGTCCCCCTTGGGGACCCTCAGGTGGGGACATCACTGATGGGTCCATGGGATGCTCACATCTTGGGAAATGTGGTGTTCCCAACCTCCCAGGGTTGTCCCCATCATCCCACCAGTGTCCCCATCATCCCACCAGTGTCCCATCTTCTGGGATCTTCATGTCCCACCAGTGTCCCCATCGTGCCACCAGTGTCCCCATTCTTCCATCAGTGTCCCCATCTTCTGGGATCTTCATGTGTCACCAGTGTCCCCATCCTGAGAATGCTGCTTTCATTTTTCCACCGTGATCCCATCCTCCCACCACCGTCCCCATCCTCCCATGGCTCTCCCCATCCCGCAGTGCTCTCTGAGCAGGGGGTGCTGCATCCCTGGGGTGTTTTTGGGGTGACCCCCCAGAGCTGACACCCTTCACCCACAGAATTCCATGAACCTGCCCCCGGACAAGATGAAGCTGCTTAACCAGTACGACAACGAGAAGAAGTGGGAGCTGATCTGTGACCAGGTGAGGTCCAAGCTCAGAGTGTCCCCAGTGCTGTCCCTGTCCCCAGGTGCCACTCGTGGCACAGTTTGGGCATCAGTCTGGCTGTACCAAGCCCTGACATCGTTACTGACACAGCACCTCATTAGCCTCATTAAGCAGGGCTGGGGACAGGGACACTGTGGCTGCTGTGGGGACAGTGGCACGTCCCTTGCCACAGCTGGTGGCCCAGTTTCAGCCTCTCTCTGGGCTCTCAGGAGCGTTTCCAGGTGAAGAACCCCCCATCTGCCTACATCCAGAAGCTGAAGAGCTACTTGGACACGGGTGGGGTCAGCAGGAAGGTGAGGGGTCCCCACTGCACCCCGATGCCCTGGTCCCCGTGCCAGGCTGGGCACAGGGACGGTGCCAGTGGCTGTCCCTGTCCCAGTGCCAATGGCTGTCCCCGTCCCACAGTTCAAGAGGAGAGTGCAGGAGTCAACGCAGGTGCTGCGGGAGCTGGAGATCTCCCTGAGGACCAACTACATCGGGTACGGGTGGGGTGGCATTGTCACCCAGCCACTGCCACTGGCTCTGGGCTGGGCACGGATGTGCTGGCTCTGCCTGGAGGGTGGCAGCAGGATGGGGGGGCTGTGGCCTCATCCTGCCCCCTTGGGAGGGCTCTGATGGGAGGCTGAGGGCGCTGGGGGGTCTGAACCCTGTTATGGCTCTCTGGTACCCCCAGAGTGCCCCCCTTGCCCTCACCCTGCGGGGTGCCCACAGTGCCCAGGGCCAGGCTGTCCTGTCGTGGTAGTGGTGACAACAGTGGCAGCGGTGGCAGGAGAGCCCTTGGGCTGTGTCCCCCCTGTGTCAGGTTCACCGTGGCACTCACCTGGCCTCACAGAAATGCCAGCTCATGGTGCCACCTCACGTCCCCAGCATGTTCCACCCTTGCTGGGGACCTCTGAGCAGGGGGAGGCTCTGCTGAGTGTCTGGGCACAGGGGGGAGAGGATGTGGGTGTTGGCAGAGCCCACTAACCCTCTGCGCCCTGCAGCTGGGTCCAGGAGTTCCTCAACGAGGAGAACAAGGGGCTGGACGTGCTGCTGGAGTACCTCGCCTTCGCCCAGTGCTCCGTCGCGTACGTGCCCAGCGGGTGCCCTGTCCCCAAGGCTGGCATCAGCCTCCCCTGGGGCTCAGCAGGCCTGGGGTGGTCCCACGGGGTGCCCTCCCTTGTCCTCAGGGCGATGCTCCGTGGCTGGGGCTGAGCAGAGCATCCCCAAAATCCCTGGGGGACACCCCCCCATACTGAGGTGCCACATCTCACCTGTCCCCGTGTCCCCACGGGCCACCAGGTACGACATGGAGAGCTTAGAGAACAGCCCCGGCTCTGACAAGGGCAAGGAGAGGTCGCTGGAGGACCTGAACAGAGGCACCTCCTCGTCCCCCACGCAGGGCTCCTCCAAGCCGCGGCCCCTCACTGTAAGGTAACGAGTGGCGCCGTCCCCAGCTGTCCCCGTGTCCCCGCGCCGCGTCCCCGCTGTCGCCTCGCTGCACCCCCGCGCTTGGAGAGGGGCTTGGCAGGGACAGAGACGCAGGCCCGGCCCTGAAAATGGGCGCCCATTGCTGGTTTGAGGGTGGCGACAAAGCCACATCCCCCTGTGCCGCCGGGGCTCGGCCGTGTCCCCGCCCTGGCGCTGCCGCCGCGCTGGGGTGCTCTGGCCAAACCCCAGGAATACGCCACAACTGGGGCTTTTGGGGGAGCAAACGGCAGCCCCTGGGTTAAAGCCGGGGCGGAGGGACGGGCCTGTGTCCCCGTGTCCCCCCAGCCGGTGCCGGTGGCTCTCGCTCGGTGCCCCAGCCCCCCTAACCCCGCTCTTCTCTTGCACGCTGCCGGGGACGCGCTGACGGTAGGTGACGGGGCACCGGCGGGACGGGGACACCCCGCTGCTGCTCCCCGGCACTGGGGACAGGGACAGCCCCGGTGGGCGGGTGGTCCCAGGGACACCCACCGCGCTCACCCACGGGCTGTAACGCGGCACCGCGGGGCTCCCTCGCCGCCCGCCAGCAGCTCTGGAGGAGCCGGGGTGTCCCTGCCAGCCCCAGGGACAGGTCAGGAGGGACGTGGCACCCGCAGGGGGGGTCCCATCCCTTGTCCCCGAGCGCGGGTGTCCCAGGGGCGGCGCGGGAGCCCCGTTTCTCCCTCCTGTCCTGCAGGCTCTAACGCGCCTCCAGCTGCTGCCTCTCGAACCAGCACATCCACACCCTCCTCCTCCGCCACGTCCACCCCTGCGGTGCCCCGGGCAGCGATGGGGACAGTGCCCCCAGGTCACCCGGCAGCTCCGGCCCGCCCCGGTGAGCCTCCGAGACCGCCCGTGTGCACGAGGGGACCCCCAAAACCCAGCCCACCCCACAGCCCCAGGGCTTCTAGACGGGCACGGACACGCGGGTTTGTCCCGTGGGGTGCCCCGGTGTCCCCCGCCCCGCTGCCACCCCCCTGCGCTGTCCCCGCTTTGCGCTGCGCCCGCGGTGCCCCGGGCCCCGCTCAGCCGCGCTCTCCCCGGCCAGGCTGAACCCCTCGCACAGCAGGAAGACGCTGCGCAACTCGCGGCTCGTCAGCCAGAAGGACGATGTCCATGTGTGCATCATGTGCCTCCGCGCCATCATGAACTACCAGGTGCGAGTGGGAGCGGGCGGCATCGGCGGGGACCCGCCCGGGGCTCCCCCGGCATCCTCCGGCATCCCCGACCCGCCCGGGGCTCCCCCGGCATCCTCCGGCATCCCCCGGCATCCCCCGGCATCCCCCGGCATCCCCGACCCGCCTGGGGCTCCCCCGGCATCCCCCGGCATCCCCGACCCGCCCGGGGCTCCCCCGTCATCCCCCGGCATCCCCCGGCATCCCCCGAGCCTGCGGGGGCTGGGACCGGCTCTGCTCCCCCTGGCTCCGAGATGTCCTCGCTCAACCTCCTGCCTGGTGGGGACCTTGAATGCCTCCAGGGGGACACACGGCCCCATGGATGCTCCTTTCCCCTCCCCAGTCCGGCTTCAGCCTGGTGATGAACCACCCAGCCTGCGTCAACGAGATCACCCTGAGCCTCAACAACAAGAGCGCCAGGTAGGGGCTGTCCTGCCCCCTGGTGTCCCTTGTCCCCCCCGTCCCCTCGGTGCCCCTCACAGCCCCTGTCTCTGCAGGACCAAGGCTCTGGTGCTGGAGCTGCTGGCCGCTGTCTGCCTGGTCCGAGGGGGACACGACATCATCCTGGCCGCCTTTGACAACTTCAAGGAGGTGAGCAGGGACAGCCAGGCCAGTCCCCAGCAGGGACACCCAGTCCCCAGCAGGGACACCCAGTCCCCACATGAACATCTGTGCTCCAGTTGGGTTTGTGCCTCAGTTTCCCTGCACCACCCTCAAACCTCTGGCTCGCTCAGGGACGTGCCACTCACTGGGTTTGATGTCCCCATGTGTCCCCAGAGTCACGGGTGCCTGGCAGCACCAGTCAGGGTTGGGATGGTGTCACCAATAGGCACCTCCTGTCCTGTCACCCTCCTGGGTGTCCCCTGGCCACGTCCCCCCTGCCCTCAGCCCCCTGCTCCCCCAGGTCTGCGGGGAGAAGAATCGCTTCGAGAAGCTGATGGAGTATTTCCGAAATGAGGACACCAACATTGACTTCATGGTGAGTGTCTGCTGGGGGCCACCCTCTGCTGTCCCCAGGGCACCCTGTCCCCAAGGCTGCTGCACTGTCCCCAGGCCATTCTGCCCCAGGAGCCCCTAAGCCACCAAACTGTCCCTGTCCAGGGATGCTGAATGACCAAAACTGTCCCCAGGCCACCAAAACTGTCCCCAGGCCACCAAAACTGTCCCCAGGCCACCATGTCCCCAGGGGCTGCTGAGCCACCATGCTGCCCTGGGGGTGGCATGTCCCAAGGGCTGCCATGTCCCAAGGGCTGTTCTGCTGTCCCCAAAGGCTTCTAAGCCCCTACACTGCGCCCATGGCATTGTGTCCCCAAGGGTTTCTAAGCCACCAAACTGTCCCCAAGGCCATCATGTCCCCAAGGCATGCTGAGCCACCAAACTGTCCCCAAGGCCATGATATCCCAAGGGATGCTGAGCCACCAAACTGTCCCCAGGCCATCATGTCCCCAAGGCCACTGTGCTGTCCCCAGACCACCACGTTCCCAGGGCTGTGTGAACCCCCATGCACTCCCCAGGGCCACCATGTCCCCAAGGGCCACCAACCCCCCGTGCAGCCCCCGGGCACCATCCCCAGGAGCCGCCCTGGCCCGGTGCTGGGCCGTGTCCCCGCAGGTGGCCTGCATGCAGTTCATCAACATCGTGGTGCACTCGGTGGAGAACATGAACTTCCGAGTGTTCCTGCAGTACGAGTTCACCCACCTGGGGCTGGACCAGTACCTGGAGGTGGGGGATCCCAGGGGTGGGAGATCCCAGGGGTGGGAGATCCCAGGGGTGGGGCTGGGTGATCCCGAGGGTGGGATTGGTGATCCCAAGGATGGGAGTGGGTGATCCCGAGGGTGGGTGACCTCAAAGGTGGGAGTGGGTGATCCCAGTATTGGGAGTGGGTGATCCTGAGGGTGGGAGTGGGTGATCCCAGGAGTGGGGGATTCCAAGGGTGGGGTTGGGTGATCCCAGGGGTGGGAGGGGGTGATCCCAAGGGTGGATAGGGGTGATCCCAAGGGTGGGTGATCCTGAGGGTAGGAGAGGGTGATCCCAGCAGTGGGAGTGGGTGATCCCGAGGATGGGTGATCCCAGCAGTGGGAGTGGGTGATCCCAGGGATGGGAATGGGTGATCCCAGGCCAGGGGTGTCACTGTCACCGCTGGTGACCCCGGGATGCTCTGTCCCTCGGCAGACTCTGCGCCTCACCGAGAGCGACAAGCTGCAGGTGCAGATCCAAGCCTACCTGGACAACGTCTTCGACGTGGGGGCCATGCTGGAGGACTCGGAGACCAAGACGGCGGTGCTGGAGCACATGGAGGAGCTGCAGGAGCACGTCAGCCAGGTGGGCCGGGGGTGCGTGGGCAGAGCCGCTGACGCAAGCCCCGAGGGAGGGATGGGATGGGGACGGGGCTGAGCTGAGCGGCGGCGCCTCGTCCCCCACAGCTGACAGAGAAGCTGCAGGATGCGGAGAACGACTCCATGGCCAAGATAGCGGAGCTGGAGAAGCAGCTGAGCCAGGCGCGGCGGGAGCTGGAGGCGCTGCGGGTGAGCCGAGGGGAGGCTGGGGCTGGGGGCTCGGGGCTCGGAGGGACACCAGTGACCGGCCCGGGGCTGTCCCCGTGCAGGAGCAGCTGAGCCCCCCGCGGCCGCCCAGCCCGCCGTGCCCGCAGCCGCAGGAGTGTTACCGGCTGGCGCTGGAGCGGCGGCTGGCGGAGCTCGAGGAGAAGGGGCTGGTGCAGATCCTGCGTGGGCCCGACGGAGACGTCGCCATCGAAATTGTCCCCGTTGTCATAGAAACCCCCGCAAGCCCCGTAGGTTCCGGGGACATCACCGCCACCTGCGCAGGTACCGCGGCTGCGAGGGGATGTCCCCTTCCCGCGGGGACACCTGGCACCAGGGAGGGGTGGCAGCGAGTCTCTGGGCACGGGAAGCGAGGCGGGGATGTGGGGATGTGCCCGGGGACTCAGGGCGGTGCGGCGGCGCCGTGCCCTGCTGTGTCACCATCTCACCCGCCTCTTCTTTCCCCGCAGATGCTCCGGCTCTGGCTCCGGTCCCGCCTCCCCCACCCCCCCCGCCCCCCCCACCTCTGCCGGGGGCTGATCCCGTCCCCCCCCCACCCCCCGCACCCCCCCTGCCCGCGGGCACCCCCAGCCCCCCCCCAGCCCCCCCCCTCCCGGGAGCCCCCGTGCCACCGCCCCCCCCACCGCTCCCGGGGGGGCCGGAGGGCCCCGTGCCCCCCCCTCCGCCACCCCCGCCCCTCGGTGGGGAACCCCCAGCCGGGCCGGGTGCCCCCTCCGGTACCAACAGTTCGGGTGAGTGTGACACAGGGGTGATGGGGATGTGACCCGGGGATGGTGGGGATGTGACCCAGGGATGGTGGGGGTGTGACCCAGGGATGGTGGGGATGTGACCCAGGGGTGATGGGGGTACTCCCAGGAGGGGTCTGGGGGCACCCAGGGGTGGGTGTGATGTCCCCGCCCCCCCCGCCTGTGACCCTCAGTGAAGGTGAAGAAGCCAATCCAGACCAAGTTCCGCATGCCTGTCTTCAACTGGGTGGCCCTGAAGCCGAGCCAGATCGACGGCACCGTGTTCACGGAGCTCAACGATGAGAAAGTGCTGCAGGTGAGCCTGGGGGACGAGGGACAGGCACAGCAAGGTGAGCACAGGGACAAGGGGACAGGCACAGCAAGGTGAGCACAGGGACAAGGGACAGGCACAGCAAGGTGAGCACAGGGGGCAAGGGGACAGGCACAGCAAGGTGAGCACACGGACAAGGGGACAGGCACAGCAAGGTGAGCACAGGGACAAGGGGACAGGCACAGCAAGGTGAGCACAGGGGGCAGGGGACAGGCACAGCAAGGGGCTGCAGGTGAGCATGGGGGACAATGGCTGGGCACAGCAGGGCTCAGTGCCCCCGGGCTGGGCACAGCAGGGCTCAGTGCCCCCGGGCTGTGCACAGCAGGGCTCAGTGCCCCCGGGCTGGGCACAGCAGGGCTCAGTGCCCCCGGGTTGGGCACAGCAGGGCTCAGTGCCCCCGGCCATGCTGAGCCTGCCTCGTGCCCACCCTGCACCCACCCGCGGTGTCCGGGGCTGCAGGAGGAGCTGCAGGTCAGGAAAATCCTTAGCACCATGGAGAGGGACATGGGATCAGGCGGGCTTCTCCTCTCACCCCGTCCTGGTCCCTTTGCTCCATGCACACCTTCACATCCTGTCCCTTTCCTCCTCCTCATCTCCATCCTCTGGTCCCACCACCCCCTCCTCACCCCTCCCTGTCCCTTTGTTCCACCCTCATCCCTTTGCTCCATCTTGATCCTCACTCCTCACCCTAATCCTGCTCCTCTGGCCCTGTCCTCACCCCGGATGTCCAATGTCACCTCCCGGCCATATGTCCCCGCAGGAGCTGGACATGAGTGACTTTGAGGAGCAGTTCAAGACCAAGGCGCAGGGCCCCGCCCTGGACATCAGTGCCCTCAAGGCCAAGGCCACGCAGAAGGCCCCCAGCAAGGTGACCCTGATGGAGTCCAACCGTGCCAAGAACTTGGCCATCACCCTGCGCAAGGGCGGCCGCAGCGTCCAGGACATCTGCACGGCCATCGAGACGTGAGTGACCCCCCCGGGGTGGGCAGGGGGGGATAAGGTCAGGAACGAGGGCTTGGGGTGGTGGAGGGTGGGGTGGGATGGAGGAACTGGTGTGGGGATGCAGGGACAAGACACAGAGAGATGGAGGGTGGAGGGATCAGAGATGGAGGATGGAGGGATCAGAGATGGAGGGTGGAAGGATCAGATGTGGAAAGATGGAGGGATGGAGGGATTCAGTCTGGAGAGATGAAGGGATGGAAGGATCAGATAGAGAGACAGAGGGATGGAAAGATCAGATACAGAGAGATGGAAGGTGGAGGGATCAGATACAAAGAGATGGAGGGATGGAAGGATCAGAGATGCAAGGATAGAAGGATCAGACGTGGAGAGATGGAGGGATCAGATGTGGAGGATGGAGGGATAGAAGGATCAGATACAGAGAGATGGAGGGTGGGGGATCAGATGTGGAGAGGTGGAGGGATGGAAGGATCAGATATGGAGAGGTGGAAGGATGCAGGCACCAGCTGTGGGGATGGAGAGATGCAGGGATGAGACCTGAGACAAACGGCTGTGGGGGCCAGGCACAGACAGACAGACGGATGCAGAGAGCAGCTGAGGGGATGGAGAGATGCAGGAACCAGACAGGAGAAGAAGGGATGTGGGGACCACAGACAGAGAGATGGAGGGATTCATATGGAGAGACAGAGAGATGCAGGGTCCAGGTACAGAAAGATGGAGGGATGCAGTAGCCAGCTGTGGGGACAGAGGGATGATGGAACCAGCCCAGGGTGCCAGGGGGGGTTGGGGACCTGCGGCAGGGTCTGACAGTGCCAGGGGTGTCCCCTCCCTGCAGGTACGACCAGCAAGCCCTGAGCCTCGACTTCCTGGAGCTGCTGCTGCGCTTCCTGCCCACCGAGTACGAGCGGAGCCTGATCGGGAAGTTCGAGCGGGAGCAGCAGCCGCCGGAGGAGCTCTCGGACGAGGATCAGTTCATGATGCGCTTCAGCAAGATCCCGCGCCTGGCCGAGCGCATGAACGTCATGATCTTCCTGGGCAGCTTCGGGGACACGGCCCAGCTGCTGATGCCGGTGTGTGCGGGGCCGGGCGGGGCGGGGGCGGCTCCTGCGGCCGCATTCACACCCTGCCCTGTGGGATTGACGGGGGTAGGAGGGTCGGGATGGACGGAGATGAGAGATCTCTGCAGCCAGGGCTGGAACTTGGGGTTTATTGCAAAGGGCCTGGGTGCAGGGCCCTGCTGGGAGCTGCCAGACACAGCTCAGAGCAGGACTGAGAGAAGAGAGGGGGAGAGAGGATGAGAGGGTAAGAGAGTAAAAGGGTAAGAGAGTAAAAGGCAAGAGCTAAGAGACAAGAGATAAGAGCTAAGACAGCGAGGTTCCCGTTCCAATACAATAAATCTTCTGTGTTGAATATTCTAATTCTCACTAACCAATCTAGTAAAAGATACAAATCCTATGGCATTTCCATACAGCCTATAAGAATCATTACATTACCATCCTGTGTTACATTTTAAACCCTAAAAACTCCTCTTTGGGCCCCTTCTGCCAAGCTGGCAGGGTCTGCTCTGACCCTTGGGCCTGTCTGCAAGCAGAGGGTGTTGTTCCACCAAAAGGGGATCACCTTCAGCTGGCCACACCATTGTTTTCCAGTTGTTCAGTAACTGAGGGATCTCAAAGCTTGCTTTCATTTCAATCTCACTGATAGTTTCTATATTCTCAAAATCTTTTGCCAGACAATCATATTTATAAGGCTTTCCTGTTTCATCTTCCCCAACACTTCCCTCCCTCCCTCCCTCCCACAGCAACTCAACGCCATCATCGCCGCCTCCATGTCCCTCAAGTCCTCCAGCAAACTGCGCCACATCCTCGAGGTGAGGGCTCGGGGGGGCGGCCCCGATGGTGCACACAGAGTGTCCGTGGGCACTGTGCCCTCCCGGCCCCGTGTCCCCAAGCCCTGGTGTCCCTGCAGATCGTCCTGGCCTTTGGGAATTACATGAACAGCAGCAAGAGAGGGGCTGCCTACGGCTTCCGACTGCAGAGCCTTGACGCGGTAGGGCCGGTGTGGGTCACCTGGTGTGGGGTGATGGGGGCGCTGCCACCGCCAGGGACACCCCTGGGGACAGGGGGACACAAGGAGCAGCTGCAGAGATGGGGGGACACAAGGAGCAGCTGCAGAGACAGAGGGACACAGGAATCTGCTGTGGGGACAGAGGGATGCAAGCACCAGCAGTAGGGATGGAGGGACATGAGGTTTGGCTGTGGGGACAGGGGGATGAGGAGACTGTTGGGATGGAGAGGCAAAGGGATGGAGATGCGCAGGAATGGGGTGGGAAGGATGGAGATCTGATATGGAGAGGTTAAAGGACTCAAGGACCTTGATGAGGGAAGAGGGGATGAAGGAAGATGGGGACCAGTGTGGGGACAGGGGGAGGAAGGTCACACATGGGAATGTAGGGATTAGGAACCAGATGCAGACCCAGCCATGGGGATGGTGAAAGATGGGGATCAGCCATGGGGGTGGAGCGATGCAGACCCGGCTGGGGGATGGAAGGACGGACACAGACCCAGCCACACGGACACAGGGCCACCAGAGGCAGCCCCGAGCAGGGTCAGGGGTGGTGGCTGCGGCTCGGGGCTGACTCTGCCCCGCCCCAGCTCCTCGAGATGAAGTCCACAGACCGCAAGCAGACGCTGCTGCACTACCTGGTGCGGGTGATCATGGAGAAGTACCCGGAGCTCACTGGCTTCCACACCGAGCTGCACTTCCTCGACAAGGCGGGCACAGGTAGTGCCCAGGGCCCCGGGCTGGGGGTCGGGGCAGCCCCTGGCACTCGGAGCCTGCCCTGACCCCGCCCTGCTCCCCTCCCACAGTGTCCCTGGACGGGGTCCTGCAGGACGTGCGGAGCCTGCAGCAGGGCATGGAGCTGACCCGCAGGGAGTTCATGAGGCAGGACGACAGCCCCGTGCTCAAGGACTTCCTCAAGGTCAACTCCGAGGTGATGGAGAAGCTGCAGGCTGACAGCAAAACCGCCAAGGTGGGTGCTGGGGTGGGGCCACGGGGACAGTCCCCGCATGGGGACACCCTCTGCTCACCCCTCTGCCCCGTGGGAGAGGATCCTGCTCGGGCAGGCAGGATGGGGAGGTGGGAGAGGCTGGAAGGAGGTGGTGAGATGGGGCTCAGCCCCCAGATCAGGTGTCTCTGCCCACAGGAAGCCTACGAGTCAGCTGTGGAGTATTTTGGGGAGAACCCCAAGACCAGTCCCCCCACCACCTTCTTCCCCATGTTCATGCGCTTCATCAAAGCCTACAAGGTAGGAGGGCACGTGGGGCTCTCTGTTTCTGAGGGCTGGGAGGAGATTTGGGGCACCTGACTCCGCTTTGGAGCAAAATCAGCAGAGGTCACAGGCTGGAATGCCTTTGGGGTGATCAGAGATTTTGGAGCTGGGTTGGGGTGAGCTGGGGGCTGTGAGGTGGAGAAGGAAGGGGGCTGCAGTCCTGGATTCCCTTGGCTCAGCACACCTTTCCTGCCTCTCTCCCAAGAAAGCAGAGCAGGACATTGAGCTGTGGAAGAAGCAAGAGGCAGCAGCCAAGGAGGCAGAATCCGGCTCCCCTGGCAGCGAGCAGCAGCCCGAGGTGAAGGTGCCCCCCTGTCTGTGCCCTGGTGGGGTCCCAGAACTAAACAGGTCCTGGGGAGGGAGAGCTGGGTGGGAGGTGAAGGGGAGGGTGCCCCCCTCCTCTGGGCTGTGATCACACCACTCAAGAGCCCTGTCCCCTCCCAGCTGCCTGTCCAGAAGGCCAGGAGGCAGCAGATGGACATGATAGCTGAGCTGAAGAAGAGGCAGATGGTGAAGGAGCCTCTCATCTACGAAGGCAAAGATGGGGCCATTGAGGATATAATTTCAGGTGAGAGATGAGTTCAGGTGAGCAGCCAGGTGTCCCCACATCACAGACCCAGTGCTGGGGGCTGCAGGGGCTGTCACAGGAGCTGGGGTGTCACCAAACCCCATCACAGGGACCAAACCTACCTGCAAGCACCTTCACATCCCACATGGCAAAGCTGCTCCCCTGTCTCATATCTCTTCCTCCTCTTCTGCTTCTTCCTCCTCCTTTCTCCTCCTCGCTGTCTCTGGGTCGCTCTGCTCAGCTCTCAAAACTGTTCCTTTCACGGCCCGGACGGGCAAACGCTCGTCCCGGCTCTTCTGCGACGTGAGCTTCAACGAGGAGAGTCCTCTGTAGGTAACGTGGGGCGGCGCAGGCGGGCGGGGGCTGCCGGGCTCCCCCCTCCGTCCCCGTCGGGATTCCTCCGGGATTCCTCCGGGATTCCTCCGGGATTTGTGCCACGCTGACACCCGGGATCAGCCCCCGCGGCCGTGCCGGTGCTCGGGGTCCCACAATCGGGCTGATTGTTGGCGGCCGCTGCTCCTCCCATCCCTGCGTTCGGCCCTTGGCTCCTCCTGGGCGTCCTCGTACCCAGAGGGGCAAATCCCGGGCAGAGACAGGACAAGGGGCGGGGGTTTTAAATGAGCAAAGGAGAGTTTTAGGTTGAAGGATCGGAAAAAATGTCATTCCTGTGAGGGTGCCCAGAGCAGCTGTGGCTGCCCCAGCCCTGGCAGTGCCCAAGGCCAGGTTGGAGCAGCCTGGGACAGTGGAAGGTGTCCCTGCCATGGCATCGGGTGGGCTTTAGGATCCCTCCAACCCAACCCATTCCACGTTAACGCGATGGGTGCGGGACCCCGGCCATGCCGGGCGGGCGGTGAAGCTCATCCGGCCCCGCTGCTTCTCCCGGTGCAGATCTGCGGAACAACCCGTACCGGCGGGGGGACAAGGCCCGCGGCAGCGCCAAGAAACGGGCGGCGGGGCAGAGCCTGCAGGCGACGCCGGACATCGCGCTGTGACCGGCGCCGTCCCTGCAGCGGCAGCACCGGGCCAGCGCCGTCCTCCCGGCGCGGATGGGACCGCAGGGTGTCAGTCCCTGGGCCCGGGGCTCGGCAGGGTGGAGGGACAGTGCCCGCTCCGAGCTGCTCCAGCCGCTTGATGTGCCAGTTCTGCCCGCCTGGGCCGGGCACAGGCACCCCCGGCGCTTGCTTGGCCGTGTCCCTGAGCTCCTCTCTGCAGCCTGGCTGGTCGTCCTGGCTACAGAGAAGCACAGAAAGGGCTCCAGCTTGTCCTGGAAGGAAAAGAGAGGCTGTCCCATCCCTATCCCGGCCCTGTGTCCTTGTCCCACCCTCGATTGCCGCCGCGGGAGGGGAGGGGGTGTCAGCCAGGGACACAGCGCTCCCCGCACATCTCATCTCACATCTCCACCGGCCCGCAGAGCCCCCCTGAGCCGCGTTCTCCTGCTGCAAAGCTCCCAGCCCGGACACCTCCCGGAGCCAGGGGCTGGCAGCGGTGCTATTTTACATCATTTTATTAAGTCTTCCTTCAAATTTCTCCGTGCTGCGGCAGCGGGGATTGGAACACCCCACGCAGGGTGGCCCCAAGGCTGTGGCGAGCAGCGCTGGGGAGGCTCCGGAGCTGCGACAATCAGCAGCAGGGACAAATTTCTCTGCGAGGTGGTGACACCTCCGCCCGCCTGCATCCCCAGCAGCCTCTGGGATGAACCGGGACTGTCACCCTGCAGGGCTCCCCGTTCTCTCGGGTGGGACACGCAGGAGATGCCGGCAGTCCCAGTCCCTGCTGCCGCCTGCAGGAGCGGCCCCGGAGCCGCACGAACCTCTCGGTACCGGCCCGGAGCCGGCTGTCGCTCCCTGCCCTGCCCCGCTGCTGCTGAGTAACCCCGCAGTGCCGCAGTTAAACCTCTCCTGGTGCATTTAACCCGCTCCTCCCTCCTGCTGTCCCTCCTCCCGTCCTATCTCCCTCGTCCCAGCTTCAGCCAGAGCAGCCGCTGCTTCCTGCTGTATTTAAGCTGCTTCAGCGCCGGCTCCGTGTCCGGGGAGGGATGGGAAATGAATGTGTAACTTATAAATGCCTTTAAGCCAGAAATGTAAACCATTAACTGCTCATTTGTATACATTATTTTTATATACTGAAGGCCTGTTTAATCTAAAGCAGAACTGGTAATAAAATGTCTCAGAGGATAAAGGACTTGTCTGGGAGAAGGGTTTGTGATGCTGTCATGAAGGGAGGGAGGGAGGGAGAAAAGGTGGAATGAGGGAAGGATGGAGGGAGGAAGATGAAGGGAGGGAGTGGCTGCGGCTGCCCCATCCCCAGGTTGAACAGGGCTTGGAGCACCCTGGGATAGTGGGAGGTGAGAGGATGGAACAAGATGATCTTTAGGGTCCCTTCCAACACAATCCAGTCTGGAATTCTAGCCACAAACCACCCACTTTTTTTTTTACTTTTTCTTTTTCTTTTTTTTTTTTTTTTTGAGTTCAACAGCTCTGAGGTCTGTTCACAGCACAGACATGTGGGTGCATGACAGCACAAAAAATGTGTTTCGGAGTAAGTGTCCTCACTCAGCAGCCTGGCCACAGCCCCTCCTCAGCCTGCTGGGGAAGGATTCAGCTCCGTGCAGACACACAGAGGGGCTGCAGCACTGGGAGCTGTGGGGGGATCCCCAGAGCTCGCCTGCCTCACCCCTGCACCTCCCAAGGCAAGGCTGAGCAGCTCCCAGTGCAGCAAATCCCCTGCAGAGGGACAGAGGGAGGACAAGGGACTGTCTGCTCGGAAGGAGAGAGACGCCAGGCTGTTCAGCAAAGCCTGGGCTCAGATCCATCAGTCAGTGCTGCCTCTTCAGCCCCTGAAATCACAGAATCCTGGAATATCCTGGGCTGGAAGGGACCCCCAAGGATCATCCAGTCCAACTCCTGCCCTGCCCAGCCACCCCAGCAATCCCACCCTGGGCATCCCTGGCAGTGCTGTCCAAACCCTCCTGGAGCTCTGGCAGCCTCAGGGCTGGGAGCATTCCCTGGGCAGTGCCCAAGCCTCCTCCCTGACTTCTCCTGAATCCCCCCAACCCAATTTATACAGCAGAGTTCATTCAGACCAGGCTCCTCTTCCTAGAAATGCCTCATTCAGCATCACCATCTTGTTCTCTGGGACAACACATCAAACCACCAGCAACGACAACAAACAAAATCTTCTCTTTTTTTAGCTTTATTTTTTTTTCCCTGTGAAAATGCAGGTCAAAAACGTTAACTTCAAGAAATCACAGTTTTATAAAGTGTCATTCATTCCATACAAGCTCCTGCTTCCAGCACCTTCCCCCACTGCCCATCCCAATGAGATCCTCAGCTCACCAGCAGCGATTTTTCCAGACTTCCAGAAGGAGCTGCACAACAAGAGCCATCTGTGTTTATCACTCCTACTTGTCCTCCCCACCCTGAGCTGGGGTTCTGTCCTAAACACTCGTTATGAAACCTGACAGTTCCAGCCAAATTTGAACAAGGATAATGCAAATCTTTCCCGACTTTCTGCTGTCAGTATTGCCTTCATCTGGAGGCCGGGTTGTTTGTGCCTGTCACAGCCAAGTGACAAGCCAAGGGAAGAGGAAACTGTCCTGGCAGCAGGAGATAGCCAGGGACAGCTCAGGCTGGCTGGCAGATCATCCCAGAGGAGCTCAGGGACTGGGAAGGCACCAGTGGTTTGTGGGGCTGCTGAGCTGTCTGTCCCCAGGCAGGGATGTGACACCACATGCCACCCTGAGAGAGGGACACGGCCAGCTGGGAGCCTGCAGCCGCACTGGGGCACTTGTGGTGACAGCAAAACAGCACCGGAGGCTTTGGACAAAACAAAGAGGGGGAATCCTGGCTAATGCTGCTATGAGGGGACTGGGGAACATGGACATCTCCATGGGCCTGGGGATCTCCATGGACCTGGGAACACAGACATCTCCATGGGCCTGGGGATCTCCATGGACCTGGGAACATGGACATCTCCATGGGCCTGGGGATCTCCATGGACCTGGGAACATGGACATCTCCATGGGCCTGGGGAACACAGACATCTCCATGGGCCTGGGGATCTCCATGGACCTGGGGAACACAGACATCTCCATGGGCCTGGGAACACGGACATCTCCATGGGCCTGGGAACACAGACATCTCCATGGACCTGGGAATACAGACATCTCCATGGGCCTGGGGATCTCCATGGGCCTGGGAACACAGACATCTCCATGGGCCTGGGAACACGGACATCTCCATGGGCCTGGGAACACAGACATCTCCATGGGCCTGGTGATTCCCATGGGCCTGGGGATCTCCATGGACCTGGGAATACGGACATCTCCATGGGCCTGGGGAACATGAACATGTCCGTGGGCCATGGGAACACAGACATCTCCATGGGCCCTGTGAAGACATCTCAGGCCCAGGAAGGTTCCCTGTCCTTGTGCAGGTGACTGAGTTCAGGTTAATGCTGCAGATGCAGAGCCCAGGAGTCCTGCAGACAGTCCTGCTGCTCCCTCCCTGCTGCTCCAGGGCTCAATCCCAATGCCCAGGCATGGAACTAAATACCAGGACATGGGAGCATCCCCCAGGTGACACAGGCACAAGGTGCAGCCTTTGGGATGGAACCCACCATGCTTTGGGATTGACACACCACCACACACTCACAAAAACAACCAGGTTTTCCTCCTGTCCCCTCAGAGGAAGCTCAGGAAAGGAGCCAGGCATGCACTGAACCTGTGCTTGGGAGCTCCTGGAAGAAGCACTTTGATCCCTCCTGCTCCAGAGCTTAAACTCTTAGTAGTTTATGGCATCTGAAAAAAGAAATGGAGCCAACCTCCCCCTTTCCCCACTCCCTCCTGGAAGACATGTGCACAATGTGTTAATTATTTACTAAAAAGACTCTGAATGTGGCATAGTAGATATAATTAGGTGCCTATTTTGGACAATGTATTAAGTGCTTTAGAACAAAAAGTGCTATAAAAACGATACCCAAAGTGGTGACAGGTTTCATTTTTCTTCATGAGTTCCACTTTCTTATTCCATCATTCTTATTACAAACTTGAGTTTTCTGATCAGGGATGTCACTGTGTGGTGGAGCAAAACCAGCCCATGCTCCGGGAGACCAAAGGGAAAAAGCATCCATTGTTTAAGGAGTGCTGCTCCTCAAAAAGGGAGGCTCAGAGTTCTGCTTTTCCCAGCTATTTTCTAAGTGAACTTCCCTTGGGAACACTGCCAGCATTGCTGCCCCTTTGTGTCTCCCAGACCAGCACGGACCTGGCAGAGCCCAGCTTGGCTTTTGGGAGCTGCTGCTCTGCCCAGGCTGGATGCAGAGCCCCTGCTCAGATGCAGCCTCAGAGCTCTGGGAGAGGCACAGCCAGAGGGAGGGACTGTCATTTCCAGGTGTGCCAGACCTGGAACGAGCACAACCCTGAGCAAGCACACTGGGAGCTCACACCTCCCTCAGGATCCGTTCTGGGGTGGAGAAGGGTGAACAACACCCACCCACCTGAACGTGACCTGTGAGGTTTCAGTTTGTTCCAAACATTCACAAATCAGTTTAAAAAACCAGTTTAAAGCTTAAGGCATTCCAGGCCCAGCTGCCCATCCCACTCAGTGAACCCAGTCTGAAGTGAGGGGAGGAGTGGGAAGCCTTGTGAGGCCAGGCTGAGCTCACAGAACTGGGGCACTGGGCTGGACTGGGAGCTGGGAGGGAGATTTTTATAAACTCTGCAATAAAATTCAGCCCTGTCACAGCTGACAGAGCTGATGTCCCTTATTCCTCCAAGGATGGGACAGTGCACCTGAAGTCCCACATCAGAGGTGGGAACAGGATGGAGGAACAACCCCTCCAGCCTCCCACCATGGAATTCTGTACCCTTCTCCTGCCCTGCCTGCCAGGGACACCAGAGAGAGCAGCAGCTCCTCTGAGACCTGCAGGTGGGAGCTGCAAGCAAAGCTCTTTCTGGAAACAAAGTTCTTTTCTCATTCAAGAATGAAGCAACTGCGGGGAAGGGTGGGAGGTGAAACCAAGAGCCAGCCAGTGACTGCTGTGGATCCTCCCCATGCTAAAGGCTTGAAGAGGAGATGATGCTCCCCAGAGCCTACAGAAATGTTTTCTCCTCCAGCTGGGAAGAAGTCAGCCAGCTCCCCTTGGCACAACACTGAGGGCTCCCAAGCTCCTCCTCTGGGCAAGCCCAGCCACGACGGACCTCCCCTTGGAGCAGGAGCAGAGTTCTCATGGCCCTGCTCTCCTGAAAAGCACAACCTCCTTCCTCTGAAAAGTGAGGAATTTCCACCTACCATTCTCAAGCTCTAACACACCCAAAGCAAGGAATTCCCACTGTCCTGGGGAATGTCTAAGCTCAGGACATGTCTTGGAAGTGGATCAGAGCAGCCAACAGCAGCGAGGGCAGTGAGCTGTGATCCTGCTGCAGCACAAACAGCAGCCACTGCACTTGGTGCTCCACGGCAGGGGAGGTCAGAAGCTTTTGCAATTCCTCCTTTCACAAGGTGCAAAGCTCCAAAGCAGGCAGGGCCTCAGGGCCTGTTCTCCAGCTGGCCGTGCTTGACGCGCCAGGCCCAGCCCACGCTGCAGTCGGGGGCCAGGGTGCACTGCAGCTCGATGCCAGAGTCAGGCACCTCCATGTTGTAGTGCACAGGCTGCCCCTCCTTGGTCACCAGGCTGAAGGCAGGCACGGGGATCTGGGGAGCAGAACACACAGAGCTCAGTGGCACTTCCAGTCCCCTCCATCACACCCGGCTTCCCAAGGCAGGAGCAGCTCCCAGGGAGGAGCTCGTGCTTGGCAGGAACATCCTGAGCTCCTCTCATAAGGAAACACCTCAGAACTGGACTGGGCAGTGCCCACCCTGCTGCCAAAGTGTGGAAACCCAGGGCACAGGGAATATTCCTCTGTCTGCTCTGGGGTGTCCTGACTCCCAGGGAGTCACAGACACCTTTTATGGAAAATCCTTTCCTTAGGATTTTTCTCCTGAGAAGCTGAGAGGCCTCAGGAACAAATGTAACCAATGGTTATCTGCTGCTGTGGAATGCAACAGGTGCATCTGTGATTGGTCTCATGTGGTTGTTTCTAATTAATGGCCAATCACAGCCCAGCTATTCAGACTGTCTCGGTCAGTCACAAGCCCTTGTTATCATTACTTTTCTATTCTTAGCCAGCCTTCTGATGAAATTCTTTCTTCTATTCTTTTAGTATAGTTTTAATATAATACATATCATAAAATAATAAATCAAGCCTTCTGAAACATGGGGTCAACATTCTCATCTCTTCCCTCATCCTGGGACCCCTGTGAACACCACCACATCAGGGCAGCACTGACTTTGACCCTCATTCAAGGAGAAAGTTTCCCAGACTTCAAGATAGACTGGAACCCACAAAAGTGTGAAATAGATTATAGAGAGCAGTGTAGGTGTATCACTTGGTGAGAAATTGAGGTTTCGGGATTTTTAGCGTGTGGTGGATGGAGGGCACAGGGTGTTGTCCTGGGTTTCTTCTTCATGCTTCTTCTTCCTCTTCTTCTTGGGTTTGGGTGGCATTTTGTAATTGGGCAGAAAAGTCCACTTTGGGATCAGTTATTGGGTTAAAAGGGAAAATAATCTGGGTGTCAGTTCTTAATTGGGTAGTTTAGTCTTAAAAGACCTTGTAACAAGAGATTGTTGGCCATTTTGT
Organism: Diglossa brunneiventris; assembly: GCA_019023105.1. NCBI lineage: Eukaryota > Metazoa > Chordata > Aves > Passeriformes > Thraupidae > Diglossa > Diglossa brunneiventris. Next base: position 1,834,324 of record CM032379.1, on the reverse strand, counting down.
GCCTTCTAATGAAAAGCTGCCAAACTCACAGAAGTGAGACTGTTTTACTGATAAGAAATAATAAACACCTGAATCCAAACATGAACCACTGTCTCAAGTGCCTTCAATCCAGACCCAGAGAAACCAACAACTGGTACTCCCACACCAAAGTGCCTCCCTGAGCTCTGGGCCATGGCTGAGGGGTCCTGAGCTGCCCATGTTTGGGCACCTGAGCTGCTCTGCAGATATTTTTCTTTGTGATGTCCACAAGAACAGAGTCTAGAGAGAACCAGCACCACTGGAACATTTTCTGGACTGGTGCAACATCTTTTAGAGATGATCCCATTTTACACTGAGATGAGTCACAGTCCCACAGACACTCCAGAGTTTCTTTCAGGAACAGCCAAAGCAGCCCACAGTGAGGTTCACAGGAGTGTGCCAACATCTCCAACAGAACAAGTTGGAAGCACCCCAGCCAAACAGAGCTCATTTCCCTAAGCTGATGCTACTGCTCATGACAAAAAAGCTATATATGATTCTTAAAGGAGAGGGAAAAGAATGTATAATTAAGGAGAAGGATTTTTTTAAGCTGCAGCACAGAATATCTAAATTCTAAGATCTAGATCCCTGTGGTCACTGACAATCGGAACTGGCTTACAATTCAAATTTGGTACTAGGTTTAGGCTGGATATTAGGGAAAATTTCTTCACTGCAAGAGTGGATAAGCATTGGAACAGGCTGCCCAGGGCAGTGCTGGAATCACCATCCCTGAAAAGGTTCAGAAAATGAGTAGATGTGGCACTTGGAAATCTGGTTTAGTGGGCCTGGTGAGATTTGGTCAAAGGTTGGACTCGATGATCTTGGAGGTCTTTTCCAACCTCAATGATTCTGTGATTCAGAAAACATCCTCTGGTACCACACTCACAACAGCAGCACTGAGGTTGTGCTTCTAAAGCTGTCCTAAGGTTTCCTGAACCACTCCTGGGTCTCTCTGGCATTCAGGGGTTATAAGGGCAGAAATCACTGCTCAAATGATGCACTGAACTCCAGTCTGTGTCTCACCTGGCTGCTTATCCCCGTGGCAATGTCTCCCACCTTTGTCCTGTGGAAATCTCTGATGTGCAAATTTTCTCCACTTAGCAACTGGATCTGGATTTTCACTCCTGGAATGCACAAGAGGTTCTTTAAGTTCTGCTGAGCCACAAGGACCTCATAACCCACAGCAAAACTGACTGACAAGGCACACACATGGGGAAAAGCTCATTTTTGTCATTAAGGATTTCATTTATGTAGGTCTTTTGCTGAGCATGGAGCTTGCTGCAGACAGCAATGACTCACAGAGCAGAGCTGCATTTAGCAAGAAAGCAGCTGAAGGGATGGATTAATTTGCACAATATGCCCTCAAAATTCTGGGTGGATATTTGTGGTTATAAAACATTCCTTGCACATGGAAGCTGCCTGAACCAGGGCACACAGGCTCTGTGTGTGCTCAGAAACTTCCCTGGATTTTACTGCACAGACAGACCCATCTGTGACTGGGGCAGACTGGGCCTCCTCACAAACCATCTTTAGGTGGATCTGTGCTGGCACAGCAACTGAAGGACAAAAAGGAGTTCCAAAACTCCATATCCAGCTTGTCTATATAGTGAGAAAGTGATTTCTGGCCATTTCTCCCTGCTGTGGGAGGCAGACCCACCGTTGAAGCAGCTGGGGGTGTCTGTGTGCCGGCTGCGGCTCAGCAGGTTGTTCCAGCTGCAGCTCTGCCCCTCTGCCTGGCTGTTCCAGGAATGGATCCCAGAGCTCATGGTGTCCCTCAAACTGTGAGAAGCCTTCATGGAGTTCTGCAAGAATAAGCACAAGTTTGTCTAAGGTTGTGAAAGAAAATGAGCTGCAGGAGATGAGCATTGAAATAAGGTCAGGAGGAAAAAGGTTGAAATCAAGGCACAGTTGATTTAAGGCTGGGCCTTAGTCAACATTTATGTGCCACCTGGGATTGCAGTGCAACAGATATTATAGATATTATCAGATATTCCTAATAGTTAAATCAATAATGAGCCGAAAAGCTGGGTGAGAAAAGAGGGGTTGTACTGACTGGCAGGAGAATTAAACATCAGTTAAAATATTTGTCACTTACTGACATTAGAAACACCCAGGAAAAACAATTCAGTGTACAAAACCAACCATAGGCCCTACACTGCTGCACTGTTGGGAAGGGGCTGTACTGTCCCAGTCAATCTGACACCAGCACAGAGGTCTGAACCAGTCAAAACCAAGTTACAGGTATGGTGTAGGTGTTAGTGGGAAAAACCAAGCAGAGTCAGATCCCACACTGCACACTGTGTGTGTCAACAGCTGAGCTGTGCAGAACTCCCTCAGTCCTCCTCAAAAAGCACTGGAAGACTGAGAAGATAGACAGAAATAGGACACAAAGCTGCTCCAAATCAGAACTGACTCCTGCACAAATTGGGGACTCAATGACTTTGAAAAGTGTAATTGAAGGGCTTTTGTCCTTCCCTGGTCCAACAAGGCCTGTTCAGTGTTCCTCACTGCTATTCCCCACCTTAGGAACACCAGAAAGAGCAAACCAATCTAATTGAAATGTGTAAATAACCAGGACTATGTATTCATTACTATCAATGGGTTAAAAGAAGTTCATGGAGAATAGATCTGGGAATGAATATCCAAGATTTGGGTCTCTGTTTTCCTGTCCTACTCTCCTGGTCTTTCCCTAAACCTCTCACTGGTGGCCATGGCCAGGAGGAAGACCCTGCACAGCTGCTTGGTGCAGCTCCTACTTCCATCACTGCTTCCCCAGCTCCTTCCCCTGCACAGGCAGGGTTGAGGCTGCTGAGATTTTCTGTATCCACACTCTTGAAGCTTCTGGTGAGGATACAGCACAGGAGAGCCTCTGGAGGACAGGGTCCATGCTGGACAGGGAACCAAAGCACAGCCACAACCCTCAACACCCCACTGGGCATGAGGAAAACTTTCTTCCCAGCAAACTGGGTGTCAAAAAGCAGCAGCAAAGGTGAAAAATTCCAGATTTTCATTGGTCACAGCTCCAGTTTTGCCAAGGGGGCCAGCCAGCCACCCCCACCCATCCCCACTCACCTTCTCACTGGCATCTGACACAAAGGGGCTGTCAATGCTGAGGCATGAAAGCATTTGCTCTTGCTCTTCCAGAGAGTAAGGCTGGGAAAGGCTGTTCAGAAACAGTTCTGCAGCAAAAGGAAGAGAAGGGAGACATTTCCAGTGTTTCAGGGAGACATTTCCAGTGTTTCAGGGAGACATTTCCAGTGTTTCCCTCCATGCCTCCCTGCTAATCACAGCTCTGCAATTAATACCCAAAGCTTCTTCAGCAATATTTAATGAGCATTCATATTGGTGCCAGCAAAGCCCAATACACAACTCTGCCATGCAGAGGCCACAGGATACTGTGACACAGGGAAACTGAGCCAAGAGGGGATGGATTGTGCAACAACATGCAAAATAGCACCCCAAATTTACCAGTTCTTGCCTTTATGTCTCCTGTGAGATCACTTTAGATCACTCCATATTATAAGGGAAAAGTCAAACTCATGTACTCAGCTCTCACAAGCATCTGGAGGTTTGTACTCCCTTATCTGGATACAAGTACTTACAAACACTGCAAATATTCCTGATAATATCCAGATATCCCATACATAACCAGCTCTTACAATGCTGCTGAGACCCAAAGCCATTTGAGAAAGAAGCTGCCCATCAGCAAGCCCTAAAATTCCCCAGTTTTCTGATACAGTTACAATTCAAACCATTCTCTTCCTCATTTCTTTCAATTCACTCAAAAAGACTAGAAAATATGGGAGAAAAAGGAAGTGAAATGTAGAGTTATACTGGGCCAATGGAACTGGACAAATCACTGATTTCCACACTGAATTTACTGCTGGTTTTCAAACTCTGGTTTGCTGTTGTAACCAAATTCCTTGGCTGATGGCTGTAGGTTTTCCAATGCTCAGAACTAAACAGCTGCAGGCTGATTTTAACTGCACTGCTTTGTTTGACATCTGCCATTCCTTTCTTTTTATCCTGGCTTACCTCAATTAACAAAAAAAAAAAAAAAAAGTTTGAACCTAAAATTACAGATGAAATTGGAATTCTGACACTGTTTACACAGTGCAAACAAGCACAAGTCTGAAACAGGCTGCTTTCCAAGAGGCTCCTGCACCTCTCTCAGAAGGTTCCCCCTGTTCAGAAGGAAGGAAATTCTGTTCACTCCCTTTGTGGCACATTTAATTGGTTAAGAACTATTAGATTTGGTAGTTTGAAGGAAGGTTGAGCAATTTGTGTAACGAGAAAGGAACTATGAGCAAAATGGCATCCAAGCTGAAAACCCAAAAATAACTGTCCACAAGCCAAGAGAAAGCAGCTGTATTTTTATCCTGCTCTCAAGCAAAAAGAGCTGAATTCCTCCCCCAGCCCAGTGCTCACCAATTTCCAGCTGCTGAAGTTCTTGCTCTGAAATGGTTGTAGCTCTTTCCACGTGGCTGCAGCTCTTCAGGGGCAGAGGAGTTGAGGAGAGGGGTGGGGGATCACAGGTCTCAGGTAACTCCTTGCCCTCATTCCAGTGGGGTCCCTCAACCTCCTCTGTTTGCTCCAGAGATGGAGGTGGTAGGAGTGGGCTGCCACAGGAAACTTTGACTGACAGTTTTGGGTCAGAACCAATCTCAGAAACCGGGCTCACTGTGGGGGACAGGGATGTCTGTGCACTGTTTTCTTTGTTCAAAGAGAAATGTCTGGGCTCTCTGTATTCACCTTTCCAAGGGCTTCTCACACCTCCCACTACAAAAAAAAAAAAAAAAAAAAAAAAAAAGAAGATAAACATTATCAAATAAAGCAATAAAAGAGGTAAAATTTTCCTTGGCTGTAAGAATTTTTTGAAGTGTATTTGCTGTAAAATGCCCAGCTTCTTCAAAAGATAAAACCAGATCACCTCCACAAATTCCTGCTGTATGACAGAACCACTCAGCAGGATTAAGTTGAAATAAATTAGTGATGTGTCAGGGGCAAGACTGAACCACAAGTATGAGTTACAGCTAAGGATGCAATAAACCCTGCTTGCAGTTGTGCTGCACAAAGGGCTCTCCTGGTGCAGCTGATGCTTCAGCTGACAGGAGCCCTCAACAAACCCACAGAGAGCTCCCCTCCTTCAGCAGAGAAGGAAGAAGAGCATGTGACAGCACACAGGAAATTATAATTATTTGGGTGACAAACACTCAGCTGCAGGCAGAAGCCATCAACCCAAAATATGCATCAAGGCTGTGAAAATGATACACTGGACAATAAAACAGACTGGCCCTTCCAAAAGGAACAGCACCAGCAGCTCTCTCAGTGGGAATACAAAGGTTCAGCTGCATCAGTTACATCAGGACATTTCTACCTTCCTCGAGTGCCACGCTGGTTTTAGTTTTGAGCTCTGATGCAGATGCCCTCTGCAGAGGCTCCTTCTCCAGCCCCAGCTTAATAATCTCAGCAGTGAGAGGGTTGCAGGAAGGTGGAATTTCCCTCAGAGGAGGCGGCTCTTTAGCGATCTGTGTAACAAACAGGAAGTGAAAGAGGTTAGACCAGAGAGGCTTAATTTGATTTCAGGAAGGTTCTTCCCACCCTGACAGCATTTCCAACTGAAATGAAAGCATTAAGTGAGAGCTGAACAGTAATTTTATTACAGCTGAATGGCTCAAAAGTCACACCCAAGTTATGAGCAGGGCATGGAAGAACAGCCCAAGCAGAGCAAGCACAGGGAATGCTCAGCTCCCAGAGCAAGGTTGGTATCCTGTCATGTAAGAGCCTAAAAGAGAGATGCAGCACTCCAGGTGGCTCTCCAAAATGCAGTTTATTCCATCCAGGACGTTCCAGCAGTCTGGGTGACAGAGCTGTGCCTACAGCTGTCAGCTCCAGCTGCAGGCAGGCCTGGAGACCCTTTGGTTTTGGTTACAATGCATTATAGACTTTTCTTTTGTTACAATGCATTCTATACTTTGCTGAGCATCTAAATACAGTAGAACCAATCTATACCTTAACTTTTATCTATAGCCTATCATAACTACTGTAATTACCATATTCATGTTACTGTTCTCCAATCACTAACAGTCAGTACATTACAGTTTAAGCCTGAAGTTGTTTTTCAGTTTTCTTGCAGTGGAAAATTTTGAAACCTTTTTTCTACTTGTTTGCCTGTGCTATCTTCCTGCTTGGTAAAAACATCTTCTTGTTTGAGGTGGGTTTATCCTTTGCTCTAAGTCATAAAAACCCCTTCTAACTAACATAACCAAGAAGGCAAAGGGTATCCAGTAAGACTGGCTCAGCAATTCTTTTCTTCTCTATCAAAACTTACTTCCATCTCTATTCCTTCATCAGACTCTACATTTAAAAATCTTTCTGCTAAGCATCTGTGAGACTTTCTTGTCAAACTTTCATCCTTTCCAACACTGTCAGATGCCCAGCTGGCTCCCAGCCATCCACCTCCAGGTGAGTGCTGCCTGGCCAGCAGTAACAAGCTCTGGCAGCTCACCTGCACAGAGGCTGGGTCACTCACCTGCAGGCAGAGAGGGTGGTTGTAGTACTGGGTCCAGGGGTGGCAGCCATTGAGCATGTGCAGCATCATGCAGCAGCTGCTCCACACGTCCACCTTGGAGTCACAGCGCTTCCCCATCACCACCTCGGGGGCCATGTGGGTCTCTGTGCCAGGCACGTAGTTCCCTAAAACCAGCCAGGAGAAAACTCACTGTATGCAGGCAAGAGAACTGCTCCAGTGCCACTGGGAGGAGGCCTAAGGCAGAATCCCTCTCTTTTCAGCTAAAGTGAGACATGTCAGCTTTGTAGGATGGAGTGGTTTTGGTGGGAAGGGACCTCAAAGTTCATTCAGTGCCAGCCCCTGACATGGGCAGAACACCTTCCACTGTCCCAGGGGGCTCCAAGCCCTGTCCAGCCTGGCCTTGGGCACTGCCAGGGATCCAGGGGCAGCCCCAGCAGCTCTGGGCACCCTGTGCCAGGGCCTGCCCACCCTCCCAGGGAAGAATTCCTTCCCAATATCCCATCTGACCCTGCCCTCTGGCAGTGGGAAGCCATTCCTCTTGCCCTGTCCTTCCAGGCCATTGTCCCAAGTCCCTCTCCAGCTCCCTTGGAACTCCTTTAGGCACTGGAAGGGGCTCTGAGGTCTCCTCTGAGCCTTCTCTTCTCCAGGATGAACAATCTGAGCTCTCCCAGCTTTTCTCCACAGTGGAAAGGCTCCACCTTAACCCAAAAAGCAGCACTGTGTGTTCTCAGAAGCTGTTCCCCCTCAGACCCATCCCTTATACACAGAATAGGAATTAGACTTCCCTTGTAAGCAAATCTGGGAGGCAAAACATCAGCTTGACTTCAGAAAACATACCCTTCTCTTTCAACAGTTGCATGAAAAAGCATGGTTAAACTTAATTGCCAAAAAAAAGGAATTTTCTTTAGTGGAGATCAGGACTCTTTCCCACTATTCAGTGAGTTTACACAGAAAGTTTGAGTAGGATTTTAAAGTTTCAGTGTGGTTTCTTGCAGGGACAAAACACTGAATGCAGCATGCTGACAATCTTACAAAAACCTTCTAGCCTGGGAGATAAGGACCATCACCTCTCAAATTTCAGGTCATTTTGGCTGTCAGTGGGATGCCTCATAGTAATACCAATAAATGAGACACCCTGAGCAGCTGCTTGCAAATCAGCCACATGTAAATGTTCATGAGAGAGGTTGAGTCAGAAGGGCAATTCCTCAGAAGAGCAGCAGCAAAACCTCACCTGTGACCAAGCACTTTCCCAGCCCATCTGGGTGCAGGTGAGCAGAGTGGCCAAAGTCACACAGGAGGGCCCTGCTCCCATCAGCTGACAGCAGCACGTTCTCAGCTGCCAAGAGAGGGTTCCATTAGTCTCCTCTGCATCAGGAGATGAGAAAAACACTCAAAAGCACACACAACTACAATTTTCTAAGCCCAAAGGATTTATTTCTCCTGTCACTGTCTTGAGCAAGTACAGAGCTGTAATTATCTCTTATAAACTACCAATTACCTGCCCTGGAGATTTTTGTAGCCCAGTGGTGAGCCAGCCTGGGCAAGCAGCTTGGCAGACCCATGAGGTGACAAGAAGAGGTGACAAATATGATATTCCCAGTAGTCTAGAACAAGGGAAACTCTAATTTCAAACATAGATCTGAAAATCTAGTTAGTAGATCCCAAAACTTTAGTAAGTAATCCCATAATTTAATCTCCAAGCAGTTTGCCTCTTCTAAGAAAAGGGATGAACAAGGTACTTCAAACACTTTCCTACCTTTGACATCTCCATGGAGAATGTTTTGAGCATGAAGATTCTCCAGACCCTCTAACACCTGGCCCAGGTAGCTGAGGGCTCTGTCCTCTGGCAGGCAGCCACTCTGTTTGATGAGCTGCCCTAATGAGCCACCTAGGAAGGAATCCAGGGAGTCCATGTTATCTTAGGCTTAAATTCTCCCCAGCATCATTAGCATTCCTGGTGGTTTCCATTGAAAAAATGAGATTTTCCAGGTCTGACAGCACTTATCTTCCACACATGGCTCTGTTCCTTTTGTTTATACCCAGAGTTTTTGCTGCCCACAAAACCAGGTCTTATTCATATGGTTTTTTTTGCTTAGAGTCAGTTTAACAGTGTTGCTTTGGAGCAAAAGCAAGTGCTCTGTGATCAGAACAGGCATTTCTAGGTGTTACTGACCACCACTCATTCTTCACAGCCTGTTTGCCATGGTTCTGGCCAGAAAAAGAGCACCAGGCAATGGAATCATCGAGGTTTGCTTACACAGCCAGGGCAACGAGCCCCACTGGTGTCCTGCAAACCACCAGGAATACAAACCCCAGCTGTGTTTTACTGTGAAAAAGAGACTGGAATAAGGCAGGACTGGGAATCATTCCCCCCACAGCAAGCCCACTGCAGGGTTTACACACACCCATCCCAACCCACTGGGTTCCCATGGTTCACAGCCTGTTTTCCATGGTTCTGGCCAGAAAAAGAGCACCAGGCAATGGAATCATTGAAGTTTGCTTAGACAGCCAGGGCAACGAGGCCCACTGGTGTCCTGCAAACCACCAGGAAGCAAAAACCAGCTCCAATGTGTGAAAGAGACACCTTGAACTGGAATAAGGCAGGACTGGGAATCCTTCCCCCCACTGCAGGTTTTACACACACCCATCCCAACCCACTGGGGAATTCACACCACGAATATCCTGGATGCATTGAGGAACTAACAGATTCATATTTGGGCAGGAGGAAAAGGAGGTCAATGTGCACTGGGCACTGCCATGGTGCCCTGCTCACCCTCCATGAGCTTCATGAAGATGGTGACCCAAGGACCCTCCTTGACAGCACCGTACAGGGGCACCACGCTGGGGCTGCTCACGGCCGCGCACGTCGTCAGCTCCTCGGCACGGAAATGTTCCACCTGCACCTGCAGCAACAGGGAAAACTGAGCCATCCTGGGGTGGATCCTCACTCAACTGTCCCTCTCTGGTGGCTGTGGGACAGCAGAGATGGGTTAACTGGGCTTGATGGTCTTTTCCAAACTTAATTCTGTGATCTTCCCGAATAGAACTCGGGGAGCGCAGCAAGAAGTGGGAACGATCGGGATGATGAACCCTCAATGTTCAAGGGAAGTGAAAATTCATCACAAGAGATGCCAGCTTGCAATAACTCCAGATTACAGGTAGGAAGGTAATTTCTGTCACAGTAAAAAGATAATTTTGACAACTGAGGGGAAAAAAACCCTGGGGATGGTGCAAAACATGGCAAAAATTCAAGTCCCCCAAAACAGGGGTATTTTGTATTCCCCCAAAGGAGAGAATACAAAATATGTCCACAAGCAGTGATCTGCATGATCACCTTGTTAGGTGGTGCTCATCCTGCAAATGGTTAAAGAAAAACTTTATTCAATAAGTTCAGCCAAACTAAATAAAACAAGAATTTGCTGAAGTCCAGAAGGAAAACATGAGTCATGAAGATTCTGGTGGGAAAAAGATGCATCATGTTTCTTCTCTGTCAGCAATCCAGCTATAGCTGGTTTTCTTTCATCTCAAGAATTTGGAGAGCAGGTGCTTCCAGCACCAAGTCTGGTGAAAGAAGGTGAGGTAGTGGCCTCCTGTCACAGGGAGGCAGCAGGAACTGCAGACAGTTATTCATGGAACATTAAATAGAGCATAGAAAAGTGTCCAATTTGCATGTTAGAACTCTGCTTTCAGAGTGTGATCAAAGAAGATGCATTTCTGATATAAAGAAGCATCATTTATCCTTCAGTAATTAGGTGGGGGGGAAATGACATTTTGAAAGACTTCAGCTTCTCCTACTTTCATGTTTCCCTTTTCAGCACAACCATCTTCCTTCCTGAAAATACACCCCACGAGGAACAGCTATTTCTCCCAAGACTGTGGATTTGCCAAATGGATAATACATTTAAATAGCTACACACTGACAGGAAACAATCTGGTTGTGTCACCACAAGATTTCACACCTGAACTGTGAGGATGCAGAACAGGAATTAATTTTCTACATGCTTGAGAGATGTTTGTTTCTATAGCTGACGACTGAATGGTTATGAAAGGGTTAAATAAATACACATCCTGCCTTGTCTTGCCTCTTACATCTGTCCACAGGGAGCACAGCAAGCTGGGCCCAGTGTAAATGGGGGGAAAGTGAACATTTTAAACTGGAAAATGAAAGTTACGGTTCTTTTTGCACATAATATTTTTGTACTCAAGGCAAACACTTCCCACACAAAGTTTTCTAGTGAAGTAATGTGAGAAACATCAGTTCACAGGGGTGATGAAAGTATTCAAGTGTAAGTTCAAATAAAATAGTTTACATTTTCCTCATCTCCTTGCATTATCCCTCTGTCTGCACCCGAGGCCCCCACAGCAGCCCACAAATCAATGCCCTGACCCAAGTTATCTTCCACACACTTCCTACATCATGAGACAATGGCATACCCTGGAGTGGAACAGATTATAGTGCCAGCTTCTGGAAAAACACACATCCTTTGCTGCATCTGGAGCAGCATCACCTCAGAACAATGTGCCAGCACTGCAGCTGACACTCAGGAGATGAAAGCTCTGTTTTCAGATCCTACTGACTGCCTTGGGTTTTTCCTACTTTATTCCTTTTTCAACAAGGAAATAAATACCTGCCATGTAACCACTTACACCAGACATGGTTTGAGATAAGAATAGTCAGATAACAGACAACTCATGTAGTAAACTCCATGGACTTAGGGAAAGCACCATGGAGAATTGAATAATAGGAATGCTGAGACAGCAACATAAGTTCCTGTCTCCCTGACCCCCACCCCAAAGCTTATCTATGTAACCCTATAGGCTATGTTACTCTAACCCTTACTATTGGTCAAATCTGGATCCCCCCTAAACATATAAATGGGGCATATTTTAGCCCATTTGGCAGAAGAAGAGCTGGCCCGGGACCCTTCGCAGATCCCTCAATAAAACCATGGCTGTGGAGCCCAGGACGCCTCCTTCTCCTCTCTCTGTCTGCTGCAGCCTCAGCCAGGAACACCCCCACCTAGCAGGCAAGAGCTGAAACCCTAAGAGAGCTTGCAATCACTATAGAGCTGCTAATCACCATGCTTGCTAGAGGGTAGCCCCGTGGCATTGGCCCCGAGCTAGCCTGGCCCTCGGGCACCCTGTCCCCTGAGACTGGACTCCCGAGCTATCCAGCACTGCTTGAGAATAAAGCCAGAACAGAGGCTTTATTAAACCCACGCAGCTGCTGCTCCCCTGCAGTCACTCACAATCATTCAGACAGCTCTACTCTTGCCTCAGCACCCAGAATCCCTTTCAGCACACTTTAAAGCCAAATGAGCTTATTTCTGGCTGCTGATCTTGGCCCCTGTGCACATACAGGTCCTCCACCTGCTTCTCTGTCTGCCATTCCCCTGAAGTTTTTCCTTGGACACAACAGCAGCACTTCACTGTGACTGTACAAGGCCCTAAAGAGGGAAGAGATTTCTCTCCATGTGCTGTCTTGTGTCCTTCTCTCACATAGAATTACCTTTTTGGCAGCACACTGGAATCCTGTCTGCTTGTCCTCTATCTTGTACACCTCCCCAAAAGAGCCAATGCCCAAGGAACCGTGGCACTTGGTCCAGTGAACCTCCTCTCGGTACTCGTAATCCACCGGCTTCAGCTTCTGGAAGCCCAAACAGAAAACAAAATGAAACAACAAAAGAGACATTTAAATGGTGAGCTGCATGGAGATCAACATTCTCAGAAGAAGCACAAGGACAGATAACACTTCTCCAGAAATCTCAGTACAAGATTACTTCTGTCACAGGCTTGAGATGAAACCATACAGGATGAACCTGCTTGATTTCTGTGGGCTCTGTTGGATCTAACTGAGTGCACCCCACTGCTGTAAAGAAAGGCCACCAGGATTTGGATGGCTTTGGAGCTCTGTGTTCCTCCCTTCTCACGCAGGACATAACTACAAAGCTGAATCCCACAACTCACCCAGATTCCCATGACTAAATGCTTTTCTGTCACTGTGGAAGCTTTTCTGCAGTCAGTAGATGGAGACTGTGCCTTAGGTGTCAGTGTGAACACATTCAGGCAGGTAAGGGACACCTTGAGCTCCACAGACCATACTGACAGGGTCATATTGACCCCAGGGAAATCCTCCAGGAGGACTTTAAGGTGTTGAGAGAAAACTGAATTGAGAAGTGAATCATGTCCCTAGGGTTTGAATGCATTTCTGTGCCCAGGCCCTGTGGGACACTGCAGGAGCTGCTGGTCCCAGCAGAGGCACAGCCTGGCCTCCTGCACCTCCCCTTCTACTCAGCCCTGGTTTCTGTCACACTCCAGCTCCTCCAGAGCAAACAAATATCACAGAGCCAATAAATATTGCAGCCTGGCTGAACAGACCAGGCTCTTCCCCAGCAAACAGAGGACATGGTTGAAGACTGACTAAGCACAGAACCACTGCTCAGAGCCAGGCCTGCATGTCTGGTGATTGAACACAGCATGGAGCCAGCAGTCTGAGACAGACAGGGCTTTAATTCCTGCAGAAAACAACCCTGCATCATTATCTGGCAGCTCCAATCAGATCCAGAACCATTCAGAAATCACAGTTTTAGAAGCAGATTATAGATGATGCAGATTATCCCTCTCCCAAAGCCCAGGAGAAACTCAGCCTCCCACACCCCAGAGTGGCTCAGATCACCTCGTTCAGCAGCACGCCTTCATTTTCACTTGCTTCATGGAATTGTTCCTTCAGCTCCAGCCCACCTCCTCTCCACGTCTTGGCCAGGCTGGCTAAATTTTGTGGTTCACCAAAACTCACACTCCCCTTCAAGGCATCTACCAAATACTCTTCCACAGAAAGCTTGTCAGAACTGGTTTGCACGGACTGGTTGATGCATTTGGTGAAATTATATTCTAAGTTTAGGCCAGATAAGTGACTGTCTTGATAGTTGAGGTGACCATGGAAGTATGTGTCCAGAGCATTCTGCTTCATGGCACGGAGAGGATTGTCCATGTGTGGGAAATGGGGTGGAAGGATGTTGTAGGGGAAAGGATGGAGAGTCTCAGGCTGGGGAACAGTGTCCCTCTGTTTCCAAACATGATTAAGGCACTGAATAGGGCTGATCAACTTGTGCAGCTCAGTTTTGTACTGGCTCCTTGGGGAATGGCGTTTGCCCACAGACAAAGGGGCATGGGCAGGCTTCTCAAAAGGCAGTGGATCATAGCCCAAGTCCTTGTTAAATTCAGGAATCCAAAAACTGTTTCTGTAAAGAGTACTTTGGTGGGATTCATCCTCCTAGAAAACAAAACCAAACAGCTGAGCAGGAACCTCAGTATAGCCACCAAAATTCACCCAAGAGCTGTTAGGAGTTTGCAGGGACAGTACAAAAGGAAGGTGGAAGATTCTCACCTGGACAGGAATTGGGGTGCAGCTCTCCTGTTCTGGAGTTCTTGGACTTCTCCTGCCAGCAGCCACAGGTTGTCCCTTCAGCTTGGATCTTTTCTTGTGCCTTTTCTTCCTGGCCCTGCCCCGGTGCCTCCCTCTCCAGGTGGGTGCCATCCTGCCCTCTGTGGCGTGGGCCACATTGTTGGGGATGTGATCGAGGCTGTCCGAGCGGCTGCTGGAAGGCAGAGCACAGCAGGGCTCTGAGATGGGACAGCTCACAGGGCACCTCCAACCCACAGAGGGAAAATTAGCAACTCTGCTAACTCAACAGAGAGCTAAAACACAATTTCTTGACTTCTAGTAGGAGTAAGTTGAAGGTCAAGGCCCAGCAGCACCTCTGGCTTTGTATAAAAGAAATGTTGGGGTGTGGGGGCAAAACATTAAAGTGACCCAGGGTTTACAAATTCTGGAAGAACAAGGCTGGAATGTACAGTCACAGAATGGTTTGGGTTGGAAGGGACCTTAAAACCCACCCAGTGCCACCCCTGCCATGGCAGGGACACCTTCCACTGTCCCAGGGGGCTCCAAGCCCCATCCAGCCTGGCCTTGGACACTGCCAGGGATCCAGGGGCAGCCAGAGCTGCTCTGGGCACCCTGTGCCAGGGCCTGCCCACCCTCACAGGGCACAATTCCTTCCCAGTATCCCATCTAACCCTGCCCTCTGGCATGGGGAAGCCATTCCTCTTGTCCTGTCACTGCAAGTCCTTCTCCAGCTTTCTTTTATGTCTCTTTTTGAACATAGTAGAGGGGAAAGCACTGCATGTGTCCAAGCTGCTCTGAGACTGTTTGTGGTTGATTTCTAGTGAACACAGAGATGATGGATAAATGCAGTCTATTTTAAAAATTATTAAAATTAATAAATGTTTTCATAATATCAATGCCTGCTCTAATTTGAAGGAAAAGAGTTTTTCACAGAGAAGAGGGATGACTAAGAGCACACAAATAAAACAGCTTCAAAAAGCCAAAATGTGCTGGCTTGTAAAGCCCAAAACTACAACATGATTTCTAAGAATGTGTACAGATACACACAACACTCCAGCTGGGGTCTGCACAAAGAGATGAACTCTCAAGAGGGATATTTGCCTGCAGTTACTCAGGGTCAGAAAGAAAAAGTCCCTAAGGTTCTTTTCAACTCAAAGCATTCTGTGATTCTATGATTCCATACCAATCATAGCAGTTAGATTTTTAAAATTAAGCTCCAAGAGAAAACAAGATTTTTGATCTTCAAATGAAGCAATTGTTCCATTGACTCAGAGCAGTTCTGATACATTTCTCTGCCTTTACTGATCAGTGATGTAGGGCACAGGCACTCTCTCCATCTTTTCCTGGTGTTTTAGTGCTAAGAGATGCCATAAGTAGAGTTCTGGCTGATGGCATCTGCACAGTGCCTTGAGCCTGAATACAGAGCTGGTGTGCATCCCACAAAACCCCAGATCCCACATAAAACCCCTCAGAAATGGGTCACTTTGCACTTCTTCAGATGGTCCATAGGACCACATCCTAAAGCCACTGGGCAGTGTCAAACCTCACACCCCACAAGGTGTCTGAAGCCACCAGCAAACAGGCAGCACCTGATTGTGTACCCCAGTCACCCATTTCAGGGTGCTGGGGCTGCTGACAGGGCTCCAGTGTGTAAGAAAGCTCCAGGATGAGCCCCAACAGGAAGATATTCTTCATGAAGAGCAAGCAGCTCACTCCCAGCTGACTCCAGAAAAGCAATTCCCAGGCCTGCACTTGTCCATCACAAGTGTCACTGTCCCTTTTACCACTTCCAGCTTCTCTGTTCACAACTTCTGTTGTTGATGCTGTCATTAAGCAAAGGTTCTCTCATCCCCTTTTATCCTTCCAAGAAATTAAGCTGTTCCCTTTTCTGAGGGCTCCTTCTAGCAGCAGCCCAGGTTTCACACAGCTTTTCAGCAGATGGTGTAACAGTTTCAAAAGCATCGACACAGTTCAGTTAAAAAAGACTGAAAATTTCTCCTTGGATCCTTCTACATCAAGCCTATGAACTTTAAAAAAACCAGTCATTTCAAAACAAATTTGACCATCCAGAAACAGCCAGAAGGCTACAAGGGCAGGAAATCTGCAGGCATTGCCAATAAGGCAAGGTGTTTCAATGGTTTGTGCCTAAATCTGTATTTTTTCCTGATAGGAAGATGTTTTGGGAAAGACACATTCTTACCAGGCCTCAGACTGAAGAGCTAATTCCAACAGGAGTGCTTTTGGAAAAATATTTTAAGTGCAGAGAGCCAGGGTGATTTGGAACAAGAACAAGTCAGAAAACAGCAGTGAAGAGGGGTGTTTGTGTTAAGAGGTCTCTCACCTGTAACGTTTACTGTGGGCAATAAAGGATCTCTCTGATAAAGTGGGGCTGAACTCCTGACTGTTTTCACCTGTGGGGAAAAAAAACACAGGATCATCACTTGTCTTAAACCAGGCAAAGTCTCTCCTAGTAACAACTGGACTTAAACAGCTTTACCAGTGTGCTAATGAGTGATCCAGACAATCAGTGCACAGTCATGTCACACCACCCACACTGCATTCTTCCTCCCCCACAATTAGGAGGCTTCCCAGCTATCTCCTGATTCCCCAGCTCTCTCCCAGATGAGCTTTACTTTGGTTTCCTCCTCTTTATCCCCTCTTTTAAACCCCTTTCAGAAGTCAGCTAAGAACAGGTGCTCCACAGGACACAGATCTGGTTGAGGTGCACAGGCTGGTCTGTTATTTATGCTTTATTCAGTGGATGCTGCCACATTATTAGGAGATTTCATGAGCTTCCTAAATAGAGTCTGGGATGTGTCATCAGCTCCACCCTACTTGGGATTACAAATAGATGTGGCCTCAGCTCTCCAGGAGTGCCAAGGGAGTGAAATCTCATCCCTCTCTGCACATTCCTTCTTCTCAATGAAGCACAGCCCACCCTGCTACTCACATTCTGCTTGGGCAATAATAGAAATTGATGCACAGCCTCCTTCTGTTTCTTCTTTTGCTGTTCCTCTGGTGATTACATCATTCAGGATTTTCCACTGACTGTGAAAGATGGCCTTCTTTGAATCTTCTACTTTGCAAACACTGCTCTGCTTTTCACTCACTGTCTCCTTCAGCCCCTCAGCAGCTGTGAGCTCCTTTTTATGTTTGACTGCTGGATCAGGAGCTCCCTGGCATGCAATTCCCATCACGGCCATTTCCCAGCTTCAGGGAGACACTGAGCAAGAACAGAAAAACAAAACACTTGTCAAAATCCTTCACAGACAGAAGCAGCTTCAAGTTCATGAGAAACAGGAGGCTCCTGGAGGTATCAAAATTAATAAATAATTCAAATCAAGGTGCTGACCATGTTCTGAGCTGGAGAAGAACCCTGGAGTATCAGTCCTCGATTTCTGACTTGGACCACTGAAGATCTGAATAGTCAACATTCTCAGGACTGAAAGTATGCAATCACACAGGTTTCAGAGAAATTTAATTCTTGGTATATCCCAGGAAAAGGGAAGATATGAAAGTTCTCCTAGAGTGCACCTGGGGGGAATGACACTGTGCTCTCACTCCACATGAATGGCCATAAACCCAGCTAATTCCTTTTTTCCCTGTGCTCAGTCATCCTCAAAGCCATTCCTCATCCTCCCTCAAAGAAGCCAGGCTGAAAGATGCCAAAAGTAGAGTTCTGAGCTGGAGAAGAACCCTGGACTACCAGTCCTACATTTCTGACTTGGATCACTGAAGATCTGAATATTCAACATTCTCATGACTGAAAGTATGCAATCACACAGGTTTTAGAGAAATTTAATTCTTGGTATATTCCCTTAAATATAAACAGTGAAACCAAGGAGAAGGAGCAGCTCCCATATCACTAAACAGGAAGAATGTTCATCCCCAGGAAAAGGGAAGATATGAAAGTTCTCCTAGAGTGCACCTGGGGGGAATGACACTGTGCTCTCACACCACAGGAATGGCCATAAACCCAGCTAATTCCTTTTTTCCCTGTGCTCAGTCATCCTCAAAGCCATTCCTCATCCTCCCTCAAAGAAGCCAGGCTCAACAGCCAACCTGCCCATCCACAGATCCTCCCTCACTCCCTCCTTCCTCTACATCACCACCAACTTCTGCAATCCTTGCTCAAGCCCATCAGAAGTGGAGCTCTTACAGAGTCAGGATCCATGGAAGTTGGTGTTGGATAGAGGACAGTGATGATGCTGGAACAGAGCCCTTTTCCTGAGAGCTGGGGAGGGGATCAGCACAGACTGAATGACAGGAACACAAATGGAGCCCAAACAAGTCCCAGCACAGGGGAAGGTGGAAGAGAGCTGGGGATGGAAAGGGGGAATCATAAACCAGCATGGAAGCAAAGCACGGAGGGACAGGATGGGGATACCCAGGGGTGAAAATCAGCAATGTGGAGAGTGAGGAGTTCCCTACAGCACGAGCCCCTGGGGAATACAGCCTTGGTGTAGCCCCTGATCCCCTCATTTTGGATTCTGGAGAAGTTAAACCAGCTACTTCCTTATAAACCAGAATGTGCTCTGTTGCCCCTTTAGTGCAGAGACCCCTTCCTTGTGCCAGTGTAAAACCTTAAAATGAACATTTCCACCCTTAAACCACCCATAGAAATTCAGAAACCTTGGGCAATGTATATGGATGTTAAGTGGCACAAACCCAGGATAGGACAAGGAGGGACATTTTAACAGAGGCCAGAAAATCAGATATCAGCACCAGTACAGGAGCACACCTTGAGGCTCATCAGCTTCAATCTGCACAAATCTTTCTCTTCTCTCCTCTTTTTCCTTTCCTTTCCTTTCCTTTCCTTTCCTTTCCTTTCCTTTCCTTTCCTTTCCTTTCCTTTCCTTTCCTTTCCTTTCCTTTCCTTTCTTTCCTTTCCTTTCCTTTCCTTTCCTTTCCTTTCCTTTCCTTTCCTTTCCTTTCCTTTCCTTTCCTTTCCTTTCCTTTCCTTTCCTTTCCCTTCCTTTCCCTTTCCTTTCCTTTCCTTTCCCCTTATTTCCTTTCCCTTTCCTTTCCTGTTTCCTTTCCTTTCCTTTCCTGTTTCCTTTCCTTTCCCTTTCCTTTTTCCCCACCTTAAGCAGCTGCCTGGGGCAACAGGACATTTACTCCATCAGGCTCCTGGCAACAAAGATGAATCAGGAAAATGAAAAAATGAGTAGGTGCTCCATGCCTGAAGGACCACCAAGGGAAAGGGGAGGCATTTGGGAGCCAAGTGCATGAACCTTGGTGCTGTGAGTCACCTAACAACCTGGCAGGTATACAAGGAAAGTCAACAATGACCACATTCAGAGGCCAAACAGAGAACAGCTGCTGTGCAAAAGAAGTGCTGATGACAGTATCCCACTCATTACGGCCGCCCCGCTCCCTCTCCTCTACAGAAATTATGTCAATTCTCAGTGCTGTAAAATAATCCCTTGGAGCAGCAGGAGCAGAGCCTGCCAGATGACTAACCCAGCCACCAGTGACCAAACTGACAAGTTCAGGGTTATTTTTATCCTCACTCTCTCCTGACTTGCATTAACTCTGTCTCTCCTTGCCCTCCCCTCACCTTCAAGGTCCTTCAGGGTAAATCAATCCCCATCAGTAAAAAATACATAATTCTACCAGTCCCTCCTTGGCTGAGTCAAAGGAGAACAGAGAGAGGGGAGAAACAAAACTATAAGTCCTTGTTGCCCTCTAAAAAGGCAAAGAATAACAAGGAAACATAACTGAGATTAAAGTCAACAAAGTTCTACCTCACTTGCAGACTCAAAGAGACCGAGGCAGCAATTGTGAGCAACGGCCTCGACTCAGGCAGAGCTCAGGCAGTTTAATGTGTGACTCAGGTCTGTGGGGCTGTGCAGGACCAGAACCTGCATGCCCAGCCTGGTTTAACTGTTGCTGCACAATTTTCAGTCCTTGGAAAAGTCAAATGACAACTATTTTTATGGTATGAACAGCAAAGCATGGTGGGAAGAAGCTTTGATTAAAAATAAGCAATCAGAACTATTAAGTAGTTTTTGAAGTTACTTCTGCCTGGAGAAAAGGAGGCTCAGGGGAGACTTTTATTGCCTTCTACAGCTCTCTGACAGGAGGCTGAAGCCAATTGAGGGCTGGGCTCTGCTCCCAGAAAACAAGAGACAGGACACAAGGAAATGGCCTCAAGTTGTGTCAGGGGAGGTTCAAGTTGGACATTGGGAAAATTTCTTCACTGGAAGGTTGGTCAGGCATTGGTGGAGTCCCCATGGCTGGAGGTGTTCAAAAACCAAGCAAAAATGGCACTTCATGATAGGGCTTAGTGGGCACGGTGGGATTTGGTTGGAGGCTGGACTGAATGACCTTGGAGGTCTTTTCCAAGCTCAGTGATTCTGTGATTCAGAACTAAACAGGCCTGACTCATCTCTGTGCACGTGGAAGGGGGCTCAGAGAGGTGCAAAGAGCTCCTGAGTCCCATAACTCAGACACAGCACTCAGCCTCTGCCCAGAGCCACCCCACAGCTCCAGATAAGCCTGGGCAGCAGCAGATGGATCTGAGGATCCACAGGAAGCCCACTAAGAGCAGGATTTACCCACGTGAGACACTCTAAAGCTGCAGTTCCCCTGCTGTTTACGAGCTCCAGGATGAGCACAGCTTCCTGTACAGACACAGGGGACAGACAAACAGCACAGGGAGCTTCATGGTCCTGAGCTGGAGAGTGCCTGTGTCCTACCCTGAGCTGCTTCTCCTCTCCCTCAGCCAGCTGTAATTCTTGATTTCCATATCCTGGACTTTCCTCCTTCTGTGGACATGTGATGGGCTCGTTATTTTCAAGGCAGAAAAGGGAAGTCAGGTAATGATGCAGGAGATAAGAGTGGATAGTGCACTCCTAACCCACAATGGGCTTTTGATAGCAGCTCAAAGCCTGTTTGCTCCTTATCTTCACTAAGGGTTTACTCACCTTGGGTTAACTAATGTTAGTTCCCACTGCTGTAAAACAGAAAGTGTGTTTTTACAGAATGAAAGCCAAACAGTCTCAGTTGTGCTGTGAAGGCCCCGCTCTGGTGGCAGCTCCTCCCTCAGCCAACGTGTGGGAGAAACTAAAATACTGGACAAGGTCACCTGAGACTTGAAGTGAGTCAGAACTAATGAGATACTCAAACATTATTAATGTAAGAGACAACCACGTGCCTTCTGCTCCTTTAAAACCTCCTCCTTCCTTCTCTAAAGTCCCTCTTCAGCTCTTCCATCTCAGCTGGAAGATGTTTGGAGCAGGGACCTTAAAAAAGCATTCTGTGTGTCATGAAGTCGTTGTGAGAGAAACTCAGAGCTGGACAGGAGCTATGCAAACACCTTCCAGCACTGCCCCACTCCCCAGCACACCTTAATCTGGGATCCTGCTTGGTGTGCCTGCCTCCAATCCCCCTGGGCACCATAATCTGGGATCCTGCTTGGTGTGCCTGCCTCCAATCCCCCTGGGCACCATAATGGGATCCTGCTTGGTGTGCCTGCCTCCAATCCCCCTGGACACCATAATGGGATCCTGCTTGGTGTGCCTGCCTCCAATCCCCCTGGACACCATAATCTGGGATCCTGCTTGGTGTGCCTGCCTCCAATCCCCCTGGACACCATAATCTGGGATCCTGCTTGGTGTGCCTGCCTCTAATCCCCCTGGACACCATAATGGGATCCTGCTTGGTGTGCCTGCCTCCAATCCCCCTGGACACCATAATGGGATCCTGCTTGGTGTGCCTGCCTCCAATCCCCCTGGACAATGGCTTCTGGGGGAATTTCAGTTAATGCTTTGTGGATCAGCTCATACATTTGGTCAAAAAAGACTTGGGAAAGAGCTTTAAAATATATGTAAGGTTTCCTAAATCAACTTCACAGAATGGAGATTTCTTCTCATCTGAGTGCACCCATTCAGCAGCAGTTTCACACTGACATTTACTTTGAAAGCAAAGAAGAAGAAGATAAAAAATTATGTTGTCTCAGTGAGGTTTTCCACTTCCTTATGGAGAGGAGTTCTGTGCACAGAGCACTAACTCAGGTTGCCTTTGCAGCTGCTGCTGGTTTGATCAACACAAGGAGCATTTTTAGCCATGTTGCTTTGCTGACCACCACAACAAAGCAACAGCTGGGAAGAGCCAGGAATTTCTGCATCACTAGAGCAGGGAATGGCAACTGAGAAGAACACCACACACCTTTTGGGGACCTTCCAGTCCTAACAGCTGTCAGTGAGTATGGCAGAAAGTGACAAGTCTGTAGCCAAAAGAACCTACACAGGGTATTAGCTACAAAATCCTTGTGCAAAGCCACCCCCCCTTGTCAAGGAGCAGGATCTTCCAAAGGAAAAAAAATTTAAAAAAAAAATTATACTTGTTATATGGATGGATCACATTAAAAATCTGGTTTGGGGCCAAAGGCATGCATGTATACATATATACTTTATATATATGTATACTTCAGGGACATACTTTAGATATATACATATACATACATATAATATAAATATAAATATAAATATAAATATAAATATAAATATAAATATAAATATAAATATAAATATAAATATAAATATAAATATATAGAAGGATTCAAGGCCAGGTTGGACAGGACTTGGAGAACCTGGGATAGTGGAAGGTGTCCATGGCAGGGGGTGAAACTGGATGAACTCCAAGGTCCCTTCCAACCCAAACCATTCCATAACTGTTTGTACAAGCCCTTCAGACCCTGGGCACCACTGCCCTCCATCCCTGGCTCCTCTCTGCCCGGATGGCACCCCTGGGCTCCCTGGCCTGCACACGTTTCAGATGGAACTGAAATTCAGACAGTTCCGGTTTTGGCTGAGGCAGTTTAAGGCCTGTTACTGTAGCCCAGGCCTGGGTGGAGATTTAAACTGCTCAGAGCTGTCAGCAGGACAAGTTTCAGTTTGTGTCAGAAGGGACTTAAAAAACCCAATTGTAGCACTCAGCAACCCCCCGGACCTCAAACACACTTAATGCTGCTCTAAGTGAACATGTCTAAGGAGAGGGAAAAAAAGACTTCTCTTGTGTATCTAAGAGCTCCAAAGTGAAAATAAATAGAATGCCTGACTGATTAAAATCCTGGTGAGTCAGAGCAGCAGTTGCTATTCCAGGGAGCTCGTAGCCTTCAATAACCACCGTGACCCATCCAGCCATTCCAGGGGCTCCTGCACAATCCCCCCTGGTCCCTCTCGTGTGGATCCACAGAGAAACACCAGGGAAAGCTGAAAACCTTCTCCCACAGCACCACGAGGTCCCTGTTTGAAGCACTGCACTATCAGCCCCATGGAGGAGCACGTCACATTACAAACGATAGGCAGTGTGTAAACATGTTCTTTAAAGTGGTTTGATAGTAAATACTCCCAAATCCTCTTTCAGCCACTGATGTTGCTTACTGTAAACACCAGGATAATGAGCCTCAGTTGGTTTTTTTTTTTAGTTACCAGACATTAAGATATTGCAATAGTTTGGTTACAAAATCTGCAGGGAAATATTTGACTGGGTTTAATTATCAGCAGATTTCTAAAAGCACCCAAACACAACTTTATCCTCATTTCCCGAGGGCAGCCCGAGCACAGCTCACCCCTGGACAATTCTTTTCATGCTGCTGAACAAAGATATGAACACCACCACTTGCCCAGAGTTTACAAACACTGCCACAAGCCCATTCACTCCGAGAATGAGCAGCTTTCCCAACCCCTCTGTAAACAAGGAGAACAGAAATAATCAGAACAAACTTCAGCCTGATAAGGATTTGCTTCCCAGCTGTTCTCACAGAGCTCTCAGGCCACTAAACAACATCATGGCTTGGACAACCCACTCATGAAATTATTTCCTAAACTACAACAAAATGATACAACAAAGCACCTAAAGGGACAACTTCCAGTGGCCACCACAGACACACCTGAAAATCAATTCTGCCCAAGCAGGTGGAGCCAGGCTGTCACCAGTTGTCACTTTACACTGCTTTGCAGCTTTACATTTCAATCATATTTATAAAATCCATGTAAATCCATGGGGAAGCAGTAAGGCTGGGATGCCTTACTGGCAAAACCAACCCAAAAGTTTAGTTAACTTTAGTATTGATAGAAGCAGCTCTACATTATCTTAATTTATGATTGGTCCTGCCAATTCAGTTGTGACTATAAAATCAAAATATGAACTGATTGGGATGATTTCTAACTGTCCAGCCTGAGCAGACTCTCGTGAGACATGAGGAAAAGTGGAACAGAACTGCCTTTAGGAAAGACAAGGTTCATTTTCTTCACTAAACCCTGATCAGCAAAGCCCACTCTCCTACAGCTGCAATTCCCACGTGTCTGTCCCTCCATGCACCCTCATCTCCCTCTCCCAGCATCTCCAGACCCCCTTCCTAGCTCAGGGCTCTTTTACTCCCAGCCATCTGCTCATCTCAGAACCTGGAAATCTTTCTGTCCTCCAGGCCTTGATCTCTCTGTCTCCACCAACACATCTGACACTCGCCAGCAAAGGTCAAAAGTCACAGAAGGAAAGCTGATTCATGGCCACTTTCCCTCCATCCTCTTGGCAATTATAATAATAATAATAATTCAGCATCTCATCACTGCTTCAACAGCTCAGCTCTACCCTCTCCCATTTAACACAGAAAACTCAGGACAGACTCATTAACTTCAAGTTCATTAACTCCAGTGGTGTTGGATCAGGGCCCACAAACCCTTTAGGTTTTCAGTTATGTTTGTTTGTTATGCTCCTTCACAGTGCTCTACAAGATTCAGTCTCTTAATACAGTTAAAATTTAATAGTTAATAGCAAGTGACTCATTCCCAAGGAATCTGGTGGCCGTGCCAATAACAGACATCAACTGAGGTAAAATGCAATAAAGCAGCTCACTACAGACACACTCAATTCAGCTATTCTTATCACTAATGTCACAGCACAGAAGCGTGAATTATTACTCATAAAAGCATTTAGAAAGCCAGTTGAAAAAGAAATTCAGACTTTGTTTATAGGTGCTGGTTTCAGACCGCTGAGGCGTCCATGTGCAGAACGCTCAACACATGTTTCTAATGTAACCAGTTAAAGCTGACAGGAAGCATCTGAGATCAACCACAGCAGCAACTTATTAATCAGCAAAGAAACATATTAACCTTTTGCCAGAAAAGAAAAAAAAATGGAAAAAAAAGAAAAAGAGTTAGGCATTTAGTTGTGTTAAAGGGACGCTGGGAGTGAAAAGGAATTCAGGTGAATTAAAGGTCCAGCTCGGCTGTGTTGGGATGAGCTGAGCTCATCCCTGTCTCCTTCTCCCCTCTCCAGGGCCAGGGATCAGCCAAGTCCCTGCACCGGGAGCCGCGGGAACCGGGAGCTCAGGGCACTGAGGGGCACCGGGAGATCAGACAACCGGGATGCCCAGGGAGCTCGGGGCTCTGAGGGGCACCGGGAGCTCGGGGCACCGCAGAGTCGAGGAGGTGCCGGGCAGCAGTGACATCCAGCTCCGAACACCCACACACAGCGCCGCGAAGGGAGCGGCGGCGGCGGGGCCCGGCGAGCCCACCACCCGCTCGGAGCCCCCGGCCGGGCCGGGGCTCCTCACACGCTGCTCCCACCGGCAGCCGCGGAAGCTCCGCCAGGCCCTACCGGGCAAATGCACCCCGTGGCTTCCAGACCGAACGCCGCACCCCGGACCCGCACCCCGTCTCCGCGGCGGTGGCCGGGCCCGCACCTACCGCTCCGGCACGGCTCGGCTCGGCTCGGCACGGCTCGGCTCAGCCCGGTCCAGCCCGGCGCGATTCTGCCCAGCCCGCCCGGCACAGCCCGGCGAGGCCCCTCAGGCCTCTTCGGCAGCTCCCGCTCACTGACAGGCGGCACCCAGCCATGGTCCCGCCCCCTGTCTCCGCACAGCCAATCATCGCCCCGTCTCGCCGTATGACTCCGCCCCCTTCTCCCAACGCGCCCAATCACCGCGCGGTCCTTCCCCCGGCTCCCCTGGCCCCGGCCGGCTGGGTTTCCCAGAAGTGGGTGGGACTTTCTGCCAAGTAGGCCCCGCCCCGCGATTCTCCGGGCGCCGTCGCACTGCGCATGCGCGTTCGACCAAGGGGGCGGGGTCGGGAGCGGCCGCCGCTCCCCTCACGATCGTCCGCCATGTTGGCTGTGGCTCTCGCCGGTCCCGAGCCCCACCGTGTCCCTCGGTTCCTTCGGGCAGGGGGTGACAGGTGTGTTGGGACCACCTCGGAGCCACCTCAGAGGTACCTCGGTGCCACCTCGGTGCCGCAGTAGCGCGTTTTCCCTGTCAGCAGCTGCTCCAGAGAGTCGCCCATTACATTGCTCTTGCCTCCGGAGGTTGAGACATTCTACTGATTTTTTTTTTCCTTGTCTAAGACTTTCGCCCTTTCCTGGTGAAATGACAAGGGAAGGGCCGCAGGAGTGTATCCCCCCATGCCGGCGCTCCTCCCGGTGGTGGGGTGTCAGTCCTGCTGTGGGGAGATTTTCGAGTGCTATAAGTTTATGATAACTTAAGTCTAATCTCCCCAGTAAATGACACTTTATTGTTAGGCTTATACTTTGCCCAAGTACGGTTATGTTTTGCTTTGACACTAAAGGAAGGGGTGGGTGTGAATGACTTGGTCCTTGACTCGGTGAGATGGGGGAGCCATGGGAAATAGAACATTTCAGAGGTAGTTTCAGAGCTTTCAAGAAAGGTTTATGAGGAACTTAGAGAACCATAGAAACATGGATTGGATTTGATTGGAAGGAACCTAAAACACCACCCAGTGCCGTCCCTGCCATGGCAAGGACACCTTCCGCTGTCCCAGGCTGCTCCAAGCCCTGTCCCCCCTGGCCTTGGGCACTGCCAGGGATCCAGGAGCAGCCCCAGCTGCTCTGGGCACCCTGTGCCAGGGCCTGCCCACCCTCCCAGGGAAGGATTTCATCCAGTGCTTATTCCTTCTGGATTTGGACTCCTTGTGTGACACAGGAGCAGGGAATGATTCACAGCTCTGGCAGAGTCTGTGTGTGTGTGAGAACCACAGGGATGGTGCTTGGAGCAGCCTTGGAATGGGAAGGAGCGAGATCCCACATCCCTCACCTTCAGCATACATTGGCTCTGCACAGGGGCCTCTTGCTCAAAATCCTTGCACAGTTTGGATAGAAATTGTAACTTCCAACAGCTCTTTCATAGGAGGATTCTAGTGTGTCAGTTGATGATTGAGTGTTGGTTGCACTCAATGCTATTAGAGGTTGTTTCCAACCTGAATGATTGTATGTTCTGTGTTGCTGAACAGTCCCCTGTTGCCCATTTAACTCTGGGTATGAACCCTGAGTTAAAAGAGCCCATCACAGTAGGGCACTGTCACACCTCATGTGTTGTAGTTGACAGGATTTTCGGCAGGTTACTCCAGAACCTGTGGAATTGGTTAAAGTGTGCATGGAAAATATGGGGAGTGGGGTTGCTTTCATCTACCTAGCCCTCCAAGGAGAGAGCTGGTAGATGAAGGTGGTTTCCAGTCCTCCCTGGAGCAGCTCTGGGTTGGGTGTAGGGAGAGAGTTGAGTTTTGGGTTCATGTTCTGTGTGCTCTCGAGTTTGGGCAGAACGAGTTAGAGTCACAGAGCCTGGGATCCACAGAGCCTCCTACATCCATGAGAAAGAATCATCCTTACAGAGTCAGAGACTGGTTTGGGTGGGAGGGGACCTGAAAGTTCCTCTGCCATGGCAGGGACACCTTCCACTATCCCAGGCTGCTCCAAGCCCTGTCCAGCCTGGCCTTGGACACTGCCAGGGATCCAGGGGCAGCCCCAGCTGCTCTGGGCACCCTGTGCCAGGGC
This sequence comes from Diglossa brunneiventris, assembly GCA_019023105.1. Taxonomy (NCBI): domain Eukaryota; kingdom Metazoa; phylum Chordata; class Aves; order Passeriformes; family Thraupidae; genus Diglossa; species Diglossa brunneiventris. The sequence goes on along the minus strand of CM032379.1, from coordinate 1,806,578 downwards.
CTCACCTCCCTCCCAGAGGAGAATTTCTTCCTAATTCAAGCTGAAAGAAACCTTGAAGTGAGGTAGGAGATGTGACAATAGCTGGTCACAACATTTGACATAATTTTCCTTTAAAAGTCTGAGGTTATTTTTACCAGAGTAGTTAAGGTGATTGTGGTGTTACATTTGGGGGTATTTATGACCTTGATATTTTTATCACAATGGAAAGAAGAGCAAACAAAGTTTTTGACAAAATAAAAAAGACCTTAATACCCATGTTGTGGGTTTGAACAAGCCACACTTTCCATTGGAGTTATGTTCTGCAGTTGTTGGGGATGAGGGAGGAAAGGAGGGGGACAGGATTGAGAAAAGCACACGTGGAGCTTGTCACAAGCCCAGGTTCAACACTGAAATTCAGAGCACTCTGCTTTTCTCTTGTGGTTAAATGGTGTGAAATGAATCAGTGGTCTCAGTGTTACTGGCAGAGAGGTTTGTCACTCTTGGAGCTGTAGAGAATGTCTGGAAGGCACGGATGGAGTGTGATGGGTGTAACAATGACGCTGCAGCCAGCGAGCACGGTCACGGCACAGGTACAGCTCGGAGATGGGAAGATCCCTGCAGCTGAGAGCAACAGGAGCACGTCCTGACCACCCCGAGCTCCCGACAGCTCTGCAGCCCCAGCAGTGCACGGAGCAGGGTGAGAGCCCCGCCTGTGCCACCCACCGGAGCTGCAGCGGCGCTGGGCCCGCTCTGCCCTGCCCCTCCCGGTTGTGCCCTGCCCGTCCGGGCTCTGCCCTGCCCGTCCCGGCTGTGCCCTGCCCGTCCGAGCTCTGCTCTGCCCGTCCGGGCTCTGCCCTGTCCCTCCGGGCTCTGCTGTGCCCTGCCCCTCCGGGCTCTGCCCTGCCCGTCCGGGGTCTGCTCTGCCCCTCCGAGCTCTGCTCGTCCCGGCTCTGCCCTGTCTCTCCGGGCTCTGCCCTGCCCGTCCCGGCTCTGCTCTGCCTGTCCGGGCTCTGCCCTGCCCCTCCCGGCTCTGGTTCAGGTCCCCCTGCTCCTCCCGGCTCTGCCCTGCCCCTCCGGGCTCTGCCCTGCCCCTCCCAGCTCTGGTTCAGGTCCCCCTGCTCCTCCCGGCCCTGCTCTGTCCCTCCGTCCTGGTTCAGGGGCTCCTACGGCCGGCTCGGGTTTCTGTTGCGGCAATCAAACCCACAAGTAGCTCTGAGCACCAGCACACATGGAGAGAATGCAAATACAGCTGTGCTGCTGTTTATGGAAATAGCACAGGGCGTATCTGTACATGGTTTGAAGAGTTAGCACAAATAGCTGCATTAATAATTCCTGCAAAATATTCAGTGTCCTCCTTTTGGGTGCCCCAGTAGTGTCGAGACCTACTTCTGTGATTGCACTTACAGATCAGAGAGCACCCACAGCCTCACGGAAACCTTTTGTTCCTGCCTGGATTGATGATGGTGATCCACTCTGGGACCACTGGTCAGGAAAAGCTCTTAGCTGGGAGTTCCTGATCTGTTACTCCACATTTGGTGTGTGTGAGCCAAGAGCAGCAAGTTACAATGAAAGGACTTGAGCTAAGCAGGGCTTTGGCAGCTTCAGTCTGGGTCCAGAGGTGGAGACAGCTCATTCCACCTTGGCTCATCTCCAGCATCATCCCACCAATCCCAGGGACATGTCCCCATTTTAAAAAAGAGAATTCTGACCACTTTGCCCCCCTGACACTCCAGCCGATGCTGTCTTGTCCTAATCCCTCTCCTGGAAGCTGAGTTCAGCCCTCATGGGTGCTGCTGAGCTCGGGGCACAGGAGGGCTGGGGGCCACCATGCTTTATGTGCTGGCATTCCCAGAGTCTGTTCTTGGGTCGAGGTGTCCCCTCCTTCAGGCTGTGTTGGAGTTTGGTGTGTGGCCATGGCAGCTACCCTGGAGAGCCTGTGTGGAGGGTGACCCTCCCGGGGGACATTGGGTGCCTTATCCATGAGAAGAGCTCCTCCAGCAGGTACTGTGGGGATGATGACAGAGCAGCACTCCATCTTCCAGAGGGGACATGGGATTGGTGTACCAGCTGCACAAACCCCCCCTAGGAGTGGACACTGGAGCTCTCAGACCTGAGGTGGTCCCACTCAGACCCCGCTGCTCTCACTGTGACTTTTGGAGCCACCTTGAGCCAGTGTGACAAACAGGCTCTTGGCTGTTCTGTTCCTCAGAAATTCATCCTGAAGCAACTGCTTGAAAACTTCACCATTCAAAAGTTTCACTTCCCAAATAGTACTGTGCTATAAATACCCTGTGCAGTGGGATATGACATTTACTCCCACACAAGACACAGCAGGCTTTGTAACTTGCAAACTCATTAACCCTTGAGTGAACACAAGGTAAGGAGCTTGTGGGACAGACTCATGTTGCAGCCTGTGAGCTGCTGTGGGCTGCTGGAAAGGAAACAGGAGGGGAATTGCACACAGAGTTCCTGCAGTTACACTGGAACAACTCGCTTCTTCCAGCTGTTTGGACAGCACAGAGTGAAGATGTTGCTTTAGGAGTATTAGTGCTTTATTCCACTCTTATCAACTGATCTCAGAGCACTTTCCTGTCCAAACCAAAGTACTTAAGTTAGTTTGCTTTAATTTCCGATTCTGCAACTGATTTATGATCCTTGACAAATTTCTTCATTCCTTGGTTTCATTTCCGTATAAAACAAATGGTAACTGCTTTTCTTTTGTTCTTTACCTGTTGTGTATAGGTATCATAGAGACATGGAATTGTCTGGGATGGAAACCAAAATGAGATGGAAAACCCACCCAGTCCCACCCCTGCAATGGCAGGGACACTTCCACTGTCCCAGGGTGCTCCATGTCCCATCCAGCCTGGCCTTGGACACTGCCAGGGATCCAGGAGCAGCCACAGCTGCTCTGGGCACCCTGTGCCAGGTCCTTTCCACAGGGAAGAATTCCTTCCTTACCATGGAATCAGAGAATGGTTTGGCTTGGAAAGGACTTTAAAGGTCATATGTATATGAGATAGATAGATAGATGATAGATAGATAGATAGATAGATAGATAGATAGATAGATAGATATAGATAGATGATAGATAGATAGATAGATAGATAGATAGATAGATAGATAGATAGATAGATAGATAGATAGATGATAGATAATAGATAGATGATAGATTATTGATAGATTGATAGATAGATAGATAGATAGATAGATAGATAGATAATAGATAGATAGATAGATAGATAGATAGATAGATAGATTATTGATAGATAGATAGATAATAGAGATAGATAGATAGATAGATAGATAGATAGATAGATAGATAGATAGATAGATAGAATAAAGACATATACTAGAAATTCAGCCATTAGGCTCTGTCTCTGTCAGGTGCACTGACTGAAGTGCTGGGGTGCTGATGTTTCATAAATATACTATAGAAATATATAAATATCCTCTCTCTCTCTGTATACATGTCTCAATGGGCGTAGGTTTGCAATGTTGGTATCTTTCCTATTGAGAAAGAGCTGAAGTCACCTAGATGAGTGGATTTTACAATGAGTGGGTCATTTTATCCCCTTGCATAACCCCACCTCAAGCAAGGTGTGTGTCAGGGCAAGTCAAGAGCACAATTATCAGAGCAGCCCAGTGCTGCTGCTGCTCCTCTGTGGGTAATTCAGCCCAAGGTTTTAAAAGTGTGTGATGTTGGCATGTGAGTGTTTGTCTGCTGCTTGAAAGACTTTGCAGAGAGGGTTAATGTGAAACTGTGTCCAGGAGGTTTAGGTTGGAGATCAGGAGAAACCTCTTCCACCCAGAGGGTGCTGGCACTGCCCAGGCTCCCCAGAAAATGGGCACAGCCCCAAGGCTGCCAGAGCTCCAGGAGTGTTTGGACAACGCTCCCAGGGATGCCCAGGGTGGGATTGTTGGAGTGTCTGTGCAGGGCCAGGGGTTGGCCTGGATGATCCTTGGGGGCCCCTTCCAACTTGGGATATTCCATGATTCTGTGAGAGAATGTCTTGGGATATTCATGGCTCTATAAGAGAAATGAATCCTAGCATTGGAAATGGGCTGGTTCCATCTCCCTGGGGTGGGGTGTATGAAAACAAACAAATTCAGGCCTTTGTAGAATGGGTTTGATTCCGATTCTAATCTCAGTTCCATGACATAGATGTGATCCCTCCCAAGTGCTTGTGCCAGTGAAAATGCCTCAATGGCTTCCCAAAGTTTTTCATCAGCTCTTCTGAATGCCAAGCAGTTCCAATTAATCAGAGACTGGCCCTGCAGGGAATACTCTGCTGCACAGCTTCCTCTTGTGTTTGCCAACACCCGCTGCAGCCGCTTGTGCTCCTGAGCGAGTTCTGCTCGGGGCTCTCGCTGCGGGGCTATCGCAGGAAACACGCGGCAGGCAGGGCTCTCCTGCGGCCAGCAGGGCCAGAGCTCCTCGGGCTGCTCATTTATGGGCACGAGGGACAAGTAAACATCGATTTTTCCCTCTCTGCTGTGAGCTCAGCTGGGGATTTCAGTGCTCCTCTGACCGACTTACGTGGAGCTGAGTTTTGATCAGATTCTGCTGCAGAGGCAGTGGCACTGCCTTTATCAAAGAGGAAATGAGCACTGGGAAGACAAAGCTGAGATTATTAAAAGTACAAATTCCTTCTTCAGTTTAAGGAATTTGAGTGTTCTTTTTCTTGTAGATTACAGGATTTCTCTGGTTGTGATGGTTCCTTAACAGCTTTCCAAACTCAGCTCCCTAAAAATCACTTTTCTGGGAGTCACAGGTTCACCAGAAACAGATGTCACTCACCTCAGATACTTAGGAGTGTATTAGAGAATAAGCCCCAAATCTTTGTCAGAATATTACAAAAGGCATGTGGTGATTCTCTTTTTAAGCCCCAGTTCTGATAATTAAGCAGTAAATGAAAAATTCAAATACTGCTTTTTGAAAAGGAATTGTTAATATATAGTTTGTAGAGATCAGGTTCATGAATGGTGAGAAGTTGAGAAGTTGATATTTCTATTTGATTGAATACTCTTTTTTTTTTAACTGATGACTCTCAATCCAAAATGAGCAATACTTTCCTCCCAGGGAAATGTTCTAATTCAACTCTTTGTACCCATTTGCAAAAAACATGTCCCAGGTACAACCTTTACTCATTAGCACTTTGATCCATAGATAGATAGATAGATAGATCCGTAGATAGAGGGAGGGAAAAGTGTGCTGTGCTTTGTGACCAGCATCTCAAGGGACTTTGTCTTTGCTGATGTGTAGAGATGAGGGATGGGAAGTCAATGGAGATGCCTGTGCACAGCATTTACGGAGTTTTCATCTTCCATGGATGAAATTGAAATGAAAGTATTTCAGCAGCAGGAGGGGCCAGCAATGACATTCCCTGCAGGTTCTGCTCTGTGTACAAAGAGGACTTTGTCCCTAGATAGCTGCTCTGGTCACATCCCACTGTGGTTTCACTATGAGCTTGCTGTTAATGTCACACACAGCCAAGCTGAGAAGTGCCAGGCAGGCTCCAAAAGCCATCCTGGCTTGCTGGGATTCCAAGCTGAGGTGTGCAGGTCATTCCAAAACAACCCACGGCTTGTTGCAGGCAAGACACCTGCAAAAAAGGAATTTGGCTTTATGTTTCAGCTGAGCAAACTGGTGGCTGAGCTTCCACTGCAGGGTTGTGGCAGCACTTCACAAAATCACAGAATCATTCATGGCAGAAAAGACCTTTAGGATCATCAGGTCCAACCCCACACCACTACCATGGTCACCACTAAACCATGGCCACACACATTTCAAACGTTCCAGGGATGGTGGCTCCACCACTGTCCTGGCCAAAGGTAACCCTTTCTGGGAATAGCTTTTCCCTAATATCCAACCTAAACCTCCCCTGGCGCAACCTGAGCCATTCCTCCATCACTTGTTTCCTGGGAGAAGAGGCTGATCCTCACCTGGCTGCAGCCTCCCAGCTTTGCAGGGCTCTCGTGTTGGACAGCACTGGGGTTATTCCCCACATCTGCTTTGTTCCTTCCACAGCAGAGCACAGCACTCACTGGGCAGGCTGGGTGCAGGCAGGTTTGATTGTAAGAATTAATCCAGTTAGCAATTTTTAAAGGCCACAGGATGAGGGCACAAGTTCCGTGGCTTACTTGGGTTTCAAAGTATCCTCTTCCCCAAATGACAGTTGTCTGTAAATCATAGAACCATGGAATGGTTTGTGTTGGAAGGGACCTTAAAAACCATCTCATTCCACCCCCTGCCATGGGCAGAGACACCTCCCACTATCCCAGGTTGCTCCAAGTCCTATCCAGCCTTCCAGAGAGCTATAATACATGAATAAGTAGTCATTTATATGAATATGACCATATAGATGTCCAAATATGACCATTTCTATAAATACATATGACCAATAATGACACAATATATTAATAAATTACCATTTTCATGTCCATTTCTCTCTTTCCTCAGTCCAGAGGGAGGGAAGGAAGGTGAACAACATCACATCTGTGCTGCTGCCTCTTAGACAAGACTTTGTCATCATGCTGGGACTGATTCTTGCTGGACAGTGAAGCCCAGGGCTGGAACACCTCTCCTGTGAGGAAGGCTGAGAGAGCTGGGGGTTCTCACCTGGAGAGGAGAAGGCTCAGAGGAGAGCTCAGAGCCCCTTCCAGGGCCTAAAGGAGAGATAAAGAGGGACTGGGGGACAAGGGATGGAGGGACAGGACACAGGGAATGGCTCCCACTGCCAGAGAGCAGGGATGGATGGGAGATTGGGAATTAGGAATTGTTTCCTGTGAGGGTGGGCAGGCCCTGGCACAGGGTGCCCAGAGCAGCTGGGGCTGCCCCTGGATCCCTGGCAGTGCCCAAGGCCAGGTGGGACGGGGTTGGAGCAGCCTGGGACAGTGGAAGGTGTCCTTGCCATGGCAGGGGTGGCACTGGGTGGTGTTTTAGGTCCCTTCCCACCCAAACCATTCTGGGATTCCGTGGTTTACAGGATCCCAGGGACACGTGTGCAGGGCTGGTGTTCCCTGGAGCAAAGCCCCACACAGGGGCTGAGGGAGGCAGCTTTGGCCAGGCTGGGGTGACCTGGGTGTCACACCCGGCTGTGTCTGCAGGGGCTGCCCTGGGCTGGGGCTTTGGGCACCCGAGCCCATCTCCCTCTCACTGCTGGTCCCTTCCCAGTCAGGCTGAGCTCAGCCCTCACCCCTGCTCACCCTGTGGTGAAGCAGCAGGGCTGGCTCCAGGATAAGGTGTTGGGAGCCCCTCTGCTTCCAGCACTGCAGATGTGGGCTTTGGAACGAATCTCAGCTGGACAAACAGCGTGGGATGGAGCCCACACAGCTCCAGGGGTTTCAGCTCTGCAGTCGGAGTGCCAGAATGTGGGGTCTTGTTGTGAAACATCCTGAGTCTCTTGTCTGTCTGTCAGGTGTGCGGGATCCCCTGGCTGTGCACAGCCTCTCACCGTGTCGGGAAAACCTGTCCCAGTTTCCTGCAATCCCTGCTCAGCCTCCTGCCCGGCTGGGATGCTCCGAGCCCTCCCTCGCTCAGGGCGGGCAGCAGGACGCGCTCCCTGCTCCGGGCACGGCTCAGGGAGTGGAACAAGAGCGAATCCCGGGAGCCCTGCGGGGGCTCGGCTGTGGTGCAGTTTGCCCTTCTGGAACGTCCTCTTTCATCCCAGCCTCTGGCCTCCACCTGAACCGTCTGAAACCCCGATGTGACAAATGCATGTATTTTGTGATTGGCTTTTCGCAAATATTCAAATGAATATTATATGTGCTGTGTTAGAAAGTAATGCTGTATTAATTCTCTTAAGTAGTGTGTTAAATATAGTTTTAGGTTATAAAAATTGTTAAAATAGAAACTGTGCTATGTAGGATACTTTTTTCTAAAGAAAGGACTCGCAGTGAGAGAGCAGCCACAGGACACCTAAATCTTTCAGAGAAAAAGAATTTATTGCCCCATTATCAGAAGAAACGAACTTCTTCCCACCTCGAAGGCGCTGTTAGGATTCAGAGGAAGAAATTTAGGATGACCAGACAGAATCCTGTGTTTGAATGGAATTTATGCATCATGTGTGAGGTGTATGAATATGCAACAGGCTGTTGCTTTTAAGGGTTAATTCTCTGTTAACGGGGGTCCTTTTTCGGGCTCGTGCTGCCCAGAAAAAGGTACCCGGACTGTCTGTAACTCTTTATTGTCTCATATTTATTGTATTTATTGTCTCATATTGTCCTAATTCAATTTGTCCAAATTGTTATTACTGTAACTGTATTACTTTTTTTTAATAACCATTTTATTACTATTAAACTTTTAAAATTTTAAGAACAGGTGATTGGCGTTTTTCACACCCGAGCAGCTCTTTGCTCTTACAGGCGTTCAGGTGGTCTCAGCTGAGCCCAGCAGCCGCTGCCGGTGTGAGGCGATTCCCCGCCGGCCCTGCCCGGTGCTCATCCCCCGCCTCGCGAGGGGCTCGGCGCAGCTCCAGGGCCCCACAGCCCCACCTCCTCCGAGCCGCTCCCGGAGCTGCGGGAGGGACGTGGAACTGCCACACTCGGTGTCCTCCGAGCAGATTTATTTACCTGGCTGCTACATCCTGTTCCCAGGTTCCTGCCCCACTCCAGGCTGTCACCTCTGCCACCACCTGGGACCTCACCAGCACTGTTTACAGTGCTAATGCCAGTCACTAATTTTCTCTGATTGGAAATATGAGATAATGTTGGAAATACTCACAAATTTTCTGCTGTTTCTTATCTGTGGTGGGAAGGGCTAATGAGAAACAGAAAAACAGAAAAGCAAAGGCTTTTCCCTTCCCCTAACTACAATCCTGCTAGAGACATTCCAGCTCTAGAGATTTACTCAGTGCTGACTCTGGGTATCCTGCCCCTCTCCTGATGTCCCCAGCCTCCCACACAGCTCCTTAGTCCAGTGACACCTCCCTTGGTGCTCTCTCCCATAACTCTGTTGATCTCCTTCTGTTAAAGTTGTATGTCCATCCATCCATCCATCCATTCATCCACCATCCATCCATCCATCATCCATCCATCCATTCATCCATCCATCCACCATCCATCATCCATCCATCATCCACCATCCATCCATCCATCCATCCATCCATCCATCCATCCATCCCATCCATCATCCATCCATCCATCCATCCATCCATCCATCCATCCATCCATCCATCCATCCATCACATCATCCATCCATCCATCCATCATCATCCATCCATCCATCCATCCATCCATCCATCCATCCATCCATCCATCCATCCATCCATCCATCCATCCATCCATCATCCATCATCCATCCATCCATCCATCCATCCATCCATCCATCCATCCATCCATCCATCCATCCATCCATCCATCCATCCATCATCCATCCATCCATCCATCCATCCATCCATCCATCCATCCATCCATCCATCCATCCATCCATCCATCCATCCACAATCCATCCATCAATCATCCATCCATCCATCCATCATCCATCCATCCATCCATCCATCCATCCATCCATCCCATCCATCCATCCCATCCATCTCCATCATCCATCATCCATCCATCTGTGCCCACCCACCTTGTGTCCATCCATCCATCCATCCATCCATCCTCCATCCATCCATCCATCCATCCATCCATCATCCATCATCCATCCACCTGTCCCTCCCTCCCTTTATTTCCCACTCAGGTGTGCAGCCAGGCTGGCAGAGCTGGGGGTGTTCAGCCTGGAGATGAGGAGGCTCCAGGGAGACCTTAGAGCCCCATTCAGTGCTTAGAGAGCCGCCAGTAGAGCTAGAGAGGGACTTTGGACAAGGGCCTGGATTGACAGGACGGGGGAGAATGGCTGCCCATGCCAGGGTAGGTGGGATATTGGGATGAAATGGGTGGGCAGGCCCTGGCACAGGTGCCCGAGCAGCCGTGGCTGCCCCTGGATCCCTGGAAGTGCTCGAGGCAGGAGTGGAAGGTGTCACTGCCCATGATGGGGAGTGGGAACAAGATGATCTTTAAGGTCCTGCCTATGATTCTAGACTGAGCTTAACTAAGAAAGGGTTAAGCAGTGACTTGATGGTGTTCTCCGGTGGAGATTTTGATGTTAGAGGACATTTATTTTAACAACACAAACACCAGTGCCAACAGCCAGGAGGAGGGAGGCAAATCCAGGCTGGCACAAAATGCAGAAAAGGCTCATTGAATCCACTTTAACTCCATCAGTGAACCAAAATTAAGTGTTTGACCATTAAGCTTGACCATCTCCCACAGTAATTTCTGCATTAAAATAAAAGGCTCCTGCCACAACAGGGAATTGCAGCGCGGGATGAGCTCAGGGTTGTGTCCCCTCCCTGCCCGTGTCGTGTTACACTGTCGCTGCTTTGACTGAGAGACGAACTCTCCGGTTTGGCTCATGTAACACCAGACACAAAAAGAGCTCATTCATCAACGGGATCCCAAGATGCTCTTGCAACATCACGGGGAAAAGCTGCTGCTTTGCCAAGTTTAGACGGGGACCCGATTCCCTTCTCTGTGCACCGGGCTCAGACATGTCTTAACAGATCAAAGAATTGTCATAGATAAGAGCAGACACACTCCTGCTAGATAGAATCAGCTCCTGCCTTGTGAGGTTAAGGAAAAGGTTCTTCTTTTTTAATGTAAATGCACACTTTAAAAAATCACTTCTAAAAAAATAAGAAATCAATGTCTTTCTTAAGAAAAACAGAGAGGAGAATCTTTCATCCTGTCCTGCTCACAGGACACTCATTCTCCCCCCCTTCCAGAGGCATTCATAGACAGCTGGGTAAGGAGCCTGGATAGGGCTGTGTCACATGAGCCACGTGCATTGTCCCATGTTCCTTCAGCAGGGTGCAAAATTTCACTGCCTGTCTTACCAAAGCTGCACGGGGGATTTTCAAAAATTCAAAGACCACTTTTGCCAGTGATACCATTGTGACAGTGTTCACAGGGGTCTGAGGATGAGGGAAGAGATGAGGATCTGACTCTGTGTTTCAGAAGACTGATTTATTATTTTATTATATATATTACATTAAAACTATACTAAAAGAATAGAAGAAAGGATTTCATCAGAAGGCTGGCTAAGAATAGAATAGGAAGGAATGATAACAAAATCTTCTGTCTCGGACAGAGAGTCCAAGCCAGCTGGACTGTGATTGGCCATTAACTAGAAACAACCACATGAGACCAATCACAGATGCACCTGTTGCATTCCACAGCAGCAGATAACCATTGGTTACATTTTGCTCTTGAGGCCTCTCAGCTTCTCAAGAGGAAAAATCCTAAAGAAAGGATTTTCCATAAAAGATGTCTGTGACATATCATTTTTAGGACTGTGCCCTCAGCTCCTGGGCACTGGGAGCAGCATCTCTGTTACCAGCTCTGTATTTGTCCAGTTAAGAGTGAAGGGTCCAGCAAACACCTGCAAACAGCTGCAGCCATTGGATGGATCCCTTTCCCACCTTCCTGCAGCATCCCCCACTGGGAAATGTTTGATTCATGAGCTGCTCTGGGGGCCCAACCCTTGAATCACCTGTGCTGTGACCATTCCAAGCTGCACATGGCACAAGGACTTGTCCAAGGGATACCTTGAGTCTTCCTCACAGACTGTAGAGGGTTCACCTTCCAGGGAAAGAATTCCAGAGAAAGGAACAGAGATGGGAAGGGTCTGGAGCCCCAGGAGGGGCTGAAGGAGCTGGGGGGGCTCAGCCTGGAGCAGAGGAGGCTCAGGGGGCCCTTGTGGCTCTGCACAGCTCCTGCCAGGAGGGCACAGCCTGGGGGGGTCGGGCTGTGCTCCAGGGAAAAGGGACAGGACAAAAAGAAACAGACTCAGGTTGTGCTCAGGTTGGATGTTGGGGAAAATTTAATTATGGAAAACTTGTCCAGCCTTGGTACAGCCTGCCCAGGGCAGGGGCAGAGTCCCCATGCCTGGAGTGACTTAAAAGGTGTGTGAATGTGGCAAGTGGGGACATGGGTTAGTGGTGGGCTTGGCAGTGCTGGGGGAACAGTTGGACTCAATCTTGGAGGGCTTTTCCAACTGAAATATTTCTATGATTCTATGATCCTTAAGGAAGATTTGGGCAGGATGGTGCTGGAAAATCTGCTCAGCTTCTGAGATTGTGTCCACCCCAGCTCTCAACCACAGGTCAGCTGGAGCTGGCAGGGCTAATTCAGCTCCTGCAGGTTCATTTGGTGGCTGGATATTGAATTTCTGGGCACTGCAATGGCTCTGGCTCTGAGCCAGAGAGAGGTGAAGGATGGCAGGGGGCTGTCCTGGACATATTTCCCTGTGTCACATCTCAGGCAGGTGAGGACAAATCCATCCAATACCCTGGGAGCTGTGGGCAGAGCATGGGGGGCTGTGCCCCAGTTCATGTTCTTTGACACTGAAATGCTCATTAATGAGGCAGCTTTAATCAGGCCCATTAATGGGGTAGATCAAAGATCATCTGGCAAAGCACTTTGGCACCAGCTGGCATCAGAGCAAGGGCTCCCCAGCAGAAGCTTCTGGAGCTGAAGCCACTCCCTGTGGCTGCTGCTGCCCCCATGGTAGCTCCTGGTTTGGGGACAAGTGCACAGGGGGACTCAAAGGTGCCTCTGACCCCCATGGGGGGATGCCCCAGTGGCACTGCACCCACCAGCCCCTCTCAGCCATTTCTGCAGGAATTATTGATGCTGCCGTGAGAATTTGGGTATTTGCACCCAGCAGTGCCTGGGGGAGGCTGGGCTGGTCCTGGTCACTCACGTCCCTGCCCCACATCCTGACAAACCAGCAAACCCAACCAGCAGCCAGGGCTCTCCCAAAAGCAATGACCTCATGTTGAAGCCATGGAGCATGTGATTTCCCAGCCCAGCACTGAGCCTCCCTCCTGCAGAGGGACAGGAGCTGTGCAGGAGCCAGCTGGGATTCAGCAGGAAAGGCTTTATCCCCTCTCCAAGGACATGGGGTCCAAGCAGGACTCTGCCCAGGGGCTGCCCAGGCACCATGCAGGAAGCAGATTGCACCCTTCAGAGAAGAAAAGCCCTTAAAATTTCTAATCTGTCTGAATTTTGAACACCTTAAAACTTCAGATCTGCCTGGATTTTGAGCTCATTTCCTGGCGAATGGGCTTATTTCTCTCAGAGTTGTAAAAATATGGATGGACATTTTCAAAGAGGGAGTTTGCACTGGGACAGAGGGGCTGCACCTGCCTGGTTTGGTGCATTGAGGTGAGGGAATGTGAGGAAATGTCCCCTTGGTGAGCCCCAAACTCCGTACAGCACCTGGCACCTGGCTCTGCTGGGGACTGCAGTGTGGCTGAGCTCCATGGCAGCAGGATCAGGCCTTGTTCTGCTGCCAGGCTCTTGCCAGCACCTCATTCCCTGTCCCACTTTCCCTCAGCCTCGTGATTTGCAGAGGGAAGGGGGAGCAGCTCGGTCATTGAGCTCCTGGCCCGGCTCAGGTCCCACGTGGATGTCTCACAAGGATCCCCTTTGATCCCAGCACAGCCAGGAGGCTCCAGGAATGAGGACAGAGGCCACGAGAGCTGCAGAATAATTAATCCAAGAGAGGGAACCTACTGGGAGCCGCTGTCTGAGACAAATCCCAGTCTCGGGAGACTCAGGTGGGCTTCTCCAGCCGGGACAGACAAGTTTGTGACTCGCAGAGCCTGGCTGGGAGCAGAGTTTCCCTGAAACCCTCAAGCTTCTCTTTCCTGAAAGCTCTTCTCTGCAGATTAGCAGATGTCTTTGTTGGAGCCCTGGGTGCCTGCCAAGGATTACTGTAAACACTTGGCGAGGTGCAGCCTCTTGGCACCCGCTCCATGCGGGGGAGCGCCGGTCACCTCAGCAGTGCCACCTGGGTGTTCACACTCACACAGGAGCTGCTAACTGCAAACAGCCCAGGCAGGGCCAACTGCCTTGGTTTGGAAATACAGGAGTCTGCTAAGGAAGGCAGGAGCCTCCCCTGAGATGGAGAATGTAAACCCTCCCCACCCCTCCGAATTGCTGTAAATTTTAAATTAAGGGGCTCTCAGGCAAAACTACGGGAGCAGGAAATAACAGTTCTTTAATAGGGAAGGAAAAAAATAAAAGGATAAAATAAACAATGCAGTACACCAGAACAACACTGACAGAGTCAGAACCCAGCCTGACACCCTGTGGGTCAGGGTGCTGGCAGCAGTCCCATTGGAATTGTGGCTCAGCCCTCCTGCAGTGTCAGGGGTGGTTCTGCTGGAGCAAGGGGGATCTGTAGAGAAGGATGGATTCTTCCTCTGAAGATCCAGTGGAAGGAGAGGCAGCTGCTGTTCCTCTGGGGAATCCCGTGGAGAAGCTGTGCTGGTGTCTCAAAAACCTCTGGATTATATCTGGGTAGCAATGCTTGGCTCCTCCCTCTGGGCTCACATCTCCCAGTGGGATGCTGCAGTTCTTATCAGCCATGCAGGGACATTCAATGGCTGTTATCAGCAGATGTCCCCTCCCGAGGGAGGTGTGAATGTGGTCACTCAAAGAGAGAGATAAGGCAAACTGCCCACTTGACAAAGGTAATCTGCCATACAGATGGTAATGGAAAACATCTTGCATTGCAATCTTCAACACCAACACAGCTTCAACTGGCACCCTGGAACAACACCAGTATTTTGATTTTCCCACCTTTCTTACCGAGGAGGAATGAAGGGGTTAACTGGGAGATGCTGTTCCCGTACCTGTATGGGAATTCCAAGTACAGTCGGAGTAAAGACGAAGCCTGCTGGTGCCAGGTGTAAGAAATGTGAAAGACCACAATAGAAATTGGTGTATGATCAAGGGTCAGTGCAGGCCTGAGTGGTCAAGAGTTCCTGCTGTGGCACTGGGAACTGCTAACTCTGTGTGGGATCAGGAGAGGAAGGTGAGAGAAGACCTAACCTGTCATGGGATCCCAGAGCAGTCTGGGTGGGAAGGGGCCTTAAAGCCCGTCCAGATTCACCCCTGCCATGGCAAGGACACCTTCCACTATCCCAGGCTGCTCCAAGCCGTGTCCCACCGGGCCTTGGACACTGCCAGGGATCCAGGGGCAGCCCCAGCTGCTCTGGGCACCCTGTGCCAGGGCCTGCCCACCCTCCCAGGGAACAATTCCTTCCCTATATTCCACCTAGCCCTGCCCTCTGGCACAGGTCCCTGTGTCCTTTTCCTCCATCCCTTGGCCAAAGTCCCTGCCCAGCTCTCCTGGAGCCCCTTTAGGCATTGGAAGGGACTTTAAGTTCTTCCTGGATGCTTCTCTTCTCCAGGCTGGACACCCCCAGCTCTCCCAGCCTGTTATGGGGTGAGGATTTGGTTACAACTACACAGGGACTAAGTGAGAGCTCCAGAGGATTCCTTCACTTAGAGATGGAGTAAAGACCTGTGGGAGCTGTTTGCCCAGAAGCCATCCCTGGAGGACTCTGCCCTCCCACGTGTGACACCTGCAGGACCATCATGGTCAGCTCCAGCTCCCCAGCTCCTGAGGCCACACTCCAACCCAGTGTTCCAATGCAGGTCTCACTGTGAAGAAAACATTGCAGGACAGCACTGAAATGACTCAAATTTGAAGAAAATATAGCAAAGGCCTGGAGCCCCAGTTCTGACTGTCAGTACTGAGCCTGCCAATGCCTTAATGAGTGGCTCCAACAATTAATTACCTCCCCTGTAAAGAATGTGCTGTTTCCCAGTTCCACACGTCTCTGTTGGCCAATAGCTTTGGCACGGGCTCTTCCCCTTCCCTGCCAGATGGAAGAACCCTCCTGTGTCAAACTTCTGCTCCCCCATGGGAGCTGCCAGGCTTCCAGTCTTTCCTGAGCTGTGGGTGGCACCACAGGTGTGGGATCCCAGTTTTGCTCCAGGTTTCCCAAGCTGCTGACGTGAGCTCCCAGGCTGGCTGTGCTCCCTCATCCCCTTTCTAGATCCTGGTTTTCCCATCCAAGGTCAAATTTCTACAGTCTCTGATCCTATACACAGGAACTGTGTGCAGCTCTGGGTCCCAGCATTTGAGAAGGATGGGAAAACCATGGAATGTGTCCAGAGGAGGAGAACCAAGGGGCAATGGGCTGGAAGACATGGAGAGAAGGGGGATGAGGGGTGATCTCATGGCTCTGGGCAGCTTCCTGAGGAGAGGATGTGGAGACAGAGCTGCTGAGCTCTTCTCTTTGGGATCCAGGCACTGGATGCCAGGGAATGGCTCAAAGCTGCACAGGGAGAGGGTTAGAGTGGACATTGGGAAGCATCTTTACCAAGAGGGTGGTCAGGCACTGGGATGGGCTTGCTGGAGAGGTGCTCAATGCCCCAAACCTGTCAGGGTTGAAGAGGTGTTTAGACAGTGCCCTTAACAATGTTCTGTAACTTCTGGTCATCCCTGAAGTGGTCAGGCAGTTGCAGTAGATGGTCACTGTAGGTTCCTTCAAACTCCTCTCCTCTCCTCTCCTCTCCTCTCCTCTCCTCTCCTCTCCTCTCCTCTCCTCCTCCTCCTCCTCTCCTCTCCTCTATCCTCTCTCTCTCCTCTCCTCTCCTCTCCTCTCCTCTCCCTCTCCTCTCCTCTCCTCTCCTCTCCTCTCCTCTCCTCTACTTCCTCTCCTCTCCTCTCCTCTCCTCTCCTCTCCTCTCCTCTCCTCTCCTCTCCTCTCCTCTCCTCTCCTCTCCTCTCCTCTCCTCTCCTCTCCTCTCCTCTCCTCTCCTCTCCTCTCCTCTCCTCTCCTCTCCTCTCCTCTCCTCTCCTCTCCTCTCCTCTCCTCTCCTCTCCTCTCCTCTCCTCTCCTCTCCTCTCCTCTCCTCTCCTCTCCTCTCCTCTCCTCTCCTCTCCTCTCCTCTCCTTTTCTGAGCTACATAAACATTTGTGTGATGCTCTCCAACGCTTTTTCATTCACATCCATCTCACAAAGTGACAGGGGTGGCACTGGTCTCCTGTACAGCCTCTGGATCCCAACACAGCCCCAGGCATCCCCATCCTGCCCGGGGCTGCAGCCCCTTCACTGGGGAGATCCCAGGGCAGGACCCCAGCCCCATTCCCTGATGGAGCAGCTCCATCCTGTGCCATCCTTAGCCAGGGGGCACAGCATGAACCCAGCCCTGCCCTGGTGCAGGGTGAGGCGGCCAAGCCAAGGACCTGGGTCAGACCAGGACACATCCATCCCCTCAAAAGGTCCCACTATCCATGGTTTCTGTCACTGGAGGCATCAGGGGTGTCAGAGCGAGCTGGTGCCGAGGAAGAGGCTACACAAGCCTCCCCTGAGTCTTTCAGTGAGGATGAAGGCCACCAGCCATGCAGGATGCTCCCCAGGCTCCCGAGCATGGAAGAATGCAGGGAGGGGAGACCAGAATGCTGTGGAGCACTGGGGGTCTGAGCCTTTTCTACCTGGTGGCACCAGGAGGAGGAAATAACCTGAGGAGAAACTTTCTGTGTGTTTGTATGGGGAGTTAATGGCTTCCTGAGCTGTTTGGGTGGCCTTGCACTGATCAGAGCAAGCCTGCAGGAGAAGGGCAGTGTGGAGGGATGGGGACACCAGAAGAAGTCACTGGTGGCAGGGCACTGCAGTGTCTGCTGCCCATCCTGTCTGTCCTGTCATCACAGCTCGGCAGATCCCAGCCCTGTGACCCCAAACACCCCTGGGAGTCACAGGAGCTGCTGGCTGAGCCGTGGTAGGAGTCACCCACCAAACCCTTGGGTCTGCTTTGCCTGGAGCCCAGCAAGTCAGAACCTGCGTCTTGACTCCTTCCACCCTAAACATTTACCCGCTGCTCCTCCCCGTGTGCTTCCTGCTGGGAATTTCTCTTTGTGAATGATCTGGGGTGGGACACAGCCCTCGCCCCCGACAGGAACCCGGGAGGGCCGCGGATGGAGCAGAGGGCTGTGCTGCCATCCAGAGGGGCCCGAGGAGATGATCTGGCAGCAACTCCGTGCAGCTCAACCTCGTTTATTTTCCTCTGCCCCTCGGGTTCTTCTAGCTCAGACTTGTGACCGTGCTCACAGGGGTCCGAGGATGAGGGAAGAGACGAGGATCTGACTCCATGTTTCACAAGGCTTGATTTATTATTTTATTATATGTATTACATTAAAACTATACTAAAAGAATAGAAGAAAGGATTTCATCAGAAGGCTGGCTAGGAATAGAATCAGCAGGAATGATAACAAAGGTTTGTGTCTCGGCTCACTGTCTGAGCCAGCTGTGCTGTGATTGGCCATGAATTAGAAACAACCACATGAGACCAATCACAGATGCACCTGTTGCATTCCACAGCAGCAGATAACCATTGGTTACATTTTGTTCCTGAGGCCTCTCGGCTTCTCAGGATAAAAATCCTAAGGAAAGGATTTTTCATAAAAGATGTCTGTGACACCACACTGTCCTTGCTTGCCTTAGTTCACAAGCTCTGGCTGCCACAGGCACACAGAGACCTGGGGAGGCTGAGCCCAGCTCCCTCTCAAACTGCC